>OZ004716.1:4929958-5292458 GCA_963924515.1 Vespertilio murinus | reverse complement strand
CCATCCACGCTTTTGTGCTGCCCCCCCCGCCCCGGTCCAGTTTAAGAACCCATTTGCGGCCCTCAAGGCAAAAAGTTTGCCCACCCCTGCGCTAGGGTTTCCAGACGCACCCTTCCCAGGCCCCAGGGGTCCCGAGAGCCAGCCAGCAGGTGGCCAGGTGGTGGCCTGTCTCACTCAAGCGTTTGTCCTGCCAGGTACAGGGGGCTGGCCCATCGCACCCCGTATCTGCCAGCCTGCCGGGCCCTGGCTGTGGGTGCTGCCCTGTGGGGCGGGGAGGGAGGGGTCACGGCCCAGGCATCTCTGCCAGAGGCAGTCGGCAATGGCAGGGCAATCCATTGGGGGAAGGGTGCAGCTGTTACGGTCCACACCCACGGGGGGTGAGGACGGGGAAGGGGCGGGGGGGGGGGGGAGAGGGACTGCCGATTACGGGGTCCAGCAGAGGCGAGAGGGAGCGGGCGTATGCCTGCTGTGTGGGCACTAATCGCCTCTAGCTGAAAAGGTTGTTGGGAGGTGAGGCGGCAAAGCCCCTCGTGGCCCTGGCACCTGAGGAAGGCTCAGGTACCTGTCGGCTGCTCTTACCAGCGGCGTCACCGCTTCCAAAGAGGCCCCAACACCGGGTGCGCGAGGAAGGAAGGGGGGGATGGAGGGGAGGATGTGGCCGGACTCGCAGATCCCTGGCCATTGTTTCTGTGGCTCTTTCCTCTTCCTGACTCCCCAGGCTTGGATTAAGGGGGGCCGGGAGCCCCCATGAGGCTGTGTAGTAAGGACAGACAGGTGCTAGCCGGTCCCAGGTTTGTGGGGACCCGTGTCCTCCTTCCTACAAGGGGGGCATCCCCTGCCTTACCCGCTCTGGGGAGGGGTCTGGGGGGCGGGGTCAGGCTGAGGAGGAGGACCGTGGGAGCCGGGAGCCCGGTCCCCAGGGCGGACCCCGAACTCAGCCCCCGGCTCGCGGGCCAGGGTGACAGAAGGGAGGACGGACGAGGGCGGCGGAGGGCGGGTGCTGGGAGGGCAGGGGCAGGGAAAGGAGGCTGTGTGTGCCGACCTCAGGGACGGGAAGTGTGTGGCGGGTGGGGAGAGGGTGGTAAGAAAGGCACCGGCGAGGAACGCTTGGGCAGAAATAGCTCAGAAGATGGGAAAGTGCCATCGAAGCTGGTTTCCAGGGGCCTGGGCTGGACCAGCGCCCACAGAACCCGCCTCCCCTGCCCCCCCCACTCCCGTCCTCCCCGAACCCCCCGTGCCCCACGGAGAACCCCACGAACCCCACGCAGAAGCCAGGCTCTGCCTCCCGGAGGCTCGCTAACCAGGGCCCGAGGCTGTGCAGGGCGCCGAGCCGGCCGGGAAGGGCCGTGCCAGGCCCATTTTAGAGACGGGGAAACCGAGGCCCGGCGAGGGAGGACCTTTGTGGCATTCTCCGCAGGTGAGAAGCAACGGCCTCGGAAGGCACCCTCCGCTCACGGGCCCCCGGGGCGCACCTTCCGGGGACCGAGACCGGCCATCCCTCCCTCACCCTCACCCTCCGGTGACAATGTCCTGCAGGTCTCGGGAGCCGCACGGTCACAGGGCCTCACCCACGAAGACACCGAGGCTCCCCGCGGCGAGGGGACCTCCCCGAGCCACCAGCCGCCAAGCCACAGCGCTGGGCGTTGAACAAGCATCGAACAGACAGCTCCTCACCTCGGAGACGTCGGGGGGGATTGGGGGGTACAAGGCGCTCCGAAGTGAGCGACCTCTGGACCTCAGGCCTGGACGGCCCCTGTTACAAGTCCACCAGGGACCTGGGAGCCGGGGTCCCCGCCTCCACCCCCCCCTGCTGGGAAGCCCCCAGCCTTTCTACCAGTGGATTTCTGCCCCTAGGACTTCCAGGCTCACCCTCCTCTGGGTCCGTGGAGCCCCGGGGCCAGCCCCGGCCCGGCTGGGACAGCGGGTGGCCAGACAGCGGCCTCGTGTGCCCCGCTCAGGCCCGGCAGCCTGGGTGCCGGGTGCTGGGCCCACAGCACCCACAGGAAGGATGGTGGGTGCGTTCTTGGGCCTGCGGAGGCCTCTCCCCCGACCCGCCGAACCCCTTCTTCCCAAGCGCCTCTGCACAGCGCGGTCATCCGGGGTCTTGAGGAAACGCCAATTGGCCACCCCCCCCCCACCCTGAGCAATCACAGCTCCACCGCTGAGGGTGGGACACAGGTGTGTGTCCGTCTGGAAACTCCCCACGTGAGGGCGAGGCCGTGGCACCACCTCTCCACGCCCGGGGGGGGAGGGGGGGGGAGGCCGGCTCCGTGCTCCCTGCCCCGGGAGCCCTGCCTCCCCACAAACCAGAGCCCAGCGAGTCTCAGCGTCGGAGGGTCCTGCCTTCTGGTCATTCAATTAAAAAAAAAATGGGGGGGGGGGGTTCATGTTCAACCACACGAGTGATATGTGACTAAATTATCTTAGCAAATAGCTCAACACCTTTACATCAACCATTAGAGATCTCCGTTACTCAGCCCGGCTGGCGTGGCTCAGTGGTTGAGCATTGGCCTATGAGCCAGGAGGTCCCGGTTCGAATCCCGGTCAGGGCACAGGCCCGGGTTGCAGGCTCCATCCCCAGTGTGGGGCGTGCAGGAGGCAGCCGATCCACGGTTCTCTCTCATCATTGATGTTCACCTCTCTCTCTCTCTCTCTCTCTCTCTCTCCCTTTCTCTATGAAATCAATAAAAATAAATAAACAGCCAAAACTGGTTTGGCTCAGTGGTAGAGCGTCGGTCTGCGGACTGAAAGGTCCCGGGTTCGATTCCGGTCAAGGGCATGTACCTTGGTTGCGGGCACATCTCTGGTGGAGGGTGTGCAAGAGGCAGCTGGTCGATGTTTCTCTCTCATTGACGTTTCTAGCTCTCTATCTCTCTCCTTTCCTCTCTGTGAAATATCAATAAAATATATTTTAAAAAATAAAAAAAATAAATAAATAATTAAAAAACCTCCATTGCTCACGGTGGCCATATACAGACGAGTCTCTCAGTGACTAACTCTCGCGGAGTTTGAAGCCCACCTCCGCCTCTGGCCGGTTCGTTGGCACCCTATGCCCCACCCCGTGGCTCTGCCAAGTCCCCACACAAAGGCCCAGGCTCGGCACAGCCGCCAAACCGAAAATGAAGCTCAGGGCTGGAAATCCCCTCGCGACCTCCCACGCAGTTGGCCAGCTAGTCGATGAGGATCCCAGACCTTGGGTTCGTTTCCAAGTTCAAGGGGACAGAAGGGAGCTGGGGTTGGGAGAAGCCTCGAGGTATAAAGGCCAGACGTGGGACCCTGAATTCAGACGCACGGCCTGCAAATGGGCCTGCCCCCCTCCGAGGGCCGATGAGCCCGGACGGGGGACACTTAAAGGGCAACCAGGCCTTGACCCCACACACGCACCGCTCCCTGGACCGAGAGCCCAGCGAGAGCCGCAGGAATCCCCGGACGAGGCGAGCCTGTCGCCGTCCTCGAACAACCCGCAGACCGGCAACGCTCACTCGGTGGAAGCTCGCCGCTGTCCGGGGCGGGAAGGCCGCACAGCTGGCTCCTCGGGACACGCTGTTGACCAAACAGGCCACGTGGCGTCCGGATCTGCTCAGTATGATATCATTTGCCTTAAAAAATACACATGAACTAAAACCCAGGTCTAGCACAATCTGGTTTTTTGTGTTTTTTAAAAAATATTTTATTGATTTTTTTTACAGAGAGGAAGAGAGAGAGATAAAGAGCTAGAAATGTCGATGAGAGAGAAACATCGACCAGCTGCCTCCTGCACACCCCCTACTGGGGATGTGCCCGCAACCAATGTACATGCCCTTGACCGGAATCGAACCTGGGACCTTTCAGTCCGCAGACCGACGCTCTACCACTGAGCCAAACTGGTTTCCGCACAACCTGTTTTTATAGCTTAGAGCAGTGGTTCTCAACCTTTCTAATGCCACGACCCTTTCATACAGCTCCTCATGTGGTGGTGACCCCCCCAACCATAACATTATTTTCGTTGCTACTTCAAAACTGTGATTTTGCTGCTGTTATGCATCGTAATGTCAATACCTGTGTTTTCCGACAGTCTTAGGTTCTACAGTCTCGACCCACAGGCTGAGAACCGCTAGCAGGGTCGCCTAAGACCATCGGAACACACAGATATGTACCTTAGGGTTCATTAACAGCAGCAACATCGCAGTGATGAAGTAGCAACGGAAATAGTTTTATGGCTGGGGGTCACCACACCGTGAGGAGCTGTGAGAAAGGGCCGCGGCATCAGGAAGGCTGAGAGCCGCTGGCTTAGGGGCGAGGAGCGTGAGTTTCGGAGCGAGGCTGCCTATGTTTGGGACGAGTCTTTCCCACCGTTTGCTGGCTGTGCTGTGTGGCCTCGGGCAAGTCGTGCGGCCTCTCTGGGCCTCAATAGTCTCACTGTGTAAAATGAGGATAATGACTGATAGATTTCATTATTATTATTTTAAAATATATTTTATTGATTTTTTACAGAGAGGAAGAGAGAGAGAGCTAGAAACATCGATGAGAGAGAAACATCGATCAGCTGCCTCTTGCACACTCCCCACCGGAGATGTGCCTGCAACCAAGGTACCGTATTTGCCGGCGTATAAGATGATTTTTTTGCCCTGCAAAATAAGTATTTGCCGGCGTATAAGACGACTGGGTGTATAAGACGACCCCCTAAAATTTGCACTAAAAATACAGAGTTTGTTATATACTCGCCGTATAAGACTACCCCCCACTTGGAGGCATATTTTTCAGGGCCAAAAAATCGTCTTATACGCCGGCAAATACGGTACATGCCCTTGACCGGAATTGAACCCGGGACCTTTCAGTCCGAAGACCGATGCTCTATCCACTGAGCCAAACCAGTCTTGGCATGGCTGATAGATTAATTAATGAAGGTAGCTGAGACTGGGAGGCCAGGACACAGGCTTTCATTGGAGATAGGACACCTCCTGCCGGCTGCTTCCAGAGAGAAAGAGGAAGAGGCCGGAAGATGCCCAGGGGGTCTGCTTTTAAGGGGAGGAGAGGGGGCGGGGCTTAGGGCACTCAGCACACGCTGATTGGCGGTCAGGGACCTAGGGTCTTAGGAATCAGGGGCTTAGGGTACTTGGCAGGTGCTGATGGGTGGTTCAGAGCTCAGGAATGTCTGGTGGGGTTTGGGTCTGTCCATCAAGTGGGGGAAGGGAGGGTCTGTCAGTGACAGCACCCGCCTCCCCCGGCTGCTGTGGGGCTTAAATGCGTTGCTGCAGGTGACGTGCCCGGCACAGGGCCTGGCAGTTGGTAAGCTGTTTATTCCGGGAAGGTTTGCCGTTCCCGGAAGGCAGCATACCAAACCGGTTACCGAACTGGGAAAGGACCAGCCTGGGGCGGGGGGACGGGGTGGGGGGGGGAGGCGGGGGGAGCAGCGAGTAATGTTATCCTATAGGAGGTGCGTCACTTGTGTGGTTTCAAATGAATCCCTTTTTTTTTTTCTTCTTTCCCCCCCTTTTTAAAAAAAAATATATTTTATTGATATTTTACAGAGAGAAAGGGGGAGAGAGATAGAGAGCTAGAAACGTCGATGAGAGAGAAACATTGACCAGCCGCCTCCTGCACGCCCCCCACCGGGGATGTGCCCGCAACCAAGGTCCATGCCCTTGGCCGGAATCGAACCCGGGACCTTCCAGTCCGCAGACCGACGCTCTACCCACTGAGCCACACTGGTTTCGGCTTTCTTTCCCCTTTTTTATGCGGAAGAAGACAGAGGATCAACGACCAGAAGGCTGAGCCCTCTGAAGTCGAGAGGAGGAATTTTTTGCTTCTGGAGCGGATCGCCCGAACCAATCCCATGGGGGCCGATGGGGCCCGGACCCACGGTCGGCACACTGCGGCTCCTTGGGCCCCCTTGAGTGTGGCTCTTCCACAAAACACCGCGGCCTGGGCGTGGCAGTCTATGTTGAAGACGTGGCGTTAGAAGAAGCTTACGTGTAAATAAAGGTCGGCTCTCCAGAGAAACGTCAGTTGTTGTCCTGCTGATGTCTGGCTCTGCTGACGAGGGAGTTTGCCGACCGCTGGCCCAGACACATTAACCAGGGACAGGAAGAAAGGCCTGGGGGACTGGCAGGCTGGAGCCTCGACTCTGAGCCCCACTACCCCCAAAATTGCTGGGGGGCACCAGGCGGGCCCCTGCTCTCTCTGAGCCACGGTTCACGTGTACGTCAAGCAAGCCCCACTCCTGGGGATCCGTGGAGCTCACAAAAGAGCCAGAGGGGTCAGGAGGCTTGACCCAATCCTGACTCAACCTTTGATGCTGTGCAACCCAAGGCAAGTGTCTGAACCTCTCTGTTCCACGGTCTCCTCACTGGCTCAGCGGTTGAACGTCGGCCCGTGAACCAGGAGGTCACAGTTCGATTCCCGGTACAAGATGCATGCCTGGGCTGCAGCCAACCAGTGATTCTCTCTCATCGTTGATGCTTCTCTCCCTCCCTCCCTCACTTCCTCCCTGAAATTAATAAAAATGTGTGTGATGCCGAAACCGGTTTGGCTCAGTGGATAGAGCGTCGGTCTGTGGACTGAAAGGTCCCGGGTTTGATTCCGGTCAAGGGCATGGACCTTGGTTTCGGGCACATCCCCCGTTTCTAGCTTTCTATCTCTCTCCCTTTCTCTCTGTAAAATATCAATAAAATATATTTTTTTAAAAATTAAAATGTGTGTGTTGCCCTAACCGGTGTGGCCCAGTGGATAGAGCGTCGGCCTTGGGGGCTCAAGGGTCCCAGGTTCGATTCCCGTCTGGCTGCAGGCTCAGTCCCCGGTGGTCGGGGGCTCGTGTGGGAGGCAACCAACCAATGTGTCTCTCTCACATCAATGTTTCTCTTCTCACCCTCCCTCCCTCCCACGCTCTCTAAAAATCGATGGGGAAAGTATTCCTCGGGTGAGGATTAACAAGAAAAAGGGAAAAAAGAAGAGTGTGTGTATGAAGTGTTGCAGATATTAGCACCTTTTCCTTGACAGACCAGAAAGGATGACACCAAACCGAAAGAGACAGCGGACTCACTCTATGACTCACTTTCAGTGGCTGCTCTGGCCACAGGGCTCCCAAGAAACACACAAAATGGCGAGCTAACTCGTCCAACAAGACGCCGAGACGCCGCCCGACCGCCTCCGCGTACTGGTCGCCCAAGGTTGGAATGTTCCCTGCATTTCACCGCAGGGACAGAAGGCATTGCCAAGGCCGAGGGCAGATGGGGCTCGGGGTCTGGTGCTGATCCCTCCCCCCAGGAGGTGGGCGATGGGGAACCAGGATGCTGCCCAGCTGCCTGCAGCCTCTACCCCCGGCCAATCCCCTAAGACCGTGGCCGGCAAGCCGCGGCTCGCGAGCCACCTGCGGCTCTTTGGCCCCTGGAGTGTGGCCCTTTCCACAGAACACCACGGCCTGGGCGAGTCTGTGTGGAAGACGTGGCGTTAGAAGAAGTTTACGTTTAAAAAATTTCTGGCTTTCACCGAAGCCGGTTTGGCTCAGTGGTAGAGCGTCGCTCTGCGGACTGAGAGGTCCCGGGTTCGATTCCGGTCAAGGGCATGTACATTGGTGGCGGGCACATCCTCAGTAGGGGGTGTGCAGGAGGCAGCTGGGCGATTTTCTCTCTCATCGACGTTTCTAGCTCTCTATCTCTCTCCCTTCCTCTCTGTAAAATATCAATAAAATATATTTTTTTAAAAATAAAAAATAAAAAATGTCTGGCTTTCAAGAAAGAAATCTCAATCGTTGTCCTGCTAGTAGTTGGCTCCGTGGACGGATGAGTTTGCCGACCACGGCCCTAAGAGACTCACGTAACAGCATGGTCTCAAACACCTTATAACAAAACTGAATGTGCAGGAGAGGATTCTGGGAAGGTGGGGGAATAGAAAGGGCCAGTAACCTACCTCCCACTTGGACAATAGTGCCACGGGCAGCATCTCTGGCACAGCCGTGTTGGAACGCCGGAGTCCGGCCACTGTGCCTGGCAGCTGCCAGGGGAGGACCTGGTCTGTGCACTGTGATTCATTCTGTTCTTGGTGCAGCGGCGGTCAGCCACCCCCCACCCCCAGCCGCGGGTCAGGGGCGGGAGGACCGGGGCGGGCGGAGATCTTGGAGGCTGAGCTCTGAGGGCGGCTTGCTGCCTCGGATCCGTCTCAGAGGAGCCGGCAGAGGGGCCGGAGGTCACTGCTGGCACACCGCCCTCCATTGTCGCAAGCACCTCCCCCCGGAGCGGAAGTGACTTCCAGGACTTTGGAAAGGGCGTGTGGCTGTCCCCGCTGCCCCCTCCACGTCCTCCCTTTCCCCTCTCAGGGGCCAGAAACACCAGGGCGCTCAGATACCACACCAGAAAGTGACTGCGCGTAGGAGACGCCCAGAGACGGAAAGACAAAAAGCAGTCCAGGCTGTGCCCTGGGGGACCGCAGAGATCAGGATGGTCCCCGAGCCACTGCGCTCCCGGGAGAGAATGTGGGGCGCTCGGGAGGCGGACAAAGGATCACCGGACGGACAGCCCTGTCCGGTTTGGCTCAGTGGACTGAGCGCTGGCCTGGGGACTGACGGGTCTGGGGTTTGATTTAGGTCAAGGGTACGTGAGTGGGTGGTGGGCTTGATCCCCAGTAGGGGGCGTGCAAGAGGCAGCCAGTCAATGATTCTCTCTCACCATTGATGTGTCAATCTCTCCCTTCCTCTCACTGAAATATATATATATATATATATATATATATATATATATATATAATCACTAGACAGCAGCTTAATGAATGCTAGGAAGGAAAATTGAGGGATTTCAGCTTTTTTTATTTAATTGATTAATATATATATATATATTTTATTGATATATATATATATATATAGAGAGAGAGAGAGAGAGAGAGAGAGTCAGAAACATCGATGAGAGAGAAACATCTACCAGCTGCCTCCTGCACACCCCCCACTGGGAATGTGCCCGCAACCAGGGTACATGCCCTTGACCGGAATCGAACCCGAGACCCTCCAGTCCGCAGGCCAACACTCTATCCACTGAGCCAAACCAGTTCTGGCAATTAATATATATTTTTAATATATTGTTATTGATTTCAGAGAGGAAGAGAGAAGGAGAGAGCGATAGAAACATCAGTGATGAGAGAGAATCATTGATCGGCTGCCTCCTGAATGCCCCCTACTGGGGATTGACCCACACCCCGGGCATGTGCCCTGACAGGGAATAGAACCTGTGACCTCCTGGTTCATAGAATGACGCTCAACCACTGAGCCACACTGGCCCGGCGGGACTTCAGCTTTTATCTGTTTGACCCTTTTCCCCGAATTCCAAACCCTTATCTACTTTGCTTCTGAATTCCCAACTCTTTATCTACGCTTTTCTGCTCCTTATAACAAAGGCCGGTTGAGAGGAGATGTAAGGCAGTTTTTAGGGAGCACGACCCGCCTCTTCTCAGATCTCTGCCGTCTGCATAAAGTGTCTATAGTCCAACCTTTGTCTGTCCTTGTTGATTCTGGTAGTGACAGGTAGCTCAAACGCCAGCATTTCCGGTTTCAGTTATGTTTCTTCATATATATATATATATATATATATATATATATATATATATATGAAAAGTTGAGAAGAAAAGAATGGAAGAAAAGATATTCCATGCAAAGAGCAACCAAAAGAGAGCAGGAGTGTGTCTAGACGAATATCAGACAAAACACAGTGTAACTCAAAAAGGTTTCTGAGGCAAGGGGTAGTATATGGTAAAAGAAAAGGTTCAATACAAGCAATGATATATGCCAATTATAAACATTTACAAGTCTAATGACAGACCAGCAAAATACACGAAGCAAACACTGACAAAATGGAAGGGAGAAAGAGACAGTTTTACAATAGCAGTTGGAGATTGCCAAAACCGGATCGGCAACCTAACTTTACAACTTAAGGAACTGGAAAAGAAGACAAAACTAACTGAAGGAAGGAAATAAGGATTAGAGGTATGTGAAATGGAAAATATAAAAATAGAGACAATCAATGAAACCAAAAGCTGGTTCTTCAAAACATCAATGAAACGGACAAACCTTTAGCTAGAGAAGCTAAGAGAAAATTCAAATGACTAAAATCAGAAATAAAAGTGGGGACATTACTATAGATTCTACTGAAATAAAAAAGGATTATAAAAAAAGGTTGCTATGGTCGGCAAACCATGGCTCAAGCCACATGTGGCTCTTGGGCCCCTTGAATGTGGGTTGGCCTTAGAATCACTTCTTCAAAATAGACACTCCCAGGCCGAAAGCCGACTTCTGCACATGGGCCACGAAGTTTCAATCGCACCCACACGTGGTATTTTGTGGAAGAGCCACGCTCAAGGGGCCAAAGAGCCGCATGTGGCTTGAGCCGCAGTTTGCCAACCACTGCCCTAGCCAGTTTGGCTCAGTGGATAGAGTGTCAGCCTACGGACTGAAGGGTCCCTGGTTCAATTCTGGCCAAGGGTACACGCCTGGGTTGCGGGCTCAATCCCCAGAAGGAGGCATGCAGGAGGCAGCTGATCAATGATTCTCATCATTGATGATTCTATCTCTCTATCCTTCTCCCTTCCTCTCTAAAATCAATAAAAAAAAATATTTATATATTTTTAAAAAGAGTGCTATGAACAATTGTGAGCCAACGAATTCGATAACCTAGATGAAATGGACAAAACCCTAGAAACACAAAACCTACCATCACAAGATCACAAAGAAGAAAATCCCAGGAGACCTACAAGTAGTAAGGAGATAAATCAGAAAGAAAAAAACAAAAAAAACTCCCCAACACCTGATGGCTTCACTGGTAAATTCTACCAAACATTTAAAAAAGAACTGATACCAATCCTTCTTAAAATGTTCCAAAATCAAAGAGAAGGAATAATTCCTAACTCCTTTCTAGGCCAGCATTACCCTGATACCAAAACCCAGACCAAGCCATTACAAGACAACTATCAACCAACTTCCTGTATAATCATCGTTGAAAAAACACATAATCTTCCAACGGTACACTAGTAAAATAAAGCCAGCAGCCTATTTTTAAAAAATTGCATACCACGACCAAGTGGAATTTACTCCTGGAAGGCAGAGGTGTTTCAAGATATGAAAACTGGTCAATGTAATACACTGAGTCAACAGAAGGAAGGGTGAATACTACCCGATCAGCTCAATCGAGGTAGAAAGAAAAAAAAGCACTTGACAAAAGTCAACACACTTTCATGATAAAAAAAAATAAAAATCCGACAAACTAGAGCTAGAAGGAAACTACTTCCATGTAAGAAAAGCTTTTATGAGAAACCCATAGCAAACTACTCACTGTGAGCGCCTCAGAGCTCTGCCTCTAAGATGAGTTCAGTAACAAGGCAAGGAGCCCATTCTCACCACGTCTGCTCAGCAGAGAGCCGGAAGTTCTAGCCAGAGCATCAGGCAAGAAAAAGAAACATTTCCACCTCTGTACAAGTGATGCTTGAACAAGGGTATTCTTTCATTATTTTTTTTAACATACTTTATTGATTTTACACAGAGAGGAATCGAGAGGGATAGAGAGCTAGAAACATCGATGAGATAGAAACATCGACCAGCTGCCTCTTGCACACCCCCTACCGGTGATGTGCCCGAAACCAAGGTCCATGCCGTTGACCGGAATCGAACCTGGAACCTTTCAGTCCCCAGACTGACGCTCTACCACTGAGCCAAACCGGTATCAGCCCAGGGTATTCTTTAAAAAGAAAAGAATATATATATATATATATATATATATATATATATATATATATATACACACACACACATTTTGATTGATTTTACTGATTTCAGAGATGAAGGGAGAGGGAGAGAGAGAGAG
Source organism: Vespertilio murinus (assembly GCA_963924515.1). Classification (NCBI taxonomy): domain Eukaryota; kingdom Metazoa; phylum Chordata; class Mammalia; order Chiroptera; family Vespertilionidae; genus Vespertilio; species Vespertilio murinus. Next base: position 5,280,642 of record OZ004716.1, on the reverse strand, counting down.
AGAAACATCCATGATGAGAGAGAGTCACCCATCAGCTGCCTCCCGAATGCCTCCCACTGGCCATCACGCTAGCAACCTGGGCACGTGCCCTTGACCAGAATCGAACCCGGAACCCTTCAGTCTGCAGGCCGACGCTTTACCCACTGAGCCAAACCAGCCATGGCAACGAGGATAGTCTGCACGGCACTGTTTAGAACAGCCAGAGGCGGGGAAACAACCGAAGTACACCACGGTAATTAAATCGAGTGTGGACTAACCCGGCGGTGCGGTCTGATGTCGCCATTAAGAAGCCAAGAGCCCTGGCTGGTGGCTCCGCTGGTTGGAACCTCGTCCCAAACACCAAGGGGGCATCCCAGACAATAAATATACCTTTGCCATGTCAACGTGAGGTCCTTTCTCAGACCCCGCAGAGCCAGGGACCAGAGCACAGACCCCCCCCCCCCACGTCACTGTTCCCCTGTCCCCCGAGCACCGTCTCTGTGTGTGTAGATGTTAACTATATATTTTTTGTTTTGTTTTTTAAAAAAATATATATTTTATTGATTTTTTTTCCAGAGAGGAAGGGAGAGGGATAGAGAATTAGAAACATCGATGAGAGAGAAACATCCATCAGCTGCCTCCTGCACGTCCCCCACTGGGGATGTGCCCGCCACCAAGGTGCATGCCCTTGACCGGAATCGAACCTGAGACCCTTGAGTCCACAGGGCGACGCTCTAACCATTGAGCCACACCAGTTAGGGCCATGCTAGCTGTTAACTGTCCCGTAGCCACCGACAGAAAAGAACCCCGTGTTTTTACTTTTTTAAAAAATATATATATTTTATTGATTTACTATAGAGAGGAAGGAGAGAGGGATACAGAGTTAGAAACATCGATGAGAGAGAGACACCAATCAGCTGCCTCTTGCACACCCCCTACCGGGGATGTGCCCGCAACCAAGGTACATGCCCTTGACCAGAATCGAACCTGGGACCTTTCAGTCCGCAGACCGACGCTCTATCCACTGAGCCAAACCGGTTTCGACTGTTTTTACTTTTTATCCAGTCCCAGAAACGTCCCCCTTGGTGTTCTCCCGCCTCCCTAATCGACCACCCGTGGACCTCACGGACCCTCCTGCTGCCTCCTCCTTTGATTCGAGTGTATGAACTAAGCTGGAAAAGGAGATGGGCCCATTTTCCCCATTCGCGGAGATGTCGCTTCCGGCCGTTGCTGTCGGTCTGGCTCCCCTACGCTCGCCAAGATCCTGGGCAGGCCTAGACCTTTCGGAGAGCGACCGCGTGCAGGCCGGGTCTCCGCCAAGGTAAAGGCTGCGCTACCAGCCAGCGCTCAGAAAATGAACCCGGTGAAGAGAACCGGTAGCCCACATCCTCAGGACACCCACAGAAAGTTTTTGTTTTTTAATCAAGTCTTTGCCCTGGTGTTAGCTGGCTTAGTCACGAGGACGGGTCTGCGTCAAGGCAGAGGAGAGGTTCTGGGCTCCTAGCTTTGTTCCAGCGGCGACACGGGGCCCTCATCTGGGTGGGCTAAAGCGACAGAAATGTGTTCCCTCACCGAAACTGGTTTGGCTCAGTGGATAGAGCATCGATCTGCGGACTGAAAGGTCCCGGGTTCGATTCCGGTCAAGGGCATGTACATTGGTTGTGGGCACATCCCCAGTAAGGAGTGTGCAAGAGGCAGCTGGACGATGTTTCTCTCTCATCGATGTTTCTAACTCTCTGTCCCTCTCCCTTCCTCTCTGTGAAAACTCAATAAAATATATTAAAAGAAAGAAAGAAAGAAAGAAAGAAAGAAAGAAAGAAAGAAAGAAAGAAAGAAAGAGAAAGAGAGAGAAAGAGAGAAAGAGAGAAAGAAAGAAAGAAAGAAAGAGAAAGAAAGAGAGAAAGAAAGAAGAAAGAAAGAAAGAAAGAAAGAAAGAAAGGAAGGAAGGAAGGAAGGAAGGAAGGAAGGAAGGAAGGAAGGAAGGAAGGAAGGGAGAAATGTGTTCCCTCACGTTCTAAAGGAGGCCAGAAGTCTGACACGAAGGGGTCGGCAGGGCCCTAGCCGGTTTGGCTCCGTGGATAGAGTGTCCGCCTGCGGACCGAAGGGTCCCAGGTTCGATTCCTGGTCAAGGGCATGTACCTTCGCCCTGGTAGGCGCGTGTGCAGGAGGCAACCAATCGTGTGTCTCTCTCACGTGGAGCTTTCTCTCTGTCTTTCCCTCTCTCTTCCACGCTCGCTAAAAACCAATGGAAAAATATCCTCAGAGGAAGATTGAAAAAAAACACATAAAAACAATAACAACAACAGGTTCAAGGAAAAAACCCTCCTTCTCCTCTCCCAGCTTTTGGTGGTTGCCAACAATTCTTGGAATTCCTTGACTTGTTGACTCATTATCCCAGGCTCTGCCTCTGGTTTCACGTAACATCCTTCCTGGAGGTCTATCTGCACCTTCATCTCCTCTTCTGTACGGATGGAAGCCAGCCCTACCCAAGGAAGGGCCCGCCCCCGACTCCAGGGTGATCCTGCCTTAGCCAACGTCGTCTTCTCTAACCCTATTTCCAAATAAAGCCACATGCCCAGGTCCCGAGGGTGGGGACTTCAGCCGAAACCGGTTTGGCTCAATGGATAGAGCATCAGCCTGGGGACTGAAAGGTCCCAGGTTCGATTCCGGTCAAGGGCGTGTACCTTGGTTTTGGGCACATCCCCGGTGGGAGGTGTGCAGGGGGCAGCTGATCGATGATTCTCTCTCGATGTTTCTAACTCTCTATCCCTCTCTCTTCCTCTCTGTAAGAAATCAATAATATATATATATATATTTTTTAAAAAGCGGCACTCTTTTAGGGACACAGGTTTAACCCACAACAGAAGGGGAAAGGCACCCGAAGACGTTCTGTGCGTCCTCCTCAGAGGGCAGGAGCGTGTGTTGGGGTGTGAGGACCACAGTCACCTCTGCCTCTGGCCGAGGCGCACCCCCCTCTGGGGCCTGCCGTCATCGCGAGCTCAGGCTGACCGTGCACGGGGCACACCTCAAACTCCTCTCATCCGACCGCGAGTCACGGACGCCCTGAAGGACACGCTGGCTCCCACCCCACTCTACAGACGGGAAAGGGAGGCCCTGGCAGGTGAGACGCCGGCGGGGATTCACGTTCACCGCCCTTCGCAGACGCTGCACTGTCCTCAACAGCAAGGAGGACCCTCCACCAGCAACACGCTGATGCCTCACTGGGGGCTCAGATGAGGGTTAGCGTTTTGAGCAATCAAGTACTTTTTAATCAAGGTATGTACATGGCTTTTTGTGCTTTTTTTAATGTTTTCATTGATATTTTATCTTTTTAAAAAAATATATTTTATTGGTTTTTCACAGAGAGGAAGAGGGATAGAAAGTTAGAAACATCGATGAGAAAGAAACATCGACCAGCTGCCTCCTGCACACTCTCCACCGGGGATGTGCCCGCAACCAAGGTACATGCCCTTGACCGGAATCGAACCTGGGACCCTTCAGTCCGCAGGCCAACGCTCTACCACTGAGCCAATAGGTTTCGGCTGATCCCCAGTGTGAGGTGAGGGGGCGTGGCTACAGGAGGCAGCCAATCCATGGTTCTCTCTCATCATTGATGTTGCTCTCTCTCTCCTTCTCCCTTCCTCTCTGAAATCAATAAAAGCATATTTTCAAAAAAGACAGCAGAACCCCCGATCATTCAAAGAGGAAAAGTAAGAACCCGACCTACAAAATGAATGACAATGGTGCTGAAGGGGGGGGGGCTCCCCAAATGGCCTCCCCAACAAGTTTTCCCTCCAGAGAGAACAGTGACTAAGAGCGACATGGAAATGCAAAAAGCAAGTAGAAAAAGGACCCCCGTGGATCCACCTGTTACGCGTGAGGTTCAAATGCTCATTACAAACAGCCTGGAGAGCGTCACGTTAAAAAGTTTAAGGTGTGCTGGTGGTATTGGTTTGTGGGTGTGTTTTAAAAACTCGTTCTGGATCATTTCGGCTGGGATGCTAGGGCGTCTGCCAAACATCTGTTCAAGGATGAAGTGTGGCCCTAGCCCAGCCGTGGGCAAACTACGGCCCGTGGGCCACATCCGGCCCGTTCGGCTGTCCTATCCGGCCCGCGGAGCCGAAAGAGCGGAGGGTTCTCTTGCTCTCCCCTCCGCTCCTTCACCAGCAGCCCAAGAGGAGAGTGCCAGCATGGTCAGGCTGCTTTTGTGCCGGCCCTCCGGTCCAGTGTAAGAACCCATGGTGGCCCTGGAGTCAAAAAGTTTGCCCACCCCTGCTAGCTGGTTTGAGGCTCAGTGGATAGAGCGTGGGCCTGCAGACTGAAAGGCCCTGGGTTCGATTCCGGTCAAGGGTCGACCTCCGGCACCTCGGTTGCAACCAATCGATGTCTCTCTCTCACATCGATGTTTCTGCCCCTCCGTCCCTCTCCATATATATATATATATATGACATAATACTATTATGAGAGAGAGAGAGAGAGAGAGAGAGAGAGAGAGAGAATGAGGTGTGGTGGAGACACCTCGCTGGCCTGGGGATGGCTGAAGGTTGGTTCCCGGGGCTTCATTCTACCAGACCCGGCAAGTTCGATTTCTGTTCCTTCCACATCATAAAGTTTTTTTTCCCCCATAAAAAAAGTCTGCATCGTGCATAAGGAGCAGCGCGGGTCCTGCGGTTCCTTCACCCGCAGGGGCAGAGAGAGCCCCCGGGCAGGTGCCTCCCCAGGTGGGGGGCCGGGCCGGGGAGGGCGCAGCGCGCTCTGCCTCAGCCCCAACTCCGCCGGGACGGGCTGCGCCGCTGCAGCCACGGGCGCCCCATCCGCCCATCCATCCGGCCACCAGCCGTGCGCCCGTCCACCCCGCATCCCCGCGCCGGACACCCGGACCTCCCGCTCCAGAGCCCCTGGCAGCCCGCATCCTCCCCGCATCCCCGCATCCCCGCGCCCCGCATCCTCCCCGCATCCCCGCAGCCCCGCGCCCCGAAGCCGGAGCCCAGGGCGCACTCACCGCGCTCCGCTCACCGCCGCGCCGCGCTCCCCACGAAACTGAAACCGGGCGCCGAGCCGCTGCAGCCGCCGCGGCCGCTGCTAGGAAATCACGTGGCTTCTAGGTGCCACCCTGCGAGGGTGGGGGTGCGGGTGCCCGGCGGGCGGTGGGCGGGCTGGGCGCGGGCCAGCGCCCCAGCTTCCCGCGTTTGGCAACTTTTGCGGGACCCGGAGCGCCACTGCGCAGGACGCTTCCCCGAAGGCGAAGCTGAGGCCGGGGTGGTGGTGGGGGATTCACTTGTTGGGGGGACACAGAATGGGGGGGCGGAGGGGGCGGCTATGAGGGTAAGAAACCTGCATTGTGCTGCTATCGGCTCTGCTCTGGATGGGGAACGCGCACTCCAGCCTGGCCGAGGGCTGCTGGCTGGGGACGTGGGGGTTACCCCTGGCACGGGGTCCGCCTCTTTCCCCAGAACTGCCTAGCCAGGGGTGGGCAAACCTTTTGGCTCGAGGGCCGCAGTGGGTTCTTACACTGGACCGGAGGGCCGGCACAAAAGCAGCCTGGCCATGCTGGCACTCTCCTCTTGGGCTGCTGGTGAAGGAGCGGAGGGGAGAGCAAGAGAGCCCTCCGCTCTTTCGGCTCCGCGGGCCGGATAGAACAGCCGAGCGGGCCTTTGTTTGCCCATGGCTGGCCTGGCCTTTGGGGAGAGGTTTGCAGCCTTGTGGCTGAGGCGGTCTGACCCCCGAGGTGCCCCATGGACCACCCCGTCCTGCACTGCCTGTGGCCTGTGGCTGTGGCCGTGGTACCTGCCCGCTTCCCCTGCCGGATCCCTCCCTCCCCACGGAACCTCTGTCCTTCCACCGGGGTGGGGGGTGGGGTGGGGGGGGTGGAGGGCAAGAGCAGATGTTTGTGGGTGACCTGATGCTCTTTAAGATTCAGTCTTGTCTCTGCGGAATTGTCTCAAGCGGCGGCAGGCAGCCAGATCGCCGGGCTGTGTGGTTCAGCTCACCTGGACGGCCTGCAGGAGGCCCCGGGCTGACTCCACTGTCCCTGCCTCCTACGGAGGGATGGGACGGGGATGGGATGAGATGGGATGGGCCAGGGAGGAGCTGCTGGCTGTGCAGGGGGAGGGGACCGGGGCCTGTCCTGTCCTGGGGGCTCTCTACAGAGAAAGGGAGGTGGAGGGGGCGATCTTGATGACGGAATTCTCGGCCCTCTACCTGAGCTAAACACGCCCTACAGATCCATCCCATCTCATCCTCAGAAAACCCCAAAACTGCAGGTGAAACACTCCCCCACGTTGCAGATGCGGACACCGAGCCCGGCGCGGAGAGGAAAGGTGAAGGACTTTGCCAAGTCACACCGGGCACACGCAGAGGAGGAGATCCTAAGTCCCCACGGGAAGGAGCCGCCTGTCCCTGCCCGCAGCCTGTGCCGCACCGGAGGGCCCGGGAGCGACCTGCTGAGCCACCCGCCCGCTCCGGTCTCCCTGGCACATCCCCGCGTCCCCGTCCCCGAGGCTTAGGAACGGCCTCTCCTAGCCGAAACCAGTGTGGCTCAGTGGATAGAGCGTCGGCCTGCAGACTGAAAGGTCCCAGGTTCGATTCCGGTCGGGGGCATGCATGTTGGTTGAGGGCACATCCCCAGTAGGGGGTGTGCAGGAGGCAGCTGATCGATGATTCTCTCTCATCGACGTTTCTAACTCTCTATCCCTCTCTCTTCCTCTCTGTAAAAAATCAATAAAATATATTTTAAAAAAGAAAGAAAGAAAAGAAACCTCCTTTCCTTAGAAGAGGAGGCCTGGTGGTAGCCACAATGGAATCCCGGGGCGCTGCTCGAAGCCCAAAGCATCCCTCCCCTCCCCTCCCCTCCCCTCTCCTCCCCTCCCCTCCCCTCTCCTTCCCTCCCCTCCCCTCCCTTCCCCTCCCCTCCCCTCCTCTTCTCTCCTCTCCTGCTGAGTGGGAAGCAGTGGGTCCCCAGGAGCTGAGGTCAGGTCTAGACAGTGGTCCTCTGAAACCCTGGGAAGTCCCCAGCACCCGTGGCTTTGGGGTCACGGGCACTTTCTCTTCTGGGTCCTGTTTCCCCACGCCCCACGGCGGTTAGCGGCAGAGTCCTCCCGACTCTCCCAGGTGCTCACTTCCTCCCGCCAAAGCGAAACCAGCAGGGGACGCCGCCCGCCACCCCCCACCCGGGCCGGTCGGCTTTATCGGCGCCTTGCCATCCCGGAGACCAATCACGCGGGATGGGCGCTACCCCCAGTGTGGGCCCTGGACCAGCGGCGTCGCCCCTCCCGGGGGTAACTTGGTTGGAAGGTCTGGGTGGGTCTGGTTCGGACGCACGCCCCGGTCTGGGTCTGGGGAGCTTCCGAATTGCTTCCAGAGTGTGAGTTAGGAGCTGTAGATGCACCGCCTTGACCACACCCACCCGTTTTTCCTCCTGGCTCCGGGCCCCTCAGTGGTTTGTAGCCTCCTGTTGAGTGGCTGTCCACCTCTGCCCATCAGACGCTACGCTTTATGAAGTCAGAAACCACAGAGCCCTGGCCCAGAGTAAGAACTCAGCAGGTGTTTTTTTGGTGGGGAAATCCTACCTAAGAGAGTAATATGCAGACTGACCATCACTCTAACACAAAAGATGGCTGCCCCCATGTGGTCAAAGATCCTGGCCCCCCTTGTGGACACAAGATGGGCCACCACAAGATGGCCAGCAGGGGAGGGCAGTTGGGAGGGACCAGGCCTGCAAGGGAGGGCAGTGGGAGTGATCAAGCCTGCAGGGGAGGGCAGTTAGGGGCCAACAGGCTGGCAGGGGAGCAGTTAGACCTCAATCAGGCTGGCAGGGGAGTGATTAGGGGTGATCAGGCTGGCAGGCAGAAGCGGTTAGGGGCAATTAGGAAAGCAGGCAGGCGAGCAGTCGGGAGCCAGCAGTCCTGGATTGTAAGAGGGATGTCTGACTGGCTGTTTAGGCCCAATCCCACCGCTTCGGACATTCCTCGAGGGGTCCCAAATTGGAGAGGGTGCCGGCTGGGCTGAGGGATACTCCCTGCCCCCGTGCACAAATTTTGTGCACCAGGCCGAGAGAGAGAGAGAGAGAGAGAGAGAGAGAGAGAGAGAGAGAGAGTAGTGCTGAAGGGGTAGCCCTGGCCAGTATGGCTCAGTGGATAGAGCATCAGCCTGCAGACTGAAGGGTCCTGGGTTTGAGTCTGATCAAGGCCATGTACCTGGGTTGCAGGCTCCAACCCCGGCCCTGGTCAGAGCACGTGCAGGAGGCAACCAATCAATGTGTCTCTGTCATCATTGATGTTTCCATCTCTCTCTCTCCCTCTTCCTCTCTGAAATTAATTTTTTTTAAAGTGCTGAAGGTGCAGAAAATGCCGCCTCTGTGGTGAATGTGGCATGTGACCTTGACCAAGGGTCCTTCTGGCCCTCAGCCTCTGGAGCTCCTCCCTCTCTCCAGTGACGGGGTGGGCCCAGCGGACCCCTGAGGGGCTCAACCTAATGCCCGCCCCCAACCTAGCCACCCCACCCCAGCGCCAACTACGGCATCTCCTCCCACCCCCACCCCAGGGCCTTCTGCGGCCGCTCTGAGGCGTGAGTCCCGGGCCCCTCCCTGCCACTCCTCTCCCTGCGACCCGGGCATGACCATGCCTGCCCCCTCCACTGAGCTTGTGGAGCCTCTTCGTCCGCACGAGACGGGGACGGTAACAGTGCCTACCTCATTGTGTGGTTCTGAAGGTTAAGATGAAGCTCAATGAAAGAATTCACCTGCTGCCGAAACCGGTTTGGCTCAGTGGTAGAGCGTCGGCCTGCGGACTGAAAGGTCCCAGGTTCGATTCCGGTCAAGGGCATGTACCTGGGTTGCGGGCACATCCCCAGTAGGGGGTGTGCAAGAGGCAGCTGGTCAATGTTTCTCTGTCATTGACGTTTCTAGCTCTCTACCTCTCTCCCTTCCTCTCTGTAAAATATCAATAAAATATATTTAAAAAAAAAAAAAGAATTCACCTGCTGTTCCATGGCCGACCTCCACAAGGCAGCGCTGTGGCTTCCACGTGAGGCTGTTCCTGCAGCAGCGATGCATCCGCCCTGGGCAGGGGCAGGTGCAGCCCAGACCGCTCAGGCACGGCTCCGCCTTAGGAAGCTGGTGATTCCCAGATACTCCCAACGGACACAGAGAGACGCACAGGGCTGTCTCTGAGAGCCCCGAGAGGGGATCTGACCTCGTTGGGGGGAGGGAGAGGGAGGCTTGCCCTGAGGAGGAATCCGATGGGGTAAGGGAGAGGGAAAATATTCTGGGCGTGTGCAAAGGCCCTGCGGAAGGAGCGTGGCCAGCACAGGAAATGGTTGGGCCGCAGGGGGTGGGCCACAGGGGGGCGGGCTGCAGGGGGCAAGCAGGGTGACCTGAGGTGGCCGACAGTTGGGACGGGCTCCAGCCACGAAGCCAGCGGCTGCTTTGCAACACGAGGTTTCTTCACCTGATGCACAGCCGCGCTCACACAGAAGGAAGGCCCGTGCTAGACGCCGGAGAGGGAGGGGGAACCCAGAGCCCGGGCCGTAAGCACAGCGACCCAGAGAGCCGGGGCCAGGATGTGGGTTCAGACCACCCTCCGAGGGGAGGCGTTGGGGTTAAAATATCGCCCCTCCGTCAGAAGGAGACGACACTTTACCCACCCAAGGAAGCCACAAGGAGCAGGAGTGCTGGGGGGGAGGGAAGGGGGCGCTAGAAAGGAAACCCCAGCAGGTGCACATGCAGCTCTGCCGGCTCTGCGTCCTGCCCGCTGGCACAGGTCGTCCTGGGCCAAGAGATGAACCTAACACCCCCGCCCCCCCAAGACCCGTGCGTGATGCAACCCCTGGGGCTCCTGGCGTAAGAGCAAAACCACTCTCTAAGCAGACGGAGGAGGCTGAGTCTGTCCACAGGAAAACCGAACTCCACTGACGATGAGCTTGCAAGTACCCAAATATCACACCCCACACGGGGAACCGCCATGTGAGAGATCCAACAGCCAACCAATAGGAGGGCACACGCCCCCCAAAGAACAGCCTGGCAGCAACAACAGAGGGCACAGGGCACAGAGCAGGGGCATCATGGGGGCATCAGTGCTGCCACCTACTGGCCGCCTTCCTGTGTGTAAATTAGTCGCACGGCAGAGCTTCTGGCACAGGGTGGACCTGAGCCCGGGCTGAGTAAGAAGGGGCTGTCCCGGGAGGCAGGGACCCGCGTGCAGGTGGCCTCCGCAGCCAGGGCCAGAGGTGGGCAGGAAGGAGTCGTCTGCGGACTTCCTGTGGATGAAGTGAGCCCGGAGAAAGCCGGATGCAGCCTGGACCCCTCTCCTGCCCTTTCCCCTTGCGGCCTGCGGGGCCCAGGAGCCAGCTTCCGGAAGACAAAGAGGAGCCTTGGAAAGCATCAGATGGGGAGACGGAGGGAGAGCTGCACTCAGAACCAGAGGCTCCGCCCAGCTGGCCTTTCATCCCGAGTGCCTGCCACGTCCCAGCCACGGGGTGGGGTGAGCCGGACACAGACAGACGTGGCGCCAACCCTCACAGGCTTATCTCCCGGGAAAGGCATCAGTCAGAACGTCTGGTGACCTGGCTTCCTGCCTGCCCTGGCTGGCCGCCTGCCCGCACCTGCAGGGGGCATCCAAGGGGGCCCGAGATGTGGACTTACCCTCCCCTTGGAGATAGGGGGCAGTCAGGGGCATCGGTTTACACTGTGCCAGAGTCACAGGCTGCAGAATCCCCCACCCACCACAAGAGGGCAGCCTTGGCCTCCAGGCAGTGCCCACGGGTGGCCTAGGCCAGCCAGGAAGGAGCTCGGCCAGCTCTGGGCTCCCTTCACCCTCACAAACGTGCCAGGCTGAGCCTCCTGTGGTGCCCGCAGACCCCTCTGCCAGCAGGGCCTTCCCTCGCTGCTGCTCAGACCAATGCCGGGAGTCTGGCCTCCCTGCTGTGTGTTGTTGACCTGAAGGTCAATGGAGAAGTTGATCTCAGAGTCGACAGACTGATGATGATCAAAGCTCAACTTTGTGCAGAGTCAAGGATCAGTGATGAGGCAGAATACTCATTGACTGGCCGCCTCCTGCACACCCCCTACCGGGGATGGAGCCCACAACCGGGGCATGTGCTGTGACGAGGAATCGAACTATGACCTCCTGGTCCATAGGCCGACGCTCAACCACTGAGCCACACCGGCCCAGCAGACAGACGGCCTTGTCATCGGTCTCAGCCAACCACCGAGCACAGTGTTCCAACCCTTTCTAACTCCGCACGCTTAGTCCATCATCCCAGAACCTCTGCTCCCAGGGCCTGTCCAAACGCATCCAGCCTGACCCAACCTTCTGTCCTTCCACCAGTATCCCACACCCAACCCACACCCTCGATTTCTGTCTGTATGAACTTGAAAAACCACATGGCTCTGTTGGTGTCCCTGTGTGATACAACTCCTCACACCTCACCCTGCAGGCCCGCTGGGACTCCAGTCGAGTTATGGGACTAGAGACAAAGAGGGGTGGGGCGGGAGAAGAATCAGTGTCTTTGGAGGCAGGTACCGGGGGAGCCGGTTTCCTGCTCTTCACACACAGGGCCCAATAGCTTCCTCGGAAACAGGGTCGGGCGGCTCCTAGGACACAGACTCCTGGAGGCTCCCCCCCGTCAGGCGGTGGACAGTGTGGCTTCTCACCTCCCTCGTGGCTACAGACAGAATATTTACCTCCATTGTTATTACGCAAGATGTCCTTCTAGCCGAGGACCTGGCTGCTACGTAGAATGGACTAGTCACTGACCGCATTTCCCCAGGGCCCTTCACAGACGGGAGGCTGCGGGCCGGCCACACGCCCCATCACGCATAGGAAAGGCCCAGAAGACACAGGGAAGAAGCCTGTGAACGTGGCCGAACCCGAGGCCTCCACATGTACGTGACCGTGAGCTCATTCTGGGCAGTGTTTCCTCTGTAGGACTAGATTACCAGGAAAACCAACCACCATCTTGAAGTGGGCGGCTCAGTTGGTCAGAGCATCGTCCTGTGCCCTGAGAGGTTGCTGGTTCAATTCCCGGTCAGGGCACATACCCAGGTTGTGGGTTTGAGCCCTGGTCAGCGTATACAGGCAACCCGGTCCATGTCTCTCTTTCTCTCTTCCTTAATAAAAAATATATACTTTTTAAAGTATCTTTAAAGGCCTATGAAAAACAATGAAGATGGAAACCAGTCATTTTCTAAGTATTAATAGAACGTGGTGGTGATTACACTACATTTAGTAACTGTTGCGGAAGCGCCGACATTTCTGCAACGCCCCCCACCTGTCAGCTGCCTTCAGCCCTAACAGTTGTCCGGCTCCACCCGTGTCCTGGTGGGGCGTGGGCCAATCTGAACACTTCGTCAGCTGTTCTCGGAAGCACCTTCCTGGAACTATTTTGGGTCCATGGAATCCGGAGTTTAATCCTCACAACCTGACACCACAGGGAGAGAGGCCCGATTCTTCAGCAAGAAGAAATGGGTGCCACCATTGTCCCGGGTTCCAGGCCCCCCACAAAATGGTGATACTCCTCCTGGGAAACAAATCACTTCTTCATCCAAGGCTTAAAAAGGGCATGGTATGGGACGTGAAGATGTGTTTTTGCTAAGGGAAGGAAGCCATTTGTCCTGATCATTCTGAGGGGGCAAGAGGAGAGAGTGTGCTACAGAACTGCCAAGGGGGAGGGTACCGAATGCCCCCACCGTGAGGGCTGGGAACGAAGCTTCGATGGGTTTCTATGTAAATCCAGGAACGTGAGCACACACATATTCTTAGTAAATTAAGACCTTCATGGCCTTACTTTTATCATTTTTCATCAGTGCCAATAGCCCTTTTATCAAGAGAAGCAAAACATGCAGGTTACTTAAAAAAATCAACAGGCATCTCAACTGTTGACCGGCCAGTGGCCCGGGCATGGAGTAAACTGCTAGGACTCTGCCAGGATCAGTCATAGCAAAACTTTATTGAACAGAAAACCCAGCAAAGGTTTCCACCTCTGCGCAGTTGCCCGTGGTGTGAAGGAAAGCAAGGCATTTAAAAAGCAATTATACAGAAGTCTCTCCTAGAAAAGTCCTGCTAAAACATGTCTAGCAATTCATTGATTATATAAAGTAGTACACTTAGTGTAATTTAAACATTCCAACAGGAATCAAATCGCACCAGCAGAACCATTTCTGCCTCTATGACGTCTATGTACAAACACACATGCAGACACACATATCTAGAAAAGGTCCTCAGGCATACACATGCGACGCTAACGCCTTCTATGTACAGTGCCTATAGACTACATACAATAGGTAGTAAAGCTCTTCAGAATAAAGACATAAGAAGCCTTGGGCATGTTTTGTTCACCAATTTGTATCATGGCTTCACGTCTTACTTTCGGCTTTTGCTTGATCACAAAAGCACATCCTCCTCCGTGTTGGTTCTTTACCAATTCCGTGCCGGTCCGTGGCCAGGTGAGGAAATCTGGCTGGAGTCAATGGTCCAGTCCGCGCCCGCCCAGGCCACCAGCAGCCAGCGGGCAAACCGCGTCAGTTTGCTATGGCCGGCGGCCCTTCGGGAAGGAGGGAGGCAAAGAAAGTCTTGAAGACCAGCCACGCTGTGCTCATGAAGGAAGGGCTGGTCTGCTCGCCGCCCACTGCGTTCCTGTCCGGAGGGAGGCGGTTGGGGTTTTCCATCTCGGCCTCGGGGCCTTCCTGTTGGTAAAGAAACGGCGAGAAGGCAGTTAGGACCTGTTCCGCACCGGATCACGCCGGGCAGGGGCAGCGGTAACCCCCGGCCCCTCGAGCCGTACGGGAAGCGCCAGGCGGGCAGCGCCCCGGGAACGCCGTCCTGGCTGGCTTGTTCTCCGGGCTCCACGGCACAGCCGAGCTGGAGACATTCTCATCGTTTCGGATATTCTCAGCAGCAAGTACCAAAACAGCTGTAGCTATGTAGCAACTACATCTCCCACCACTGCTAACCAAGCGATCAGGTCACCCCTCGTTAAATATGGACGCCTAATGCCGTGAGTCCGAGGCACTGACATGGAACCCGGGGCTCTGAAGCAGAGAGTAGGGTGCCAATTGATGTAATTTAAAACTATCCTTTAGGAGTAGGCATTAAAATGCCTTATAAAAGTTCTACTTGTGTGTGTTATTTTTCAGGAGATCCATTCTGTGAGATGCTCATGCTCTTAATCCTTCATTACCTATCCATTAGCTGTTTCTATGATGTAACACATGGTTGCAGACCACTGAACACTCAAAATAGTGAACTTAAAAAAAATTATTTAAATATGCCAAAATGCAAATTGCCATGTGACAAAAATACCCGATAGATGCTGTGACGAGTTTAATGTTTTCAAAATAGCTACCGTCAAGAATAAATAGGAGCAGGCCGGCATGGCTCAGTGGTTGGGCATCAACCTATGAACCAGGAAGTCATGGTTCGAATCCCAACCAGGGCAGGCTCCATCCCGTGTGGGATATGCAGGAGGCAGCCGATCAATGATTCTCTCTCATCATTGATGTTTCTCTTCCCCCACCTTCCTCTTTCTGAAATCAATAAAAAAATATCTTAAAAAGGAGAACCAGGAAGAAATCCTGAGCTATCGAGCCTAGTGAAGTGGTAAACCAGGACACGGGGTATTTAAAGGCTGAGGGTTTGAGGCCTGCACCCCCCACCAGCTCCCCGGCTCTCGGGAGCTCCATACCTGCAAGTTATTGTTGGGGTCCTGGTTTGCAGCTTCCGGAAGAGGACCGTCATTCGGGAAGTGCTGCACCGGCCTCTGTCTAAACGGAAACCACCCAACGTGATGCCTTCGGAGGAAGCACAGAAAAGCCCGTCTTAGTCAAGAGCACAGCGAGATTCACTCAACAACAGAAGGGGCCCCTCGGCGGGAAATTCCCCCTCTCTCCCCTCCTCTAACCAGAGAGGCACCCCAGTTGGAAGCTGCAAGACCTTCTATCCCACCACCTCCCTCTATCCCACCACCTCCCAGGCTCTCACTGGCCTGTCAGGTTCTTAAAGGGGCAGCACTCGGCACGCAGGACGTGCTCAGTAGGTGCTGGAGCACAGTGGGATCTGCACGGAGGGGGAAGGAAAGTGCCGTCTGCTTACAGGTACATAACCACGGTGGCCCCCATGACCATGAGGAATCTGCTCAGGGAGGAGTAGAAGTAGAGGATGCTGAGGAAGACGGAAAACGTGGCTGCTGAATAGGTCCAGTCCAACCAATCGCGATTTATCTCGTCATCTTCTTCCACCATGGGGCCACCCTGCGCATTCATCCGCAGGTTCTGATTGGCCCCGGGATTAACCACCACTTGAGGAGCGGCGTTCTGATTGGCTGGCTGGTTTTCGGCCGGAAACTGGTTGTGGATAGGGGCTGGAGCGGGTGCGGAGACCACGGGTATCTCCTGGGCACTTGGTGAGGGAACAAACGTCCCGGATGCAGCAGTGGCCGCCAAACTGAAACGGAAACGACAGAGGCAGGCACTGTTGAGAGCAGAGCACCGTGAAATCTGTGGTCGAAACCTTATTTATGCAGGCCATTTATTGTGAAGAGCTATAAGGAGGTACATACAAACTTCATTTTTTCTTTAACGTAGTGAACTTTTTTAAAAAAAAAATAAAATATGTTTTTAGAAAAAGAGAGGAAGGGAGAAGGATACAGAGATAGAAACATCGATGAGAGAGAAACATCATGGACTGGCTGCTTCCTGCATGCTCTCTACGGGGGATCGAACTCACAACCTGGGCATGTGCCCCGACCAGGAACCAAACCAGTGACCTCTTGGTTCCCAGGTCAATCCTCAACCACTGAGCCCTCCTGCCTGTCTTTAACCAACAATCCTACCTATACATGCCCTTTCCACCCCTAGGAGCAGCAATAAGATATTTCGTCTGGACTAAAGCAGCCAGGCCACTTTAAGAGTGGGGTGCAGCAACCAATTACATTCTCACAAAGCTTTAAAGACACAGACTGAAAAGGAAGGAACAAAGTGGAGTCAGGAAAGCATGTATCAGACACTAGCACCCCTATATCGGGGCACGGATACCCAAGTTAGCTAGCAGTAATCACTCACACTGCACCCCCCCCCCCCCCCCACACACACACACACAGAACCACGGGCTCTGCAGACACGGTGACCTTCCCCAGCGGCTGGGTGACAGGATGGGCCGCCCCTCCGCCCCGGCCCCGGCCCCGCGCACGGGAAGGACTCACTACTGCATGTAGTACTGCCGCGCGTAGATCTGCTGGAACCAGGAGAGCTGCAGCCACCCGTAGGTCGTGTAGCCCGAGAAGCCAGGCGCCAGGCCCTGGAACGCCGGCTGGCCAGCTTCGGGCCTGGAAAGAAGTTCAAATGCCCGTTTTGAGTTGTTTTAGGACAAATAAGAACTGAGTGTAAACGACGATCAGGAATTCAAATCAGAGACTGAAGAGCGGGCGTTGCGACAGTTCCTCGGAGGTGACTGAGTGAGCACAGGAAGCACTGACCACACGCAGGGTCCAGGCCTCCCCACACGGGTCTCACTGCCCATCACTGTGGCACACACACAGCTGTCCCGTCCTAGGCGCGGGCTCCCACCCCACTCAGGACTTGGCGAGTCCCACTGCGGGCCTCACCCGTTCTCCTTCAGGAAGCAGCTCCGAGGAACCACATTCCTCCTAAGCCTCTCCCCAAGGAAACTGCCCTCTCCCCTCCCCTCCTCTCCCCTCCAGGTCCGGTCTGTGCGGGGCCAGCGATGCACACGTGTGGCATCACCATGCTTGTTTACTGGCCACTTGTGCCTCCGGGCAGGCTGCTGGGCAGTCATCTGACTGGATCCCTAACAGCCTTGTGGGAAGGCAGCTCCCCCCATTTCACGGGGGAGCCCCGAGTGCAGCTCAGGGGAGACAGGTCGATTTGCACGGGTCACCAAGCTAATACAGAGTGGGGCTGGATTTGAGAGCGGTTTGTTTGACACCAAACACACTCATTTCCCATCATGCAGCGCGTCTGACACCGCCTAGGACAGGGCGCGGGGTCACCAGTGCTTTGTGAGCTGCACACAGTGACCTCCACAGGATGGAAACCAAGGGAATTGTGGGAGACCAGGAGCAGGTTACATGCTCATCTCCACTGGTGCACTCATCTCTTAAAGTTACATACACTGCTGCTCAGTAAGAGCTGAATGCACTCCTCGGGTTTTATCCCTGTGGCATTCACAGCCGTCGGGTAAGGGCCTCAGGTCTCAAGTTGCACGGCCCAGACGAGGGAAGCAGTGCTAAGTGTTTCTATCCGGTAAGGAATGCAGCTCACACGTGACCGTCTCTTTGAACTGAATTCCATACCCGGCGTGTTTTAAGCGGTATTGCAGTGCAAACAGGCCTCAGTGAGGCCCATTTAAAGAACTGCACTGCATGGGGATCAGAGGATCAAGGTGCTCGCTGCTCCGGTGATGGCGCTGCAGATACGCAAGCAAACGGAAAGCTTTTTACAGTTACGCGCCGAGGATGGAGGGGTGAAATGGTATCCCGTCCGGGCCTCACTTTTAAATCTTCAGAAAAAAAGAAGGGAAGGAGAATGGCGACCCTCGGTCCTCACTGGGCCGGGCGATGGTCACGTGGGGATTGGTCATCCAGTTCCCCCCACTGCTGTGCATGCTTGAAATGACCATTTACTAAGAAGCCCCCCAACTCCTCAAACACCTGGCGCCATCAGTCACCACGCATCAGAAGTGCGATGGTCGCCCCGGCTGAGGCTCCACAGAAAACGGCCCTGGTGCTGGTGCCAACAGCCTGTGGCAGCACATTAACTCGGCCCCTCACCTCTGTCACCCAGCACACGCGCTCCCGACAGCCGTTTCTCTGCAGAGCACCGACCCCCCACATGAGGTCAGTGTGTGCAGAGCACAGCCACGCGGAGGGGCGCTGCCTTTCCATCCACACTTCCCCTTTTACACGGAGGTGACTGAGGACAAATAACGGCCAAATGACGAGGAGGCCGTGCCGTGAGAAAAGTTAAATTCATAAAAGATCTTTCTAGTGGAACGCTTATAAAGCTGCACTCTGTCCATTTTAAAGTTCTGTAAACACACCTTATTGTTAAATAGATGCAGATGTTGTATAAGCCCAGCCCTTTGCTGTCACACTCACCTCGACATGCTCTCCCATCCGGAGGGAGGAAGCGTCCGAAAAGGCTCCCTGGGCCTCACACCGTCCCCGGAGGAGTCCCCAGGGTACTGTCCCTGGGCGGGGCCCGCGGGCTGCTCTGTGGGCTCAGCAACCTGCGGAAGTGCAACGTGATCATGAGACAAAGGGCCTGATGCAACCGGCTGAAACCGCGCTGAAAGAATGACTTCGCTGGGAGTGGCTTATGTCCCCCACCTGATCTCTGAACGTAACAAAATTAAATAGATACGTTATTTTAAAAATAGCCTGAAATTTAACACAATTTCAAAATATAGATATGTGTGTGAGTATGAATAAATACACACACACACACACACACACACACACACACACACACACATTGAGTGTCCAGATTATGATGATCTCTGAATGCATAATATATATATTAGAGGCCTGGTGAATGAATTCGTGAATGGTTGGGGTCCGGCCAGCCTGGTCAGAGGGATGGGACATGGGCAGTTGGCCAGCCTGCCTGCTGGTCGAACTTCTGGTCGAGGGGACAATTTGCATATTAGCCTTTTATTATATATACACTGAGAAGCCAGATTAGTATGTGTTCAGAGATCAAAATAATCTAGCCACTTGGTGTGTGTGTGTGTGTGTGTATGTGTGTGTGTGTGTATATTTCACTGATATGAGTAACTATTTTATAGTTTCATTAAAATCTTCCAATAAAGTTATCATTGGTGAGAAAGCTTCCTGGCAATGCACTGTCTATGGCTTCATTTACTAAACAAAAAAAATTAAATTTAGCCAACAGAATTTATAAATCCAGCCCAGCCAGTGACGAAAGGAGAGAATTTCCTTTGCCATGTTCAGCTGTTTCAGGAAATAGCGATATAATACTGATTTAGAGTGTGTCACTGCATGTATTAATACACACTGTGAAATGAAACATAAATAATTTTGACTGTCTTTAAAGATCATTTGATAGAAACTGGCCTCTACCCCGTTTCCCCGAAAATAAGACAGTGTCTTATATTAATTTTTGCTCCCAAAGATGCGCTAGGTCTTATTTTCAGGGGCTGTATTATGTTTCCATGAAGTAGGTCTTATTTTCGGAGGATGTCTTATTTTCGGGGAAACACGGTACCTATCCAACCAACTAATCACAACGACATTTTCCAAAGAAAATGTATTCACTTCTTTACTCTTTATGAAAATTAAGTTCCTTAGAAGAAACGCATGTGCCCAAGTCAATGAAAACCCCCTGCAGAGCGCCTCGGTGGTTTCAGCCACCTGCACCCACAGCCTCTGCGGGTGCACCCACATCCCAGAGACAGTGGTTGGGACGCCTCTTTCCCCCCACAGTATCGGCGCTGCCGGCCGCGGCCGTAGCAAACTCTCACTTTATCGATAACCGTCTAATTCCTAATGCTCAGCGGGGACGAAACAAAATCTGACAATAAAAAGACCATAAATCTCTCTGAAGAGTTTTACCCACGTCCTTTCTTCGGAAGGACACAGGGGATCCCCTCAGACCTACCTTCGCGCCGGCTTCGGGCATTTTGGATTTACTTTTCACGTTGCACACCAAGTGCAGAACATGCCGGATTTCCTGCTAAAAGAAACATGGAGGCACGTTAGCACCTGAACTGCACCTGGCAAGAACATCAAATATTCCTCAGTTAATATGTAAGCGATGTACCTTTGGCAGCAAGTCCCTGAGATACTGGTTGTCCAACAGCAGCTTCCCGGAATAAATTAACCTCTGGTCCTCTGGGCGCTTAGCATGGGAGGAGAGAGCAAGAGTCAGCCTTTAACCCCACAGGTTCCCAACGCACAAGACACTGCTTAGTACACGTAACGTATTTATTGTATATTTCTGTATTGATTTCAGAGAGGAAAGGAGAGGGAGAGGGAGAGAAACACCAATGATAAGAATCATTGATCGGCTGCCTCCAGCACATCCCCTACTGGGGATCAAGCCCACAACCCAGGCATGTGCCCTTTGCCGGAATCGAACCTGGGACCCTTCAGTCCAAAGACTGACGCTCTACCACTGAGCCAAACCGGTTTCGGCAGGACAACATTTCTTCAAAGGCCCCCTATACAAAACTTTTATTAAGAAAGTGCTTTAAGTTCAAACTGGTCTCTAACATATAAATAAATGCAGGATGGCAAATGATCTCCAGTCCACAGTACCAACAGCAGCCTACTTAACTCGGGGAAACTGCCTTCTGCCACTAGAAATGCACATTTGATTTGGGGCTCCTGCGGCAGCTTACTTCAAAACGTGTGTTTAGTTTCAGAGCAAACTCAACGTGTTCCAAAGCTGGCCCCGCCAAACCACCCGCATGGCCCCAAAGAACACGAAGCACCTCTAAACTCCAGCCCTGGAAGAGACACTTCCGGACGCACACATGCGGCCACGGAGGAGCCGGTGTGTGGGTAACATTTCTACAACAGCCCGTGTGAAGTCTGAAACAGACCCGTCGCAGGCCACTGCCTCCTCGACAGGCCACTGCCATCCCTTATCCATTCCAGTGACGGAAGACCACGGGGACGCCACGTGCTTCCTGCAAATCTCACTTTTAAACCCCGTGTTCAGTTCCTTTCAGAAGTGTCCTTAAAAACAATGGCCTCGAACGCCAGTCAGTACACTGCCGATGGCCAACCCGCCAACCCGCTCTGGCCAGAAAAACCTATTACGCAAGACCTGGAACAGCTGTTCCTGCCAAGTAGCCAAGATGATAAGACAAGTGGTTTAAGACAAACAAAACAATAACCGCATCCAGCCGGACTTTTACAAACTGTGCAACAAAAACAGTACAGAGACCAGACCCTGGATGCTGTCTGTGTTCACCACCGTCCTCACCGATCGGCTTCACCAGCAGTTCGATACACGTGACTATAAAACGCTATGCAGAGGTGGGTCCCACACCGGAGAAAGTTCCCACTGGAAAAGCTCTGCCATCCACAGCTGCCCGCCACTTCAGCCATTTCCCCCTTAAAGGCCTACATTGCCGCTCTGAGTTTTTTACCCAAGAGGCTGATCAAACAATTAGACATGTTACACCAACAACTATTACAAAGTTCAGGCCTCACACCTTGGAAAACAGCTATCAGTTCTAAACCCACATGTAGGCATCTGGGAGACCCTTCCTTTACGCCTTCCGGGTCTTGGGGCTCCACAGGAGTGATGCTCCTCACCCAGGGGGCCCTCGGGACCCCCACACACACCACCTTGCACCAAATGATGCCACCGGAGGCTGCACCTGCCTCACCACCTGCCTCCTGCGCGGCCATTGGCTCAGCAACACTGGTGAAACTCAGCCCTGGTGAAACCCCGGAGCCCCCGGGGTGAATGCAAACAAACTAACAGGCACATTTCAAAAGCACAGCAGCTGGGGAAGAACACTCACTTCCACACTAGGCAGTGGGCAGCTCCGGAAGGAAAACCAGAGAGACCCCACGGAGCGGAGCGGCTTCGGGCTCCCTCCCTCCCTGTGGCCGGAGAACCGCACTTGTGGACAGTCAGCAGCACCGCCGACACTTACATAAGGCCAGGGCGGAAAGTAAATATTGTCCAGCTCCCGGCCTCCGTCACGTGGGAGGGAGGGAGGGAGGGAAGGAGGGAGGGCGGGGACACGAGGGATATTGACAGATGTGTCCACCAAAACAAAGCCGGGAAGTCCCGGTAATTGAGGAACCCGAGTCCTCCAACCCGGAATCCTGGAGCCTCCTTCCGCCTGGGCGCGTCGCCTCCCCGGCTCCCTGCTCCTCCTCCTCCTCCTCCTCCTCCCCCCGGGGACCCAGCCGGCCGGCGGAGTGGAGCGTGGCAGGGAGGGGCCGGGAGGTGGCCGGGCCGGGAGAGCCACGTCCGGCCCTGGGTGTGGGGCCCTCGGTACATACACCCCGCCCGCCCTCCCGGGAGAGCGCCCCGTCTCTCCAGCCAGGGGCCCCGCCCTGCCCTCCCCGCCCCGCCCGGAGACCCCGGCTACACCCCGAAAACTTATTCTGCAACTTGTTTCCTTATTCCCATCCGGGGATCGGGGATTGGGGTGGGGATTGGGGGGGAAACTGAGGCTTGAAGGGTGAGCGGCCTCGCCCAAGGTCACACGGCCGTCCCAGCGGCGCGCCCCCGGCGGGAGCCAGACCGGGGGGCGGGGGGCGGGGAGACGGGGGGCGGCGGGCAGCCGGGCGCCTGCCGCGGGGACCGGGGACCCGGAACCCGGAGGACCGGGGACGGGGCAGCCCGTCTGGAAGGCGGGGCGATGGCGGCCCGGGACCAGGAAGTGACAGCCGCCGGGCCGGGCGGCGCCGGGCCGGGCTGGGAGAGGGGGCGCCTCCGGAGGGCGGGCGGGAGGGGAGACCCCGGCCCTGGGGGAGCTGGCGGGGCGGGCACCCCGGATCGGGGGAGGCTGGAGAAGGGGGAGGAGCTGGAGGGAAAGGGGGGGCGGACGGGGCACCCCCGCGGGGCGGGCGGAGGGCGGGGGCGGCGGCATCGGGGGGCGCTCACCGGGCGCTCGGGGTAGACGAGGCTCAGGTGCGCCTTGAGGCGGCCCACGCTCCAGCCGCGGTCGCCGCTCAGCTCCAGGTCGCGGTGGCGCTGGTTGGGGCTCTTCACCAGCAGCGTGACGGGCTCGGGCTCGGCCTCCATGTCGGCTTGCGCGCCGGGGGGGGGGGGGGGGGGCTCCTTCCGTCCGCACTTCGGGGGGGGGTGCCGGGCAGGCGGGGGTGCCGGGCAGGCGGCGGTCCCGGCCGGCCGCCCGCAAGCTCCGCAACGACTGTCCGCGTCTCCGGGGCGCGCGCGCCCCGCCGCCGCCCCGGCGCCCCTATTTATAGGCTCCCCGCGCGGGGCTCCGCGCTCGGGACCCTGTGTGGCCGCCGCCGGTTGGCTGGGGCCGAGGCCGCGGCCCCGACGTGGACCAATCGCAGGCCGGCTCCGCCGGGCAGGGGGCGGGCCGAGCCCCGGCGTGGGGCGCGGCTGATGCAACCCCGCCGCGGTGGCGTCACCCGGCGGCGGCGTCTGGGCTGTGGCCCGGGGGCCGGGGTTCGGAGGCCATGTCGGGGTGCGCTCTGGTCCCGAGGACACTGGGTCGCCCCCTTAGCTCCGGGGGCCCACGGCTGCCGTAGGGGGGGGGGTGGAGGGTCAGCCCGGTCCACCCCGGCTGGGCAGCCTCTGCAGATTGTGTGCTCACAAAGCGGCACCCCGCCCTTTGGGACCCCAGGTGTCTCCCAGGCCCTTCTCCCTGGAGGGACGTCAGGCCCTGCACCCCGACCCACAGTGGGGGGGGTCGCCTCCCCACATCTCCCCCGTTTGGTGAGCCCACCCAGAAGGGCGCATTAGAAGGACAAGGAAGAAGCAGGGTGGTCCTTCCTGGGAAGGACCAGATCCCAAGGAGGAGGCACCAGATCCCAAGTGGCCAGCTCCCATGTGGCCTCCGCCTTGACCCACGTTGACCCCCTGGAGGGTGGGCCATCGCCCTGGGAATGGCAAGCGGCCCCCACGCAGCTTGCACCTGGAGGCGCTGGGAAAGGGACCCGCGTCACAGGCAGCTGGCAGGTGCTGTTTTCGAAATGGGGGCCGAGACCCCGAGGGCAGAGTTCTCCGGCTCTCAAGGCACCACTCCCTGCCTCCCAACTGCGGGGAGAAGGTCTCCAAAACAGAACTGACATTGTGCTGGCCCCCCTCCCCGCCCCAGGCCCGTTGGGACGTGTGTTTTTCCAGGTGTGTCATGTGGCCGAAAGGGGCCACTCACTACACCTGGGGAGGCCTGCCTGGCCGCCTTAGACGCTCAGAGAGACTCAGGGTAACCACAGGGGACCATCAGAAATGAAAACCTGTTTGTTGTCAGGCCTCACTTGAAGATATATTTCCCATTGGAAAGGGAGGGGGGAGAAAACCTTCATGTGAGAGAGACCCATGGATTAATTGCCTCCCAGTCAGGGCCAGGGATCCAGCCTGCAACCCAAGCACATTGCCCAGAATCGAACCCTGGACCCTTCTGTCCGCCCGGCTGGCATCCCAACCACTGAGCAACACCAGCTCCGGCTGAAATTAACACTCCTTATAACCAAAGGCTAAAGGTGGGAAGTCATGTCTTTGGGCCGTATTTTTTTTCCTATCAAAAAGGTTCAACCTTTGCCTTAACCTGATGTAACACGCTCTGCTGTCAACATCTGAAAACTCAGAACTAAAGTTTGAAGACCTCGAAGTTTTATAAGATTTTTTTAAAAAAAAGTTTGAAGAAGAGCCCTCTGTTTTCACTTTTCGCTGGGTCCCACGAACTGGGTAGCTTTTCCTATGTCAGGATGGAAGAAAATGACTGATTATGACCCGGTAGTCTTGCCACTAGCCAGACGCTGACCAGGGGGGCCAGGCCAGGTCCAACAAGCAGAGAGGCCTTCAGCCAGGGGGGGTGGGGGGAGAGGACGGCCACTGGGACACGAAGAAGGCCACGTGGCACGGTGTCCTCTAGCCGCAGCGATGACCACTGGGCCCCTCCGGTGGCCCCATTTCCCGTCATAATAAGAGAGTAAAAGGGTGTTTTTTCCCCCCTAGGGCCATCCATGGTCGGCAAACCGAGGCTCGTGAGCCACATGCGGCTCTTTGGCCCCTTGAGTGTGGCTCTTCCACAAAACACCACGGCCTGGGCGAGTCTGTGTTGAAGAAGCGGCGTTAGAAGAAGTTTACGTTTAAAAAATTCGGCTCTCCAAAGAAATTCCAATCACACTGTTGATATTTGGCTCTGTGGGCTAACGAGTTTGCCGACCACGGCCCTAGGGAGACAGCGATCCAAGTTCTGTGATTCCCGAGGGTTATGTCCCAATGAGCGAGCAGCTCCCTTTTAAAGCTCGTTGGTGCTTTTGCCGATGGCACCTTTAGACAAACGCAAGATGCAAAGTCAACAGGCGTGCCGGGAATAGAAGGATACACAGGAGTGACCCAGGGCTCGGCGACCTTACAGAAATAATTGGGCGGGTGATAAGCCGGTACAAAAACACAAAACTAGAAGACGGCCCCAAACTGGCCTCACATTTCTGAAGGGCTTAGGATTCCATCAAGGAGAGGGGCGAGGCAGAGAAAACTGGACGGAAGAGGTGGAGTTTGGCCTCCGAAGGAGTAACAACAATAATGGTGGCAATTGCGACCAAGCCCCAGGGGTGCCTGTCCACAGAGCGTGTGTGGGCTCGGCGGCGGCGAAGTGCCGGACCCAGAGCCGACTGCCTGCCTTCCAGCCCAGCTCCTGCCGCGTGGGAGCGGGGTGACCTTAAGCAAGTGATGTAAGCTCTGCTCCTAATTGCCTCATCCGTAAAACCGGAAGGAGAGGAACAGAATTGGCTTCACAGGGCGGTAGGGCTTAAATGCTGTAACGTTGTTTGAGGTCCTGGGGCGGATACAGACACGTAGGACGTGCTTCAGAAATGTTAACCTTTCGTATTTAGGTAACTACGAGTCCGGTGCACACGCTCCTGAGGAACTTTTTTTAAAAATTGACTTCAGAGAGGAAGGGAGGGGGGAGAGAGAGAGAGAAACATCAACGATGAGAGAGAATCATGGATCGACTGCCTCCCGCACACCCCACAGCAGGGATCTAGCCCGAAATCCAGGCTTTTGCCCTGACTGGGAATCGAACCGTGACCTCCTGGTTCATAGGTCAATGCTCAACCACTGAGCCACACCGGCCAGGCAGGAACTCTTTTTTTTTTTTTTTTTTTTAAGTGAATTTCTGCAACACCAAGTATTGGCGAAGATATGGAGCTGTCAGAGCTCCCGTTGGTGGCCGGGAGGAGTGTAAAATGGGACACCCCTGTGGGCGTGGTCTAGACGTTTCTCATAAAGTTACACACACACACACATACACACACACACACACACACACCCCACCCTACAACAGCCATTGCCCTTGCAGGGATTTACCCAAAAGACAATTAGAGGCTTGTGTGGAATGCTGATGGCAGCTTTATTCACCACAGCACCGGTGGCTGGGAACAGCCAGGTGTCCATCACCAGGAGGCTGGATAAGAAAATGATGGTGCCGAAACCGTGTGGCTCAGTGGATAGAGCGTTGGCCTGCAGACTGAAGGGTCGCAGGTTCGATTCCGGTCAAGGGCATATACGTTGGTTGCGGGCACATCCTCAGTAGGGGGTGTGCAAGAGGCAGCTGATCGATGTTTCTAGCTCTCTATCCCTCTCTCTTCCTCTCTCCATAAAAAAAAAAATCAATAAAATATATTTAAAAAAGAAAGAACAACGGTGATCCACAAATGGCTGAACCCCGAGGCCCAGGCAACCTCAGAACCCACATTCCCCGTCAGAGCTACCTGTCCTCCCCCTTCTGACTGCAGCCCGGCATCTTACTTTCAAGAGAAAAGGGGGGAAAAAAAGAAAGAAAAAAAAAAGCATTTCCTTTTCGTTCCATAGCATCTTTTCATGCCCACAGACAACTTCCCGGACTGGCAAGGGTAATTTTTGTCGTGTGTCGTTTCTTTGTCTCTTCCCCAGCAAAAGCACCCGCTTCCCCCCGCAGTTGCAGGCGATCGGCCAGCCCGCAGGCGCGGGTGCGGGAGGGACCACGCACGTCGTGTACAGGAGCGGCCTGTCCCAGGTGGGCCTTCCTCCTCCTCCAGGATCGCAGCTCTGCCGGCTCACTCTCCTGTGCAGCTCGGCCCGTTTTCCCCCTCACCAGCCACCCACTCCCCCTCCCGCCCTCTCACCCGCCGCCCTGGTCGGGCCAGCCTCGCCCACCCCAGACCACACCCATCGAGCCCATCGGTAAGGGTTGCCCCAGCGCTGGTTCTCCGCGGGCAGGCTCTCTGCCTTGTTTCCCGGACCTCCCCACTCTCACCAGCCCCTCCTTTCTCCGGGACGGGGCCCCCCCCCAGCGCCTCCTGCTTCCTTTCATGACTCTCTGGGTGAAACCACTGCCCTTCCCGGCCGAGGCCTGGCATCCGTGTGGCATCCCGCGGGCCGGCCTCCCCGCCGGGGGCGTCTCCGCAGGGCCCTGCCCGCTCGGTATTTTTAGAAACGGAATGTGCTGTGGTTCCCTCTCAGGAGAGAGGCTGCTGGCACGCGTGAGTTAACCCTCACCGTGCCCCTCGCTGCCCAGAGGGAACGGATGACTGACCAGTGAAGCCACTGACCGGGCCTGCCTGGGCTCCGTGTCTGTGAACACTTTCGAAGTAAGCAGCATTTTTGGGGGGGTTTTTTGGACACCCTGAGTTATATGCAGCTGCAAGCAAAGCCTGTCTGTTTTGCATGTGCTTGGGAGCCAGTCCGCCAGGTGGTTCTTCTGGAACATTCCGCGGTGGTGGTGTGGGCAGGCACTGAAGAGGATGTGAAATCTGGAGGGGAAATTGGGAGCTGACTGGGCAGCGGATTGAGGGGTGGGGTGGACGGGGGGAGGGGGAGAGAGATAAGAGAGGCGTCCCCGCCCTAACCAGTTTGGCTCAGTGGATAGAGCATCAGCCTGCGGACTCAAGGGTCCCGGGTTCGGTTCCGGTCAGGGGCATGGACCTTGGTTGCGGGCACATCCCCTGTAGGGAGTGTGCAGGAGGCGGCTGGTCGCTGTTTCCCTCTCATCAGTGTTTCTGACTCTCTTATCCCTCTCCCTTCCTTTCTGTAAAAAGAAAAAAAAATCAATAAAATATATTGAAAAGATGGCAAAAGGCATATTTAAAAAAAAGAGAGAGATTCTTGGATCACATGACCTCACACATCTAGAGGAAATGATGAACAACATAGACTGGTGAACAAAAACAGACCCAGAGACAGAGAAGCAGCGATCAGACTCTCAAACCTCAGAGGGAAGGTAGGGGAGGATGGGGGTAAGAGATCAACCAAAGGACTTGTGTGCACGCACATGGGCCTAGCCAGTGGCCATGGACAACGGGGGTGGGGGAATATGTAGGGAGGGGCTTGGGATAGGAATGGGGGGATAAGGACAACTATGTGATACCATAATCAATAAAAATAAATTTAAGAGAGAGAGAGAGAGAGAGAAGTCCCTGCTCTGGTGGCGGGTGTGGCTGTGGGCTGGGGCGGGCCCTGAAGACCTGCCTGCCTGAGGGTCAGACTTCCCGTGCACCCACAATGGGGGACCACAGGGGAAATACCCCCCCCACACATACACTCACACATACACACACATACATACACATGCGCGCACACATACACACATGCACACACATACATGCACACACGTGCACACACCGAAACTCACCAACGTGCAGCACTTCACACCCCAGGCTCAGAGAGGCCTCTGTGGACCGACATGCCTCGCCTTCCCAATGCCCTGAGGCCCAACAGTGACCTGCTCAGCCTTCCCGGGCTCCTGACCACTCAGCAGGGCCTCGGGGTGGAGGTGGGGGGGGAGCTCGGGGTGGGGCACTGAAGAATGCGTTCTCTCCACCCCACCCCCCAGCAGCCACGACACTGACCCTCCACGTGTGGGCCAGGCCACAGCCGTCCGTGGGCCAGCTGGCTAGTGACGCCTGGTCTGGGCAGGGCTCTCCCCTCTCGGACGGAGGCCCGGGAGACCAAGGCGTGCATCCAGGTCACACAGCCGGCGTTGGGGGCAGCGGACACTCAAATCCACGTGCCCTAGCGGCCGCCCTGTGGGAGTCTGCAGACGCACCTAGCAGAGGCGAAGGGATGGTGTCTCCAGAAAACACGCGGGCGGCCATCTGGCCGCGTGACCGTGGACCCGGGGAAGCTCCGAGAAGTTCAGTCCGGGGCTGACAAAATGCCGCGCTCAGCAGAGCGGAGTAACAGCGTGTTCCCAAACAAGTCAGTCTTCCCCCCCTCATCCTCCTCCCCCCCCCCCAATGTATTTTTACCCATCTCATTGTGTTGACCTCACTGTTAACTCAAGGCTTTCACCCCCTCCCCATCCCCTCCCCTCCTCAAAGCTATTATCATTGTTAAAAATCCAGCCTCCCTCGGAGAGAAGTTTTGCTTTCTGTATTTAATGCCTGAAGCCAAAGCATTTTCTGTTCTCAGATCCCGGTCTCCCTGAGGTCTGGGGAGGGCGTGTCCACTTGCCAGGAAACAGTTTTCCACGTGGCACTGGACTGCATCCCCCCTGATTGCGGCTTCATCTTATCTGGAGTTGGGGGAGGGTGGTCCCCGGTCCACGGAGTGGCTGAGGCAGGCGCCCTCCGGAGGCCCCCAGGGGTCAGGGCGCTGTCCCCACTCAGCTCAGCCTGGCGCTGGGCCGGTCACTCTAGGAGCCCCGCCGGGCGAAAGGCCAGTGGGACTGGTAACAGCCTGAGACCAGAGAAGTGCCAGTGTCCTCTGGTCCTCACCCTTCCTGACCGAGGGGTGCATCGGGGGGGGGGGGGGGGCTGGGAGGGGGCTGAGCAGACCCAAAGACACTGATAGGCCCTCCCTTCCTCCAACTGATAGATGGACGTAAACCCCACCTGCAGCCGGACATGCCTGAGCACTGAACCACCCATCAGCACCTGCCAAATGCCCTAAGCCCCGATTCCTAAACCCCTAGGTCCTTAACCATGTACCTGACATGAAACCACCCATCAGCGTGTGCTGAGAGCCCCAAAACCCGTCCCCTCTCCTCCCCTTAAAGGTGCGTGTACCCTGGCCTGGCCTCGCTCTCTTCCTCTCTCTCTCTCTCTCTGGAAGCAGCCGGCCTGTGTCCTGTGTCCTAGCATCCCGGTCTCTGGCCCTCTCTGTTTCATCTTTTGGACGCCTTGATCCTCCGCCAGCCCTGTCTGCCGGAAAAGGCCCAGCCAGGCGCGGCTGCCAACCGCTCACTTCGTGCTACACGAGTCCGCCCAGAACCGAGAGACGCCTTGTGGGAGCCTCACCCGCCAGCACGGGCGTCTCTTCACCTTCACTCTGCTCCTGCGTCCGAGCGTGGAGGGTGCAAGCATTCCCGGGGTGTTCCGTCCGGGAAGCCCACCGCCTCCCCATGAACAAGGCCCCTCTTCCCCGGGTGCTCAACTCCGACCCCCCTTCTACCACCACCCACAATGCACGGCGCTACCTCCTCCCAGTGGCTCCGCCTCCCACCCTCTCCCCCGACCTTGGGACACACAGGCACCTTTCTGGTCCTTTGTCCAATCGTGCACCCCACCCCCATTTCTGCTTCTCCACTCCTGAACCCTCCCCAACACCTGCATCCCTAACCAACCATCCACTCTCCATTCCCAACACCTGCATCCTTAACCAACCATCCACCCTCCATCCCCAATACCTGCATCCCCAACCAACCATCCCCCCTCCACCCCAACACCTGCATCCCTAACCAACCATCCACCCTCCATCCCCAACACCTGCATCCCTAACCAACCATCCACCCTCCATTCCCAACACCTGCATCCCTAACCAACCATCCACCCTCCATTCCCAACACCTGCATCCCCAACCAACCATCCCCCCTCCACCCCCAACACCTGCATCCCTAACCAACCATCCACCCTCCACCCCCAACACCTGCATCCCTAACCAACCATCCACCCTCCATTCCCAACACCTGCATCCCTAACCAACCATCCACCCTCCATTCCCAACACCTGCATCCCTAACCAACCATCCACCCTCCACCCCCAACACCTGCATCCCTAACCAACCATCCACCCTCCATTCCCAACACCTGCATCCCTAACCAACCATCCACCCTCCATTCCCAACACCTGCATCCCTAACCAACCATCCACCCTCCATCCCCAATACCTGCATCCCCAACCAACCATCCCCCCTCCACCCCCAACACCTGCATCCCTAACCAACCATCCACCCTCCATCCCCAACACCTGCATCCCTAACCAACCATCCACCCTCCATCCCCAATACCCGCATCCCCAACGAACCATCCACCCTCCATCCCCAACACCTGCATCCCCAACCAACCATCCACCCTCCACCCCCAACACCTGCATCCCTAACCAACCATCCACCCTCCACCCCCAACACCTGCATCCCTAACCAACCATCCACCCTCCACCCCCAACACCTGCATCCCTAACCAACCATCCACCCTCCATTCCCAACACCTGCATCCCTAACCAACCATCCACCCTCCATTCCCAACACCTGCATCCCTAACCAACCATCCACCCTCCACCCCCAACACCTGCATCCCTAACCAACCATCCACCCTCCATTCCCAACACCTGCATCCCTAACCAACCATCCACCCTCCATCCCCAATACCTGCATCCCCAACCAACCATCCCCCCTCCACCCCCAACACCTGCATCCCTAACCAACCATCCACCCTCCATCCCCAACACCTGCATCCCTAACCAACCATCCACCCTCCATCCCCAATACCCGCATCCCCAACGAACCATCCACCCTCCATCCCCAACACCTGCATCCCCAACCAACCATCCACCCTCCACCCCCAACACCTGCATCCCTAACCAACCATCCACCCTCCATTCCCAACACCTGCATCCCTAACCAACCATCCACCCTCCATCCCCAATACCTGCATCCCCAACCAACCATCCCCCCTCCACCCCCAACACCTGCATCCCTAACCAACCATCCACCCTCCATCCCCAACACCTGCATCCCTAACCAACCATCCACCCTCCATCCCCAATACCTGCATCCCCAACGCACCATCCACCCTCCATCCCCAACACCTGCATCCCCAACCAACCATCCACCCTCCACCCCCAACACCTGCATCCCTAACCAACCATCCACCCTCCATTCCCAACACCTGCATCCCTAACCAACCATCCACCCTCCATCCCCAATACCTGCATCCCCAACCAACCATCCCCCCTCCACCCCCAACACCTGCATCCCTAACCAACCATCCACCCTCCATCCCCAACACCTGCATCCCTAACCAACCATCCACCCTCCATCCCCAATACCCGCATCCCCAACCAACCATCCACCCTCCACCCCCAACACCTGCATCCCTAACCAACCATCCACCCTCCACCCCCAACCAAATCTGAAGCTGAACACCCTGGCACCAGACTCCCTAAAGAAGCTCTTTCTGGATACCCCCCATACTCCTCCTCGAGTGTTATTGGTTAGCTCTCCTTTCTCCCCCCGGGGGATGGGGGGTGCGGACGGGAAGGGCAGTGAGGCCCACCCTAACCTTCCTCCTGTCAGCTGTTGTCAAAAAACCTCAGGGCACACAGCAAGGCCTGCGCTGCTTCTCCAACCGGGATCCACCCCCATCCGTGGGTCCCGCAGGCATGCGTGGACGGCGACACCCCCCCCCCCCCGTCAAAGTCCCTGCTCCCCCAGGGAGGCAGGCAAAACCCCAAAGACACATGGTTATGGAAAGCGCAGGGGCTGAGAGGTGGCTAAAGACATTCGTGTTATTATGGAGGTTCCTGGAGCCCTGCATCCCTCGGGCTCCTTTTGGGGGGCTGGGCGCCCCTTCTCCTGACCTTGGAGGAGGCACGCACGGAGGTGTCTGCACAAACAGCCAACACGCTGACTCAAACTTGTCTGTGAATCAAAGGTGGAATCTTCATTCGCTGTCACCAAAATCGAAAGGACTTAAAAGAACGATGGATCCTCCAGAGAAATCCCCCTCCATCCCCCCAGCTCCCGAGGCTCCTCCTCCAGCCCCCAAAGCCAAGCCCGGAGGCCAGGTCCGAGGGGAGTGGGGTCCGGCAAAGCCTTCCGTCGGATCCTGGGGTGCTGGAGCAGGGGCCTGGCCCGGGGCGGGGCGGGCGTGCAGGCACCCCCCCTCGGCAGGCGGCCCCGCGGGAGGGGGGTCACTGGCAGTAGAAGGTGAGCACGTTCTCCTGGTTGCCCCGGATCAGGACGACGGGCGGGCGGAGGTCCTGGGACAGCGTCTCCAGCCAGGCCATGTACAGCGAGCTCGGGCACTTCCCCTTCCTCCCGATGGGCAAGGTGCTGCGGGCGGGGAGAGAGAGGCGGGGAGAGGGGGGCTTCGTGAATGGCAGCTCTGCTTAGCGACCCCTCCCGGGCCCTTCCTCCCGGCCACCCCCCCCCCCCAGTGGCCCGTCACCACTCCAAGCGTACTTCCGGCCCGGGGGTGGGGAGGCATTTCTGAGCGAAGCCACAGCCTGTGAGGCACCGTGGTCTGGCCTCCACCAGCCTCCCGCATCTTACCCCCTCCCATCCTCAGCCCTAGAGCACAGCGGCTTTCTTACCGCCCCTGGGGAAATGGCAAGCTCGCCCCTGCCCCAGGGCCTTTGCACCTGCTGCTCCCTCCACCCGGCAGGCAGCGCCCCCAAGTTGACTCCTTTGAATCACTGAGATCCTGGCTCAAGTGCACCTGCTTCCCTCGTAGCCCCCCTTCCACGCCCCCTGCAGAGCGGGCCCCCCATCTCTATCACATCTCCCTGTGCCATTGTCTCCGCAGCACTCCACACTCCCAAAACCCTCATCCATCCATCCATCCATCCATCCATCCATCCATCCATCCATCCATTCATTGTCTCCCCGCCCTAGACCGGATGTCCGCTCGTGAGCGGGCGGGTCTGTCCTGTTCGCTGCCCTTCCTCCGGCGCCTAGAACGGGTCCGGTCAGCCGGGAGGTGCAGTGGGCGACCCCACCGCTCAGGCCACTCCCGTCCGGCCAGCCTCGCCGCCCCAGCCACACGCCCGCCTGCGGCCACGCCGTGACTCCTCCACCGCACGCGTGTCCTTGTCCAGCCCCCCAGGCGAGGCCCGGGGAGGGTCCTGGTCCCAAAGGGCACTGCTGCCCGGATGACGCCCCGCCCTGGAGGCTGGAGAGCCGTGTCCTCGCGGCTGCTTCAGGCCGGGGCTGCTTTCCCGGCTTGAGATTCCCACGGGGCACCCTGATGCCACCCACGGCTGCCCGGCCCCTGGCGCTGGGAGAAGCCAGCGGCTCCCAGAGCCGGCCGGGTGGCAGGAAGTGGGGGGCCCCAGCACCTTACATGGGGCGGCACACCTGCAGGTTTTGTGTCAGCCGAACCTCAAAATAACCCGGGGGGGGGGGAGGGGAAGAGAAGCAGGGCCCCAAGCTGGGGACGCTGGCGGCAGACAAGCCTTCTGAGCCAAAACCGGTTTGGCTCAGTGGATAGAGCGTCGGCCTGCGGACTGAAAGGTCCCGGGTTCGATTCTGGTCAGGGGCATGTACCTTGGTTGCGAGCATATCCCCAATAGGGGGTGTGCAAGAGGCAGATAGCTCATCAATGATTCTCTCTCATCAATGTTTCTAACTCTCTATCCCTCTCTCTCCCTCTCTGTAAAAAATCAATAAAATATATTAAAAAAAAAAGAGAGAGAGAGAGAGAGAAGCCTTCTGAGGCGGGGCGTTGTCACACCATCAGCCGTGTGGCTCTCACAGGTGGCTCTCTGCCCTCGAGCGAGGACGCACACAGCTCCCTCCGGGGGTGTCTGTGAGCCCGAGGGCGCCTCGCCAGCGTTCATCCCAGCGGCAGCTGTCCTAGGCGCTGGTGGCCCCGGACCAGGCTGGTGAGAGGCGGGGCTGGGACTTGGTCCCCGAGGTCCTGGGACGGCCCCCCCCAGCCGCCCCTGCTCCCTGCGGCCCCCGCTTCTGCTGGGAAGGGAATCGGGGCCCCTACACAGCTGCCCCTCATTTAAAACCCCACCCTCAAAGGCTGCACCTGGGCCCGGCCGGCGTAGCTCAGGGGCTGAGCATCGACCTATGAGCCAGGAGGTCCCGGTTCTACTCCCGGTCGGGGCAGAGGCCCGGGTTGCAGGCCGATCCCCGGTGTGGGGTGTGCAGGAGGAGGCCTGCCAATGATTGCCTCTCATTGTTAATGGTTATCTCTCATCATTGATGTTTCTCTCTCTCTCTCTCTCTCTCTCTCTCTCTCCCTCCCTCCCTCCCTCTCTGAAATCAATAAAAAAAAAAATAAAGCTTCACTTGGGACACTACCCTCTTTTAAGAAGCAAGGTCGCAGGCCTGGGCGAGGCACAAGGACATTTAGTTCACGTCGGTTGGGGTGAGCCTGTGACGGGTGACTCTCCGGGGAAGGGAAGTGGGCATACTGAAACCGAACTTCCTGATTCACGTTGTGCCAAAGGCCGAAAATGCCCTCTGGGGGCGATCACATCACTTTCAGGCACTAACTTTAGAAACCCCCCCAGGTCACGAGGGGACAGGTGACTGCGTCTCAGGGTGGGGACACGCTCACTCCTGGGGGGGCCCCCAGCGCCAGTCTCGGACAGGCCAGTCCAGCTCACAGGAGGTGTGCGCGTTAAGCCGGGGAAGGGACTTTTTGCACAGCACTGCATCTCCTAGCCACAAAGAAAGGCCGCCTCGGATCTAACCTACATGCAACACCCGTGAGCCTGCGTCAGAACCCTGTCCCGGCCTCAGAGCCCAACCCCCCTGCACAGCTGTGAGGCCCCAGGCAAGTTGCTTAACTTCTCTGAGGCGCAATGTCCTCATCTCCAAAGTGTGTGTGTGTGTGTGTGTGTGTGTGTGTCTGTGCGTGTGTCTGTGTGTGTGCATGTGTGTGCATGTGGTTGAGCCTGTCAGACACTCAAGGTATTGGGCCTGTGTGTGGCGGGCGGTTAAAACAGAGTTTTGAAAATTAATCAGGCTTGCCGAAACCGGTTTGGCTCGGTGGATAGAGCGTCGGCCTGCGGACTGAAAGGTCTCGGGTTCGATTCCGGTCAAGGGCATGTACATTGGTTGCGGGCACATCCTCAGTGGGGGGTGTGCAAGAGGCAGCTGATTGATGTTTCTCTCTCATCGATGTTTCCAGCTTTCTATCCTCTCTTCCTCTCTGTAAAAACTCAATTAAAAAATATATTTTTAAAAAAAAAAAAGAAAATTAATCAGGCCCAATACCTTGAGTGTCCAACAGGCTCAATCAATGCATGCTGCTTGTGATTTTGATGATCACTGTTTGGCTTTGAGGAGGGGGGAGTCTTTGTAGGAAAAAGGAGGGTCTAGACCCCCGAATTCGACCGGAGATGAGGTTGTGGGTCCGGGCAGAGCTTGCTGGGC
Source organism: Vespertilio murinus (assembly GCA_963924515.1). NCBI lineage: Eukaryota > Metazoa > Chordata > Mammalia > Chiroptera > Vespertilionidae > Vespertilio > Vespertilio murinus. The sequence goes on along the minus strand of OZ004716.1, from coordinate 5,244,653 downwards.
TGGTTACAGCTGGTTCGGCGCAGGGTAAGCGGAACTGAAACGCGGCCACAATCAGATAAACTTTGGCTGACGGGTAGGCAGCCAACCACCAGATTCTGCCTCGGCCCTGCTCTGGAGCGTGGCCCCGGGTCCGAGGACGCTGGGAAATGGGATTTCATCGTGTTCCTGGGGCTTTGGGGGGTGGGGGTGGGGTGGGGGAGGACTTCTGTTTTGGTGGAATTTCTGGGGAATGCGGGCTTCTGGAAGGAATGGAGGAGCTGGCCATTCTCCAGGCCCCTGAAGGCGGGGCGGCAGTCGGGGTTGGAGATTAGTGATGCCAAAAAAATGCGGCTACGTGCTGGCCCGGAGGGGCTGGCCCGGCAGCCGAGGGCCGGCCCTGTGGGGAGGGACGCCGTGTGCAGGCGGCTGCTCTGAGCCACTGGCCTCCGTGTGCTTGGTGCCGGCCAATCCCACCAAGGCTGCCAGGCAGGGCGTGGCTTTCCCCCGTGGGGTCTGGCGGGGGAGGGAGGGGCAGGAGGGGTGCAGTGCCAGCAGGTGGCAAATTAGCCTAGATACAGGGGTGGGCAACCTTTTTGACGCGAGGGCCACCGTGGGTTCTTACACTGGACCGGAGGGCCGGCACTAAAGCACCCTGACCACGCTGGCACTCTCCTCTTGGGCTGCTGGGGAAGGAGCGGAGGGGAGAGCAAGAGAACCCTCCGCTCTTTCGGCTCCGAGGGCCGGATAGAACAGCCGAACGGGGGCCGGATCCGGCCCACGGGCTGTAGTTTGCCCACCCCTGGAGAACCATCACAGGCCCGCGTGGAAGAGAATCTTGGAAGGCATTCCGCGTCACCCTTTTCTAAAGTCGGGGAAACTGAGGCTCAGAGAAGGAGGGCTGTGTGCGCTAGGTGGTGAGACAGCGGGCCAGTTGCAGAGACAAGTACAAGCCTGCTTCTCTGAACAGAGGTGGCAGTCGGGGGGAGGGGGGCATGCCCACGCACCCCAGCTGGCACACGCCAGCTGCCACACCCAAGGAGACGCCGGGGAGCCATCCCAGCACGAAGCCAGTCCCACCGCCTAGCACTGTGACCCCGGCTTCACCCAGGCCAGGCCTGCCCTGGGGACATTCCATGGGGACCCACTGGCCAGCGGCTTGGAGATAAACCCATTAAAGGAAGCATCTTCTCTGTACAAAAACATCCACCTCCCTCAGAGCCCCGGGAAGTGTCTGGGAGCCAGCGTTCCGGGCCGGCAGCCTGTGCTTCCGAGGGTCTCGCGCTGGGTTCCACGCCCGCGGACACCATCCTGAGATTCCGGGTGGAATCGGTTTTGAGCAGAAGGCCCCCACGTTGTCATTTTGCACCAGGCCTCACCCACCGAGCCCGTGATCCCGTGATCCCGGCTTCAGGTGGGAAAACAGGTTCCACAGGCTGCGGGCTGGCCTGAGGGACTCCCAGGAGGCTACCCCCCCAAAAAAATGCAAGGAAGACCAGTACGTGCCTCTGAGCTGGGCCAGGGGTGGGGGGAGGGATGGAGGCTTTGGTGGCAACGCTGGCCACGTCATCACCGGAGACCCTCTCTGGGCCACGGTCCCTCCCACGTACTCAGCCCAGGCCAGTACCCACCGGGGGCGGCGCATTGCTGGCCACGGCAGCGGCCACGGCAGCCCGAGGGGAGGCCGGCCCGGAGCCCGGGCAGAGGCTGGGGCGGCCCAGACATCCGTGGGGCGTGGCCGGTGGCCAAGAGGGCTGGTGGTTCCCAAACAGGCAGGGATCGATTTCCCTCGAATGACCCGGCTCCCCTCTGCCAAGAGCAGTTTGGCAGGAAAAGGCAGCGGGGCAGGGAAAAGCAGTGGTGGGGGCAGCAGGGAGGCCTGGGGCGGGGAGGCCTGTGGCCGGGCCAGCTGGCACGGCCCGTCCTGAGCCGGGAGCTCCCCAAAGTACTGGACGGCAGGCCAGAGGGGAAGGAGGGGGTACGAGGGGAGGGGTGGGCCGGTTAGCAACCGCCGGGCAAGACCAACAGGAGCCGGCACACGCTGTGTGTGTGTGTGTGTGTGTGTGTGTGTGTGTGTGTGTGTGTCAGTGTGAGTGTGTGTGTGTGTTTGAGAACATCCTCTACCTGCCAGGTGGCAGGCCCGCATTTACCTAAAGGGGGAGCGGCCAGCCAGGCGCCACCAGTGCCAGGAGCCTCTGCTTACTCACACGTGGACTCTCCCGCCTCTGCCCACGGCCAGCCCACGGGCGCGGACACGTGTTCCTGAGGCCACCGTGGCCACCTCGCTGGGTCAGAGCCACCCAGAGCTCGGCCCCTCTGTTTGGTGCGTAAGACGCTCAACTCCAGGAGCGGACACGCTGGCTTTTCGGCCAGACACAGCCTCGGGGTTTAGACGCCCTGCCCCAGGACCTGGTCCTCCCTCCCTCCCTCCCTCCCATCCTTTCTCCTTCCTTCCTTCCTCCTTCCTTTCTTTCCAGTACCTGGTTCTTTCTCCCTTCCTTCCTTCCTTCCTTCCTTCCTTCCTTCCTTCCTTCCTTCCTCCTTCCTTATTTTTTAAAGTACATCTTTATTGATTTCAGAGAGGAAGGGAGAGAGAGGGAGAGGTGGAAATATCAACGATGAGAGAGAATTATGGATTGGCTGCCTCTTGCATGCCCCACACTGGGGGGTTGAGCCCTACCATCCAGGCATGTGCCTGACCAGGAATTGAACCGTGACCCCCTGGTTCATAGGTCAATGCTCAACCACCGAGCCACGCCAGCTGGGCTTCTGCTTTTTTTTTTTTTTTTGCTAGCAATGGCTCAATAAATGTTTGGGGTTTTTTTTAAAGACTCCGCCCTGTGAAGTGAAGACTTCTGGTTAAGGCACTCGGGTGAGACTGCGGGGCAGACACGGGCCTCCGGCCTCGCGGGGGAAGGAGGCCCAGGTCCCGGCAGGGCCAGCCTCCCAAAGCCGCCACGCTGGGCGCCAGCCCCCCCCCCCCCCCTGCCCCTGCTACTCACATGACCACGAGCGCGGCGTCGCGGGAGTAATCCAGCAGGATCTCGTTCAGCCGCACCTGCCGCAGGGACTGGGCACGGGAGCCACCGGTCACCCCCGGGGCCTCAGGGGCGTCCCACCCATCCCGGGGCCTCTTCAACCACTCAGACAGGAGGCGCGCCTGGTCCCTAATCACGGTCCGTTCTGCCTCCGAGAAGGGAGCGGCCAGGACAGTGGTGGGGAGGGGGAGTTACGGGGGGTTGGGGAGGACCACCCTACGTGGTGCTGGCACAGCGGAGAGTTGAGCACAGAGAGGACGGGGCTCCACTGTCTCCTCTGTGGCATGGTCTGAGGCCTCCCCAGGGCGTTGGGGGGGACGGAGTGACATGGGCACCCGATCCGGTGGGCCCGAGCAGGGGTGGGACCATCCTCCATCGCAGGCTCGTTGGGACTCGCAGCCTTTCCCCAGGAGCGGGGAGCTGGGTGTGCCTCTGGGCGGGGGATCCCCAACGCTTGTGGGGGGACGGGGTGTGGGGGAGACCCCTGCCCAGCCCAGGCCTGTCTCCGGACTGCTCGGAAGTGATTGGCTCCCGAGGCTGGGACAGACAGACAGCCGTTTGAGAGAGTGGAAAACGGGGGGACGTGAGGGAACCTGGTCAGGGCTCCGGGGCCTCACGTTACCGACAAGAGGGCAGGAGGGACCTCATGTTACTGACCAGAGGGGAGGAGGGGTTCCTGAGGGCGCTGCCTTGTGGCCCGAAGGATGTTTAGCATCACCCCGGCTCTCCGCTCACCACAGGACAGCAGCACCCCCCCCCCGTGCCCTCTGGGTGACCCACTGTGGTCCCCGAGCCCCTAACCTCAAACCAGCCACGATGGCCACCCAGTTCCTCCGGAAAGCCCTGAGGGTGCTGTCTGGGGAGGGGGTGACCAGGGCTGTGACTGAATGGGGGCGGGGCCTACAGGCTAGGGGCGGGGCCAGGCAGCTTCACTGGTCCCGGCACAACTCCCTGGGCCTCCCCACTTGGCCGAGGTGACCAGGCGTCCAGCTTTTGGCGGGACAGTCCCGATTTTTAACAATTTGTCCCCCATCTCCCGGCGTTTTAAAAAAAGTCCCGATTTGCCAAAACCGGTTTGACTCAGTGGTAGAGCGTCGGTCTGCGGACTGAAAGGTCCCAGGTTCGATTCCAGTCAAGGGCATATGCCTTGGTTGTGGGCACATCCCCAGTAAGGGGTGTACAAGAGGGGGCTGATTGGTGTTTCTCTCTCATCGATGTTTCTAACTCTCTATCCCTCTCTCTTCCTCTCTAAAAAAAATCAATAAAATATATATTAATAAATAAATAAGTCTCGATTTTAGGGGGGAAAATCGGGACTTTTTAAAAACCCTGTGGGGCCAAAACCGGATTGGCTCAGTAGATAGAGCGTCGGCCTGGGGACTGAAAGGTCCCAGGTTCGATTCCGGTCAAGGGCATGTACCTTGGTTGCGGGCACATCCCCAGTGAGGGGTGTGCATGAGGCGGCTGGTGGATGTCTCTCTCTCATCGATGTATCTAACTCTCTATCCCTCTCTCCTTTCTCTCTGTAAAAAATCAATAAAATATATTTAAAAAAAACAAAACCCTGTGGGATAAATTGTTTTTTTAAAAAAAAATCGGGACTTTCCCATCAAAAGCGGGACGTCTGGTCACCTCACACTTGCCTCATGAGTCCCCGCCAGGCACAGAGGTTTGGGGAAGAGAGGGGGATGGACTTCATGGCCATGGCGAGGGGGCGTCCACGTGGGCAGGAGAACCGGGATCTCATGCCCAGCATGGCTGGGACTTCCACAGCCCGCAGCCCACAGCCCAGGGACTGCGGCTTGAGGATGCCTCCAAGGCCGGGTGCCGGGAAGGGGTGGGGGGAGCGGGGCTGGGGGCCAGGGGAGGCGCTGGGGGACTCAGGAGTCCTGGGCCCAGGGTCCCGACCCCGGAGAGCGCCCGCCACCGCTCCCCGCAGCGGGCCCCCCTCCCCCGCACCTTGACTCGGTTCCTGTTCATCTCCTCGTCCGAGATCTTCCAGGGGCAGTCCCGCCGCAGCTCGGCCACCGTGGCCTCGTCCTTGAAGCCGTCGTTCAGGCGGAAGGGCGCCACCATGTCCTCAAAGCGCTTGGTGCTGGGGCGGGGCGGGCGGGGGGGGGGGTGCTGAGTGAGGGGGCTGCCCTCCCCGAACCAGGCAGAGCTCACAGGGCACCCGGCCCGGCCCGGCCCTGGGCGGGCACCTGCTGGACTGGAGGCAGCCCACCCGTGTGTCTCTCTCCCTTCGGCCTTTCTCTCTCTCTCCCTCTCTCTCCCACTCCCTCTGAAAATCAATGGGAAAATATCCTCGGGTAAGAAGTAACAAAAACAAAAAAACAGCCAGAACCGGTTTCGCTCAGTGGATAGAGCGTCAGCCTGTGGACCGAAAGGTCCCAGGTTCGATTCCGGTCAAGGGCATGTGCCTTGGTTGCAGGCACATCCCCAGTGGGGGGTGTGCAAGAGGCAGCTGGTCGATGATTCTCTCTCATCGATGTTTCTAACTCTCTGTCCCTCTCTCTTCCTCTCTGTAAAAAATCAATAAAATATATTTAAAAACAAAACAAAAAAATAAAAACCCCCGCACTGGCTCTGAGAAAAGCTCCAGCGGCCGCTTTCGGGGCCTCCGCCCCGGTGAGCCTCTGGCGGGACCGGAGCTCTGGTCAGCGGAGGAAGGAGCCAAACCGGAAAGTGAACGCCGGCACCCCCCACCCTCCTCTTCTGCCCAGGGCCTGGTCTGGGCGGGAGGACAGCGCCCTGCCCGGGGTCACGGGAGAGAAAGGGGCCATTGTGGAGGGGCCACAGGGCATCAGCCGGCCCTTCTGCCTGGACCCCCCCCCCCACACACACACACACCCTACCCCTCCCTCCGGCCCCCAGAAGACTCACTGCTCAGCCTGGACCCCCCCACACACACACACACCCCTCCCTCCGGCCCCCAGAGGACTCACTGCTCGGCCCTCGGCTTCTGGTTGATGTCCGGAAGGATGTGAACTTCCTGGAATCCCAGTCGGAACTTGCTCAGAAGAGAAATGATCCTGGAAGATGGAGAATTTTAGATTTTTTTTTTTTTTTTTTTTTTTTTTACTGGTGTCAGAGAGGAAGGGAGAGAGAGAGAAAGAGAATCATCCATGACGAGAGAGAATCCTCGATCGGCTGCCTCCTGCACGCCCCACACCGGGGATGTGCCCGCAACCAAGGCACATGCCCTTGACCGGAATCGAACCCAGGACCCTTCAGTCCAAAGGCCGACGCTCTATCCACTGAGCCAAACCGGTTTTGGCAGCACCTCACATTTCAATTTGATCAAAGATGTGACCAATAAAGCCAAGTGTCACCAAATTCTCCCTGGATGCCGGCACCGGCCAAGCCCCGCGCCAGACCCCTCACCCCCCTCTGACTCAGGTAGGGGGTAAGCCTGGGACCCCGAGCAGGGAGCCCTTCCGCAGAGCCAGCCACAGAGTCAGAGGAGACCTGTTGCTTGTTCCACAGAATTTGCCGCCCCCTCTCCCGGCAACCGCAGTCCCTCGTGGCCCAGCCGCGGTGGCTCAGGGGCTGAGCGTGGACCTAGGAGCCAGGAGGTCACCGTTTGGTTCCTGGGTCAGGGCACGTGCCCGGGTTGAAGGCTCCATCCCCAGGGGGGCGAGTGCAGGAGGCCGCCGGTCCATGGTTCTCTCTCATCATGGACGTTCCTGTCTCTCCCTCCCTCCCCCTTCCTCTCTGACATCAATAAGAATAGATTTAGCCGAAACCGGTTTGGCTCAGTGGACAGAGCGTCAGTCTGGGGACTAAAAGGTCCCGGGTTCGATTCCGGTCAAGGGCATGTACATTGGTTGCAGGCACATCCCCAGTAGGGGGTGTGCAAGAGGCGGCTGGTCGATGTTTCTTTCTCATTGACGTTTCTAGCTCTCTATCTCTCTCCCTTCCTCTCTGTGAAATATCAATAAAATATATTTTTTTAAAGAATAGATCTAAAGCCACCTCTGGTCTCACTAGGGTCGGCAACCCAAGCGTGGCGGGGACATTTGCCTGTGGATGCTAAGCTCTGCCTGCCAGGAGGAGGGGTCTTTTCTAGCCTTTGTTTCACACAGGGTTCCTCCCTGAGCAGGCAGATGCGCGGTTGTAAAAATGTAACGTCCCTCCCTGTCACGGCCGGGGACTGGGGCGCCTGCATCGTATCGAGGGGACACTGCCCGCTCCCCACTTACGCCTTCCTCTCCTGGTCCATCCTGTTGATCTGGCCGCCCACGAACACTCGGATCCTGCATTTGCTCCATCTCTTCTTGCGGCCGAGGAGGTAGGGGATGAGGAGGGTGAGGCCTGGCAAGGAGGGTCCCGGGGGTCAGGAGGGAGAGAGTGCTCTCAGGGTGGAGCTCTCTCTGGGTTCTCACCAGTTCCCGCCTCCGGGCCTCAGCGTGCCCATCTGTACAATGGGCGTGCTGGCGTGACCCGGAGCGGCACGCAGGGCTCTGTGGGCTCAGGTCCGTTGGGCCTGCACCATGTTTTCAGACGCGTGAGCTGGCATGTAATACCCGTGTTTCCCCGAAAATAAGACGTCCTCCGAAAATAAGACCTACTTCGTGGAAACATAACAGATCCCCTGAAAATAAGACTTAGCGCATCTTTGGGAGCAAAAATTCATATAAGATGCTGTCTTATTTTCGGGAAACAGGGTAATTGGGGGGCGCCGCTTAAAATCAGGGTCTCGGGCGTTTCTGGAAGATTGAAAATTTGACCAGTGGGGGGGGGGGGCCTCCGCCCTCCCTGTCCTCTCTCCACACGGGGCCGAGGACCGGCTGTCACTGTGGCTGCGTAGCCTTGGACAATTAATTCACTGCTCTGGCCTGGCTCTCCTCCCTGCAAAGGGGGTCAGTAACAGTGTTTACGGGGGGGGGGGCGCACTGCCTCGGGGGAGCCACGGAAGCGCTCGGCGTCCAGCGGACAGGGCGCGCTCAGCCGGGCGGCTCTGGGCTCAGGGGACGTGGCCCGTTGGAGAGGAAACACCAGAGCGGGGGCCGCCGGAGCGAGCCGCGGCTTGAAGACAAACGGAGCGAGCGTGTTTCTGTGGGAAGTCAGTGCCCCGAGCTTTCCTGGGCACCAGCCCCCCGGCCCTACCCATGTCGGCTGCTGCGACCCCGAGGCCCATCGAGCCTGGAGGTTCCAGCTCATGGTGACATGGCTCCTCCCTGAGTCCCCATTTGACAGCTGAAAAGGTGGGGACCACCTAGGCTCCCCCACGCCCAGGGGTGGTCCCAGGGGCCCCGGCCCCCTTTGCAGGGCTCTGAGCTCCCACCAGAGGCCGTGGCAAGAGCAGCAGGAAGGGCGGGCCGAAGACAGAGGACCGCGGAGGGAAGACGGCTGGGGAGAGTGTGTGTGTGTGTGTGTGTGCGCGCGCGTGTGAGTGTATGAGTGTGAGTGTGTGTGTGTGTGAATGTGTGTGTGTGTGAGTGTATGAGTTTGAGTGTATGAGTGTATGAGTGTGTGTGTGTGTGTGTGTGAGTGTATGAGTGTGAGTGTATGAGTGTGAGTGTGTGTGTGTGAGTGTATGAGTGTGAGTGTATGAGTGTGAGTGTGTGTGTGTGAGTGTATGAGTGTGAGTGTATGAGTGTGAGTGTGTGTGTGTGAGTGTATGAGTGTGAGTGTGTGAGTGTGTGTGTGTGTGTGAGTGTATGAGTGTGAGTGTATGAGTGTGTGTGTGTGTGTGTGTGAGTGTATGAGTGTGAGTGTATGAGTGTGAGTGTGTGTGTGTGTGTGTGTGTGAGTGTATGAGTGTGAGTGTGTGAGTGTATGAGTGTGTGTGGGGTGTGTGTGTGTGAGTGTGTGCGCACACACGTGTGTGCAGGGGCTGACCTCCGTCGTCGAACAGCCAGTAGATGTCGATGGTCTTCTTGCCCTGCTCCGACTGGAAGATGGTGCTGGCCTGCTCCTCCCGCACCAGGGCCTCGGGGTCCACTGAGGGGGGAGCGCAGGGGCGTCGCCGGTCACCGGTCACCGGTCACCGGTCACCGGTCACCGGGGCGGCTCATTCACACACGCAGCCAGCTCCCCGGGCGGAGCACTGGCTGTCCCGGGGCTGGGCACCGCTGAGGGCACGCCTGGGAGGGGGTGACTCAGGGCACCCCAGGCCCCTCCCAGGTGCCCACAGGGTGCCCCAGCTCCTGCACCGTGGCTCCCCTGCCTCCCAGAGTGTCGGGGTGGTGGGAGTGGCAGGGGGGGGGAGACTGAGGGAGAGCCCTGCCCCTCCCCTGACATCTGAGCGCAGCCCCAGAGCCTGCTGGGTGGGTTCCCACGGTGCCCAGACGCCCAGACAGTTTGCGGTCATCAATACCGCCCACCTCACCCCACCCCCAGTTACCCGACCCCAGAGATCTCAGGGGCCCGCTGCCCCCCACCAGCTGCCACAGGGGGGGGGAGCCCTGAGCCCCGAGCGGGCGGGGACTGACGTGTGCCGGAGACAGACGGCCGGGCCCTGCCGGCGCTGGCTTCCTTGCCGTCCTCGGCCGGGTCAAACACGGGGTTAACTGCAAGAGAGGGACGGCGGCTGTGCTCCCCACTGCCCTCGCCTGGACCCCAGTTCTCTTCCCCCTTTGGCAAGGAACCAAGTCCTGACACCCCACCTTCCACGGATCCGACCTGACCCTCCCCGCTCCAGCCCCACCCACTTGCTCTGTCCCTCAGACAGGCCCCCCTGCCCTGCGGTCCTGGGGGGGGACCCGGGACCCCGGAGCGCCTTCCCCCAGGGCCCCTGCTCCGCAGAAGATCCCCCCAATCCCCCCCCACCCCGTCCCCGCTCTGAGAGGCTGCTGGGCCGGCCTGTGGTGGTGACACTGTCTGACGTGGGTCCCTGTGTCTCCCAACAGCGCGTCTGCTCCCCAAGGACCCACTCAGCTGTGCTCCCTCCGCACCCCAGCGCCTGGACCAGCACAGTCAGGGGCCTGGCTGCGGCTCTGCGTGAATGCTCACTGCCTCCCCGGGCCCCGTGCTGCCCATATGGCCTCGGTGACAGGACCCGGGCTCCGCCTGCGAGAACGCGGCCACCCCTCCGTTCCCCTGGCCCACAGCCCCCATCGTCTTCCTGCATGTCCTTCCTTCCCCGTGAACTGAGTCTGCACGTTCCCACGTGACTCTAGCCCAGCCGTGGGCAAACTACGGCCCGCGGGCCGGATCCGGCCCGTGCGGCTGTTCTCTCCGGCCCGTGGAGCCGAAAGAGCGGAGAAGGGTTCTCTTGCTCTCCCCTCCGCTCCTTCACCAGCAGCCCAAGAGGAGAGTGCCAGCATGGTCAGGTTGCTTTTGTTCCGGCTCTCCTGTCCGGTGTAAGAACCCATGGTGGCCCTCAAGTCAGAAAGTTTGCCCACCCCTGCTCTAAATGCTGAGCACGTCCCAACTCCGTGCCCGGCGATCGCCGTGGAGACCACACGTCCAGTGTCCACGCTCCCGTGTGTGTCCTCCTATCCCGGTGTCCCCTGGGCTTCCTCTCCCTCTGCCGCCCCCCCCCCAGGTCCTTCTTAGCCCCCCGGGTCCTGCAGCTCTGCCCCCAGCGGGAAGCATGACTGTGGAAGGACCATGCCCCTCTCTGGGCCTGGTGTCTCCCTTTGGAAACCCGATGAGCTCCAAGGGACCATGAAAATCAATGTTCTAGGAGTCTGTGACCTTCATTCCTAGCTCACTTTCCCCTCTCTTCCCACCATCATTTTTTTTTTAATCGGGTTCTAGAACTTTCTGGGGCGCCGTTGCGGTGTCTGGCGGGGGCACTCACTGTGGGCCTGCATCACCTCGGAGATGTTGAGCCCCTCGCGCATCCTCATGACGCACACGCCGTAGTTGAAATCAAAGGCGTCGCTGGGAAGAGAGGGGGTGGGGTTCGGCTCCTGCAGCCCCTGGCTTCAGCCCCCCAAAAACCAGAGGCGTGGAGCTGGCCAGCCTCCCACCATCCCCTTCTCCTCTCCGGGCCTCGGTCTCCCCATCTGTGCGATGGGCAGGCAGCACGGGGGGCCCCCGGGACCCGCCGGCTCTGCGGTGTGTGCACTGTGCATCCCAAGGACCCGGTGCTCCGGGGGAAACTGAGTCAGAGCCCCCAGGCGGGCAGTATCTGAGCTCCAAGAGCAAGGCTGTGGGGTGTACCCCGCCCCCTCCCCATCCCTTCCCCAGGCTGCGCCCCCAGAGGCCGGGTTTCCCCGCCTGCTCCACGGTGCTATATCCCCAAGCTGGCGCCCAGGAGGGCACAAGGCTCCCCCCTGAACACCCATAGCTCCAACTTCCCCCTAAAACTGGGGGAGCTGGCCACGCCGGCCCGTGTTTCTTCCTGGGCACAGCGGACTGGGCCGAGAAGCTGTCTCCAGCTAGCCGGTCCCCACGGCCCCCCGGAGCCCCACGCCGGGGCCGCTTTGCTCTGTGTGACCGGCTTAGCCCCTCTCAGCTTTGAACCGGTGGCTCAGCGTCTTAGGTCACCACTGCTCCTGCCCCCCCCCCCCCCCAATCCCTTCCCACGGCCCAGAAACCCCGCGGCCCCAAGGGGCAGACCCGGCCGCCCGCCTCACGCACTGCAGGATGCCGATGTAGTCCTCCACCGCGGCCGGGTGCGCCGACTGCCAGTTGGTCTTGAACCCGACCACCAGGATGTTGGGCCTCATCCTCCCCAGACCCACGGCCTGCGGCGGGGAGGGAGGGGGGGGCGAGGCGGGGGGTCAGGCCCCACACCCCCAGGGCCCTGGTCTGGGACTAGGGTGGGGCTCCAGACCCAGCTGCTCTCTCCACCACGGGGCCAAGGACCCGGGAAGTGCACCTCCTGGTCCAGGGTCCCGTCCGCCCGCCGGGACCCACGCTGAGCTGGGCAGAGCGACCACCACACCCGTCCGCTTTGTTCTGGGTGATCCCAGCGCCCATTTCTGCCCCTCAGGTTCCTCATCATAAGGGACTTGAACTAGGAGATCAAGCTTGGCACACTCCTGGGTCATCTACTCCAGGCGTCTTTGATAGTTCCCTGGTTTTTGTTTTGTTTTGTTTTCTTTAATTGATTTTTCACAGAGAGGAAGGGGGAGGGATATTGATTTTTTACACTTTAAAATGATTAACTTTGTTATCTGAATTTCACCTTGAAATATTATATAATATTTTAAACATTAAAAACAAACAAACAGGGAACCGCCCTAGCTGGTGTGGCTCAGTGGGTAGAGCGTAGGCCTGGGGACTCAAGGGTCCCAGGTTCGATTCCGGTCAAGGGCATGCACCCTGGTTGTGGGCACATCCCCAATGGGGGGTGTGCAGGAGGCAGCTGATCTATGTTTCTCTCTCATCGATGTTTCTAATGCTCTACCCCTCTCCCTTCCTCTCTGTAAACAATCAATAGATATATATATACATATTTTTTAAATAGCTCTTATTTATTTTATTTTTTTAAATATATTTTATTGATTATTTACAGAGAGAAAGGGAGAGGGATAGAGAGTTAGAAACATCAATGAGAGAGAGTCATCGACCAGCTGCCTCTTGCACACCTCCTACTGGGGATGTGCCCACAACCAAGGTACATGCCCTCGGCCGGAATCGAACCCGGGACCCTTCAGTCCTCAGGCTGACGCTCTATCCACTGGGCCAAACCGGTTTCGGCAATAAGATATATATTGTTTTAAAAATACTATGAAAAGGGATTCCCGTCTCTGGAGTCAGAATGAACACCTGCCATCTCTCTCGGCAGCCCATCTCACAGATGGGAACACCCAGCAGTGAAATGACTGGCCCCGGGAATGTTCCTGACCTGAGCAGAGGTCCCTGCCACGGAGGAGTGTCTGCCCAGGAAAACATCTACCAAACTCTATGCTCAACTCCCCACCCCTCCCCACATTTGCTGTCGGTAAATTATATCTTCAAAAAAAAAAAAAAAAACTCAAGAGGGTTCCAGGGCAAGAAAGGGGGGTTCCTGTCGCAGCAGCGGGGTCTCCAGCCCCCCCCCCCCGGGATGCCTTGCCTCCGGGTCACCCGAGCCCGCGCACCTGCATGAGGACCTGCACGCCGCTGCGCAGGTCCTCGGCGATGACGTCCGAGTAGAAGGCCTTGATCTTCCTCTTGTTCAGCCACTTGGTGTGCCCGTTGGCGATGGCCCGGAGCTCGGGCATCCTCTGCTTGCGGGGTCCCTGGGCGAGGGGGGGGGATGGGAGGGGGTGGCATCAGGAACTGCCTTTGCCCCTGGCCCGAGACTCAGCCCCTCTCCTGCCCTGGAGGCTGCCCGCTGGGCTGGACGTAGGGGAGGGAGGGAGGAGAGAGGAGGGAGGGGGTGTCCCGTGGGTGGACACCTCGCCCCCGGCCCCCTGAGGAGCACAGCCCCCCCCCCGCCCACCTCCAGGGGGCACTCACAATGAGCACGTGGCCGCAGACCATCAGGCTGAGGTTCCGCGTGAAGGTGCCCACGAAGTCCACCAGGGCCGGGCGGAAGTTGGGGGGCCCCGTGAGCACCAGGCACTGGGGGCTGAGGCGGGGAAGGGACAGGGGCTGAGCCACCCGGCCAGAGCCCATGGTGGGTCTGGATGCCGGCGCCGGGGCCGGAATGGCTGCCGCCTGCTCGCCTCCCTGCCTAGAAGCACCGTGTGGCCTCCGGGAGGCCCCGCACACCGGCCTCACCTTCCCGGCCGTGACCCCGGGTGGCTCCCGGGCCCTCACGGATCTCGTGCTGGCCGCCACGCGGGGTCTTTGTCCTTCCTGTTCTGCCACCAAACCCTCCACTTGGCAAACCGCCCTTGTGACTAACCCCAACCCGGTGCTCCTGCCAGGCCCAGCGTGGCAGTGGGAGAACAAAGGTGGAGGGGGGCCCTAACCCGTGTGGCTCAGTAGATAGAGCGTCAGCCTGCGGACTGAAGGGTCCTGGGTTCGATTCCAGTCAAGGGCATGCACCTTGGTTGCGGGCACATCCCCAGTAGAGGGTGTGCAGGAGGCAGCTGATCGATGTTTCTAACTCTCTATCTCTCTCCCTTCTTCTCTGTAAAAAAAAAAACTTAATTAAAAAATATATATTTTATAGATTTTTTTTTACAGAGAGGAAGGGAGAGGGATAGAGAGTTAGAAACGTCGATGAGAGAGAATCATCGACCAGCTGCCTCTTGCACGCCCCCTACTGGGGATGTGCCCGCCACCAAGGTACATGCCCTTGACCGGAATTGAACCCAGAATCCTTCAGTCCGCAGGCCAGCGCTCTATCCACTGAGCCAAACCGGTTTTGGCAAAAAATATATATATTTTTAAAATAAGCACATATCCTTGGGTGAGGATTAAAAATAAAATAAATTTTTAAAAAGCTGGCGAGGGGAGGCCTGTCACGGACCAGCTCCCTGGGTGGGTGGCTCAGCCTCTGAGTCTGGAGGCAGCCCCGGGTCACGGTCAGGGGCCGCGACCAGGCTCCGTCAGACAAAACTGGCCGCTCCGCTGTGTGACCTGGGGCCAGTGACCTGACCGCTCTGTGCCTCACGCTCTCGTCTGCGAGTGGGTTAGTCATCCCGTACGCCCCCGGGGCTGTGGGGGGCGGCGCAGGGCACTTGTGCAGCGAAGCAACGTAAATAGAACCGACTGTTGGCATGACAGTAGCATGACGGTACTATGACGATAGCATGACGATAGCATGACGGTCTGGCGGGAAGGGGTTGGGGGACGGGGGCAGGATGCTCCTCTCCGAGGAGGGGCCCAGCTTTGAAGAGGCTGGTCCGTCAGCCTCCCGGGTCCTGTGAGGACCTTCCCCGGCCTGGAGCCCTCAGAGCGTCTTCTGGGGCTCAGAAGGGTCACCCTCTCCTGGGCCTGACCCCCAGGGGGCCCGTGGCGGGTCCCGGGCGCCGCCGCGCTCACCGGTAGTTCTTGATGTGCTCCTCCACCTCGTTGAGGCCCACGGAGCAGCTCAGGGCCATGTTGTAGGAGCCGGCCTGCACGGAGGAGCCCCAGTTCACCTCTGGGGGGCGGGGAGGGGGGAGGGGGTGAGATCAGAACCAGAACCGCGGGGAGAGGCAGACACGGCGGGGGGCGGGGGCGGGAGGGGGAGGCGGTGGCATTCTTTGGGACCCGGCACCCAGGGGCGCAGGGCCGCCTGGCACTGTCCTCAGCCTCTGCCCACACCGTCCGGCTGCCCGCTACACGTCGGGGTGTGAAACTCCGCCGGACGCTGCCCTCCCTCCCTCGACACACAGAGCTTGGCAATGGCCGGGAGGCCGCGCTCAGATTCGGAATTCTAGGTTTCCCCGGAGCCCCGCCCCCGCCCCCGGTGACTGTCACCCCGGCCTCCCTGCCCGCACGCCCGCACCCAGCACCCCTGCACACGGCCGTGGGCCCAGCGTGCACAGCACGGGCCCCTCTCCGAGACCGGGCCAGGCCCACGGGGTCCTGGGTGCCCAGGGGAGGGTCTCGAGGCGAGGTGTGGGCTTCCCGTGGGCACAGTCCCGTAGGGCCCCCTGCCCCCACGGGGAGCCGGGAGCCGGTGCAGGGCCGTTCGTGGGCTGAGGGCTGGGCCGCCCGTGGGTGGCCTCGGGCAGGGGGGGGGGGGAGGCCGGGCACCTGGCTTCTTGTAGATGACGTAGAGCAGCAGGAAGAGGACCACGCCGATGGCGATGAGGGCGGCCCACCAGGTGAGCAGGAACATGATGACCACGGAGATGACCGCGCCGAACAGCGCCGCCCACTTGCTGTAGTAGCGGAAGGACGGCCGCCACCCTGCGGGGCCGCGGGTCAGCGGGTGCGCTCGGTGCCGCCGCCGCCGCCGGGCAGGCCTGGGCGGCCATGCCCACAGGGCCCCGGGCCGGGGTCCCCGCCTGTGCCCACCTCCCACCCTGCCTCCTGGGGGGGGGCTGGCGGGCCCCGAGGACCCCATGCCCTTCTTTTATTTTATTTTTTTATTAAAATATATTTTATTGATTTTTCACAGAGAAGAAGAGAGAGGGATGGAGAGTTAGAAACATCGATGAGAGAGAATCATCGACCAGCTGCCTCTTGCACGCCCCCTACTGGGGATGTGCCCGCAACCAAGGTACATGCCCTTGACGGGAATCGAACCCGGGACCTTTCAGTCCGCAGGCTGACACTCTACCACTGAGCCAAACCGGTCCTGGCAGACCACGCCCTTCTTTTTATAAAAAAATATATGTTTTATTGATTTTTCACAGAGAGGAAGGGAGAGGGATAGAGAGCTAGACACAGGGGTGGGCAAACTTTTTGACTCGAGGGCCACCATGGGTTCTTACACTGGACCGGAGGGCCGGAACAAAAGCAACCTGACCATGCTGGCACTCTCCTCTTGGGCTGCTGGTGAAGGAGCGGAGGGGAGAGCAAGAGAACCCTCCGTTCTTTCGGCTCCGCGGGCCGGATAGAACAGCCGCACGGGCCGGATCCGGCCCCTGTGGGCCGTAGTTTGCCCACGGCTGGCTAGAAACATCGATGAGAGAGAAACACCGACCAGCTGCCTCCTGCACACCCCCTACTGGGGATGTGCCCTTGACCGGAATGAAACCTGGGACCCTTGAGTCCGCAGGCCGACACTCTGTCCACTGAGCCACACCGGTGTCGGCTCCCCACGCCCTTCTTGGCTGGTGTCCTGCCACCTCAACAGGTGACACGGAGGAGGAGGAGGCAGCCAGGAGACATCAGCGTCAGCAATCTCTCGGCTCCCGCGGGGTGGGCAGAGCCGAGGGGAGGTGGAGGGCAGGGAGGTGCTCTGCCCGGCTCCACGCCGCAGCCACCCAGGGGTACGAGCGACAGCCGCCCCTGGCACCCGCCGGGCACCCCGGCCCGGGGCCACAGAAAAGGCCGCCGGCCACCAGCCCATCAGCAAAGCGGGGCTCCGGAGCTCCAGTCTTCCGGGAGGCTCCTGGCTGCCCGCTGCCAGCCAGAAAACGTGCCTCGGGAACCCTCCGACCGGTGCCCCCTGCGAGCGGTGCCCCCGGGGCCATGCGACGTGCCACCCGCCGCCGCCCCCCGTCCACGGCCTGGGCCGACTGCCTTCTTTTCCCGGGGATCGGACTCCGGACTCCCGCAAGGCCGGCTGAGGGAGATCCAGAAAACTCTCTACGTGCATCTATGGTGAGGGCGGCTGCTATCAGCACGCACATGGCGCTTTCCAGCCCTGGCTGCTTTGGCTCAGCGGACAGAACGTCGGACTGTGGACGCGGAAGGGTCCCAGGTTCGGGTCCAGCCAAGAGCGCGTGCCCAGGTTTCGGGCTCGATCCCCCGTAGGGGGCGTGCAGGAGGCAGCCGATCACTGATTCCCTCTCATCATGGGTGTTTCTATCTCTCTCCCCCTCTCCCTTCCTCTCTGAAATCAATAAAAAATTTATTAAAAAATAAATGAGTAGCCGAAACCGGTGTGGCTCAGTGGATAGAGCGTCCGCCTGCGGGCGGAAGGGTCCCAGGTTCGATTCCGGTCAAGGGCATGTGCCTTGGCTGCGGGCACATCCCCGGTAGGGGGCCTGCAAGAGGCAGCTGGTCCATGTTTCTCTCTCATCGACGTTTCTGGCTCTCTCTCTCCCTTCCTCTCTGTGGAAAATATCAATAAAAATATATTTAGAAAAATATAAAAAAATAAAATAAGTAAGTAAATAAATGGTGCCTTTCGTTGGTGTGGATTTGAGAGGGGTCCTGGGGCTGCCCACCCGGGTCCCTGCCTCCCGTTACCCCCCCCCCCAGCTCCATCACTGAGCCCTGGTGCGGCCCCCGAGGGCGGAGGGGGCGCTCACCGGGCGAGTTGGTGATGGAGGCGTGGAAGCAGCTGAAGTTGATGAGCGCGTAGGAGCACAGGAAGAAGTTGGAGATGATGGGGGCGATGGTGTTCAGCTCGGCTTCAGGGACCGGGGGCGGGGTGGGGGGACAGAGAGAGGACAGCCGGTGGGCAACCCCGCCCAAGGAGCCGCCAGCAGACACCCCCTCCCCGTGCGGGGCTCCCCCGACAGGCCTCCGAGGCTCAGCCAGCCTCCACCTCCCCATCGGTGCAACGGGCCTCCCCCCCCCCCCCGGGGCACGCCTGGGAATGCTTCCGGGGCTCCCCAAAACAAGACAGGCACCCTGTCTGCATGGGATCCCCCTGAGTGGCCGCAGGAGCCCCGCCCCGAGCTTCTGAGGTCCCGTCCCCAATCCCAGGTCCTCTCGGACCCCCCAGATCAAAGGGCATCAAGTCCCAGTCACGGGGGGTGGGGCGCTGCAGGGGGACCCCTCAGGGCATAGCCAATGCACCGACGTTTCCTTCACGCACACCCGCCGGGCGCCGGGCCGCGGGCGAGCAGCCGGGCCGGGAGCCGGGCCCCGTGGCCCACGGGCCCGGCCGCCGCTCACCGATGATGATGAAGGCCACGGCGATGGCGTAGGCCAGCAGGTAGCCGCGGACCGGCTCGTTGTTCTTGCCGTAGCCCTTGCCGAAGAAGCCGATCAGGGGGTACAGCTGGTCCTCGCACAGGCACTGCGGGCACAGGGCACGAGCTCGGCCTGCGGCCCCTCCCGCCCGCCTCTCCCCGCCTCTCCCCGCCTCTCCCCTGCAGCCTTCCCTCCTCTCCCCGCCTCTCCCCTGCGGCCCCCGGGACCCCTCCTGCCCGCCTCTCCCCGCCTCTCCCCTGCAGCCGCTGGGACCCCTCCTGCCCGCCTCTCCCTGCCTCTCCCCTGCAGCCCCCGGGACCCCTCCTGCCTGCCTCTCCCCGCCTCTCCTCTGCAGCCGGCCGGGACCCCTCCTGCCCGCCTCTCCCTGCCTCTCCCCTGCAGCCCCCGGGACCCCTCCTGCCTGCCTCTCCCCGCCTCTCCCCTGCGGCCGCCGGGACCCCTCCCGCCCGCCTCTCCCCGCCTCTCCCTGCCTCTCCCCTGCAGCCCCCGGGACCCCTCCTTCCCTCCTCTCCCGCCTCTCCCCTGCGGCCCCCGGGACCCCTCCTTCCCTCCTCTCCCCGCCTCTCCCCGACTCTCCCCGACTCTCCCCTGCAGCCGCCGGGACCCCTCCTGCCCTCCTCTCCTCTCTTCTCCCTCCTCTCCCCTGCGGCCGGCCGGCCCCCTCCCCGCCCTCACCTGGAAGACTTTGGCGGCCGAGACGAGGCAGGCCAGGGCGGAGGACAGGGTGGCCCCGAAGATGCCGGCCGTGATGAGGGGTGCAAAGCCGGACACCATGCTCATAGTCTGGCGGGGACACGGGGTTCAGGGCGGGCCTGGAGGGGGGACGACGGGCCCGGGGCCCCCACCTGGGGCACCCCAGCCGCCTCTTCTCACCAGGGCGGGGTCCCGACGCCTCCGCCCGAGGCCACAGCCCTCCCCCCGGGACCCCGGTGGCCACCCAGGTGGGGACTGAGCCCAAACCTCTCCCCCACCCCCCATGCCTGGGCCCAGCCCCCCAAACCAGGTCGGTCCTCGGCAGCCCCCGGGTCGGGGGGGGGGTGACCCCTGGCCGGGGGCACCTGGTAGTAGTTGATGAGGCCGTAGCGGCAGCTCTGCTGCTGGGAGCACTCAGTGAAGTTCCAGCCGTAGCCGCAGGCCAGCCCCTCGCAGGCGCCCAGGCCGGGGGTCACCGTGTCGTTGGGGTTCCCGGAGGCGTCGCGAACCACGCAGGAGCCTGAGGAGGAAGGTGGGGTCTGGGGAGGGCTGCTCCCCTCTGTCCCCCCCCCCCCAAAGTGCGGCCACTTCTGCAGACAGGGGGGGGGGAATGCTGCTGATGTGATATGACGATGTAATAGTAATAATAATAATAATATTAATAGCCCGAACCTGTGTGGCTCGGTGGATAGAGCGTCGGCCTGCAGACTGAAGGGTCCCAGGTTCGATTCTGGTCAAGGGCATGTACCTTGGTTGCGGGCATATCCCCAGCGGGGGGGTGTGCAGGAGGCAGCTGATGGATGGTTCTCTCTCATCATTGATGTTTCTAACTCTCTATCCCTCTCCCTTCCTCTCTGTGAAAAATCAATACAAATATATTTTAAAAATAATACCGCCGAGCCGAAACCGGTTTGGCTCAGTGGTAGAACGTCGGTCTGCGGACTGAAAGGTCCCGGGTTCGATTCCGGTCAAGGGCATGTACCTTGGTTGCAGGCACATCCCCAATAGGGGGTGTGCAAGAGGCAGCTGGTCGATGTTTCTCTCTCATTGACGTTTCTAGCTCTCTATCTCTCTTCCTTCCTCGCTGTGAAATATCAATAAAATATTTAAAAAAAAAAATAATAATAATACCGCCGAAACCGGTTTGGCTCAGTGGTAGAGTGTCGGTCTGCGGACTGAAAGGTCCCGGGTTGGATTCCGGTCAAGGGCATGCGCCTTGGTTGCGGGCACATCCCCGGTAGGGGGTGTGCAATAGGCAGCTGGTCGATGTTTCTCTCGCATTGACGTTTCTAGCTCTCTATCCCTTTCCCTCCCTCTCTGTGAAAATCAATAAAAATATATTTTAAAAATGATACCAATGATGATGATGATGATAGTGAAGACACGGACACTCGCTAACACACAGGAGCGCCCACTGTGCGCCAGGCCCAGGCCTGGAAGCAGGCGTTCCCAGTACTTTCACTGCCTCGCCTCAGAGGCACCGCGCGCTCAGGGGGCCTCTCTGAGTCCCAATGGCCTCCTCAAAGCGGAGGCCGGGCCTCGGGCCTGCCCGGCAACCCCGCGGGCGTCTGGGGGCGAGGCCGGAGACTGCAGCCGGGCCTGTCTCAGAGCCCGGCTCCACGCCTTCTGTCTCTGCTGCGGCCTCTACCTCCTTCCTCGCCGGCTTTCTCTCTGGATGGAGACCTTCCCCTCCAGGGGACCGGAGCTGTCACCTCACCGACGGCACGATGGCTATTCCTGTCGTCGTCGTCGGAACACGGTTCCACACCCTGCGATCTGTAACCTCGGACTCGAAGGAACTGAAGGGCCTGGTCTGACACCCCACCCCCACCCCCAAATGGAGATGTTCTGGTCTCCACCAGTGACCTCAAAAGAAGGCCCATTCCAGGCCAGCGTGGCTTTGTGGTTGAGCGTTGACCTACGAACCAGGAGAGGTCACGGTTCGATTCCCGGTCAGGGCACCTGCCTGGGTTGTGGGCTTGATCCCCAGAGTGGGGTGTGCGTGAGGCAGCCGATCCATGATTCTCTCTCATCATTGATGTTCCTGTCTCTCTCTCTCTCTCTTTCCCTCTCCCTTCCTCTCTGAAATCAATTATATATATATATATATTTTTTTAAATAAAATAAAAATAAGGTCTTTTTCGTTTTTTTTTTTTAATATATTTTATTGATATTTTACAGAGAGGAAGGGAGAGAGATAGAGAGCCAGAAACGTCAATGAGAGAGAAACATCGACCAGCTGCCTCTTTGCACACCCCCTACTGGGGATGTGCCCGCAACCAATGTACATGCCCTTAACCAGAATCGAACCCGGGACCTTTCAGTCCACAAACTGACGCTCTATCCACTGAGCCAAACCGACCTCGGCTCTTCTTATTTTTCTAAATATATTTTATTGATTTTTTACAGAGAGGAAGGGAGAGAAAGAGGGAGAGAGAGCTAGAAACGTGGATGAGAGAGAATCATCGACCAGCCGCCTCCTGCACACCCCCTACTGGGGATGTACCCACAACCAAGGTACATGCCCTTGGCCGGAATCGAACCCGGGACCTTTCAGTCCGCAGACCGACGCTCTATCCACTGAGCCAAACCGGTTTTGGCGGCCTCTACTTCTTGGGGTTGCAAAGTCCTCCCAGCCCAGCTCTCTCTGTCAGAGATCTGAATCCCACACTGTGACCTCCCCCAACCCCCACCCCGTCTCCCCAGGGTGCTGGCCGCTACTTACCGATGGTGGCCGAGATGGCCAGGTAGGAGACGGTGGTCCAGAAAATGGCCATGAGTGTCCCCTTGGGAATGGCGATGGCAGGGTCCTGGGGGGAGGCAGAGCGGCATCAGCGACCCCGGCCCCGGCTTTGTCCGAGGCTCGGGAGGGGGCCCAGAGGGGGGGGGGCTTTGGGACTGGGGGCTTACAGGAGGACAGGCCACCACCAAGGCCACAGGGCTGAGGCCTCACCCAGGGCCCGGGAGCCCACAGCGGGGAGAGAAACCCCGGCCAGCACCAGGCCGGTCCGTTCGATGCGCGGCTGCAGCCACAGGCGCTGGCCGGAAGCAGGTGACCAAGAAAATACCCGCTCACCCCTCTCATTCCCTACATCTCCCCACGCATGGCTCCACACACGTGTGCTGAGCGCCTTGTATGAGTCTGACCGCCAGCCGGACAGAGATGCGGAGGGAGGCCTCAGTCCTCCCGAGACAGTAAGGCCCTGACATCATTACGCTCAGACAGGGGTGGGCAAACTGCGGCTCTCGAGCCACGTGCGGCTCGTGAGACCCAGTTTGCCGCTCTGTTGACTGATGAGTTTGCCGACCGCTGGGATAGGGGCTTAATCCCAAGGGACAACAGCAGCCTGCGATTACTGGGATGGAGAGTCCAGGTCAGTGGTCGGCAAACTCGTTAGCCAGCGGAGCGGCAAACCTCGGCTTGCGAGCCACAGTTTGCCAACCGCTGCTCTAGGACCATGTGCTGATGGCGGCGCTGGGACAGAGGCAAGGACGGAGGTGTTATCTGAAAGAGGAGCAGACTGGCCCTCGCTGGTGTGGCTCGGTGGAGAGAACGTCGGCCTGCAGACTGAAGGGTCCTGGGTTCGATTCTGATCAAGGGCACGCCCCTCAGTTACCGGCTCCATCTCTGGCCCTGGTCAGTGGGGGGCGGGCAGGAGGCAACCAATCCATGCATCTCTCTCGTCATTGATGCTTCTATCTCTCCCTCTCCCTTCCTCTCAGAAATCAATAAAAAATATTTTTTTTTTTGGAAAATGAAAGAGGAACAGATTTGTGAGGTAAAGAAACAAGGGTAGGAAGTCCCAGAGGGCAGGGGCAAAGGCGAGGGGGGCGGACAGGGCAACACGGCAAAGCAGCAGGTCCCGGGCTGGGCAGGGGCCATGGCTGTGGCGACATTGACCTTGAACACCGAGCGGAGGAGCCTGCCTGCATCGAGACAGCGGAGGCCCCGGGGGGGGGGGGGGGGGGGGCGAGTGCCAGCCCTGCAAAGACCGTGGCGTCCGGCCCGATTGTTGGAAGTCAAGCTGAGTCCGTCTTCCCCTTAGGCTGACTCCCAGGAGCGAGGGAGGACATAGCCCGTTTTGGGGGTGGCCCTCAAGGCCTGGAGCAGGGGTGGGCAAACTTTTTGACTCGAGGGCCACAATGGGTTCTTTTTTTCTTCTTTTAATATATTTTATTGATATTTTACAGAGAGGAAGGGAGAGAGATAGAGAGCTAGAAACGTCAATGAGAGAGAAACATTGACCAGCCGCCTCCTACACAGCCCCTACTGGGGATGTGCCCGCAACCAAGGTACATGCCCCTGACCGGAATCGAACCCGGGACCTTTCAGTCCACAGACCGACGCTCTACCACTGAGCCAAACCGGCTTCGGCCACTGTGGGTTCCTACACTGGGCCAGAGGGCCGGAACAAAAGCAGCCTGACCATGCTGGCACTCTCCTCTTGGGCTGCTGGTGAAGGAGCGGAGGGGAGAGCAAGAGAACCCTCCGCTCTCTCGGCTCCGAGGGCCAGGATAGAACAGCCGAACAGGCCGGATCCGGCCCGCGGGCCGTAGTTTGCCCACGGCTGGCCTAGAGGGTCACGGATGCCAACCGATGCCCTGAGAACCGAGCGGAGTGGGTGGCATTGACTTGGGCTGAATTGTAGAAGGTCTGCCCGGAGGTGCCAAGCTCAGTGCCCAGGGGAGACCCCGGGAGGCAGGGCCGGGAAGAGGGGGGAGGGGGGCGTGCCGCTCACCTTGAGGTCCCCAGAGATGTTGGCGCCCGCCAGGATGCCGGTGGCCGAGGGGAAGAAGATGGAGAACATCCCGAAGAAGCTGCCGTCGGGACCCCGCCAGGCGGGCACCAGGTTCTGGACAAAAATGTCCCCTGGGAGGGCGGGCCTGAGTCAGGGCTGCGTGCGCCCCCGCGCCGGGCCCGGCCGGGAAGGGGGGCATCCCCGCGGCGGCTCCCGGCCGTGGAGCCGGGGACCCCATCCTCCCGGTGCCCACAGAAGAGACGGTCCCTGTCCCCATGGGGCAGGGGACCCCCCTGCACGTACCCCGGTAGCTGAAGAAGCCCCTGGAGGCCTTGTCCTCGGACGGGGGGATCAGCGTCCCCACCAAGTAGTTGGCGAAGGAGACCATGATGACCATGAAGAACAGCACCTGGGCCTGGGGCAGAGGGCCAAGGGGTCAGGGGGCCTGGCCCCTTCTTGAGGGCACCCCAGCGGGGAAGAGCCTGCTCAACCTCTCTCTCTCTCTCTCTCTCTCTCTCTCTCTCTCATTCATCATCACGCCACAAGCTCTCCTCTAGGACTCGATGCCCGCACAAGGCCCTTGTCCTACTGAGAGAGCGGGGACATGAATCCAGAGTGAGAACAGGGCTGAGGCGGGGACTGGGTCGGGGGCCACTTGAGGCCAGTGTGGCTGGAGGTCAGAGCCAGGGGGCGAGAGGAGAGAAGGTGGGGGCCAGGTCCGGCCAGGCCTGCCATTTGTACCCCAACCTCTGTCCTCCCCCCATTTCCCGGTGCTAGCCCCCTGACTGCGGGCTGGAGAGGGGTTCGGAGGAAGGCCACGTGCCCCCAGTGGCCATGAGCCGGAGTTCTGGGTGGTGGGAGAGGAGGGGAAGGGATGTTTCCCTTCCTGCGGCCTGCACTGTGGACGTGGTGGTGGTGGGGCCCTCATGAACCATGGGTGGAGGTCACACCCAGGGGCGGAGAGGCCACAGGAGGGAAGGAGTGTGGGTACCTGAGCCCCAGGAACCAGGGACGCCGGGGCTGTTGGAAGGGAGAGCAATGAGCGCCTCTTGCTTAAGGCCCCTTCCATGGGGTCTCTGATCCCAAAGCCTTGCTAGTGCAGATGAGAAGAGGTAGGCCCAGGTGGCTCAGTGGCTCAGTGGTTGAGCGTCGACCTATGAGCCAGGAGGTCATGGTTCGATTCCAGGTCAAGGGCAATGCCCGGGTTGCAGGCTCGATCGTGCAGGAGGCAGCCCATCGATGATCATCTCACATCATTGATGTCTCTCTCTCTCTCTTTCTCCCTCTTCCTCTCCTCCTCTCCTCTCTCTGAAGTCAATAAAAACATATATTATTATTATTGTTATTATTATTAGAAGAAGAAGGAAGAGGAGGAGGAGGAGGAGGAAGAGGAGGGAGAGAAGGAAGAAGAGGAGGAGGGGGGAGGAGAAGAAGAAAAAGAAGGAGGAGGAAGAGGAGGAGAAGAAGGAAGAAGAAGAAGGAGGAGGAGGAGAAAGAGGAGGAAGAGAAGGAAGAAGAGGAGGAGGGGGGAGAAGAAGAAGAAGAAGAAGAAGAAGAAGAAGAAGAAGAAGAAGAAGGAAGAGGAAGAGGAGGAGGAGGAGGAGGAGGGAGAAGAAGAAGAAGAAGAAGAAGAAGAAGAAGAAGAAGAAGAAGAAGAAGAAGAAAGAGGAGGAGGAGAAGAAAAAGGAGGAGGAGGAGGAGAAGAAGGAGGAGGAGGAGGAGGAGGAGGGGGAAGGAAGAGGAGGAGAAGGAGAAGGAGAAAGAGGAGGAGAAGGAGGAGGAGGAGGAGAGGCAGAACCAGGAGCAGGACGGCTCCCTGCTCCCACGACTCCCACGTGGCACCCGGCCCCTCTCTCTCCCCCACGCGGGCCTCACCTTGGATTCCCACTCCATGCCGGCCAGGGAGATGGCCAGCAGCACGGTGACGGTGACCACGCCGATGATCCGGATGTCGTTGACGGGGTCCACGATGGGCGAGCCGTACTCCTGGCGGGGGGGACAGGCCGCTGCGCACTGGGCACCCCCCCAGGCTCCCACCGAGGCACCGCCTGCTGGTGACCCCTCCCAGGAGTCACCGCCCACACCCCTGCCCTCCCACAGCCCCCTGGGATGGCGGCCGAGGGCCTGGGCAAGCGGCCCCCTTCGGGGACTTGGGGGGGTGGCCTTTCTTTGATGGGATGGTCACGGTCGCCCACAGCCCACAGCCTTGGCCCCTGATGGGCAGACTGGGGCCCAGGAAGGCCCAGTTCACATGGGGTGATGGAGACTGAGAGGGGCGGGGGCGGGGGGGGGTGCCCTCTGCCCGGGCCAGGCCGGCCTCACCTGGAGCAGGTCCCGCACCGTCTCGGCGAAGCCCACCGTGTGCATGGCCACGCCCACCGCGTTGGCGAAGGCAAAAATGAGGCCGATGGAGCCGCCGAGCTCGGGGCCCAGGCTCCGGGAGATGAGGAAGTAGGTGCCGCCTGCGGGGACAGAGCCAGGGGCCGCGACCCCATGCAGGGGGTGACCCGGGCCAGCCCGGGGTGTGCAGAGCCTGCCCCCTCTCTCCCCCCCCCCTGCCACCCCCCCCCCAGCCCGAAGGAGCAGCCTGGGGCACCCCAGTGTGGTTAGGGGGTGGGGCGTGGTTCAGAGACCATTCCCCGGGTGAAGACTGGGGGACCTACAAGAGGGGGGGTGGGGAAAGGCAGTAGTGGGGTGAGGGGGCCCCACCTGACTTGACCTTGCCGTTGGTGGAGATGGCCGAGATGGAGAGGCCGGTGATGGAGGTCACCGTGACCGAAAGCAGGATGATGACCCAGGTCAGGACTGCGGGGGGACGGGGGGGGGGCACGGTCACCCCAAAACCCAGGCGGGGCATTTCCCAGGCAAAGGAGCCGCGTGAGAAACCCCGAGTCAGCCAACGGCTGTGCCATGTGACCGGAATGGCCTCCCTTCTCTGGGCCTCTGCTCACTCCTCCGGAAAATGGGCCTCTGCCCACCCCCTGGTCTGTCGGGAGGCTGCGGAGCCAGCACGGACAGGGTCACAGGGGGCGGGAGGGAAGGCACCCCCCTTTAATGATAGAAAAATAGGGTAACAGGCACCCCTGGGCGCCCAGTCCTGTGCTGTTCATGTGCACCGCAGAAACCCCACCATAGGCCTGTCACCACCCCCCTTTGACTGGTGAGGAAGCCGAGGCTCAGAGAGGCGAAGGCACGTGTCCGAGGTCACACAGCATGGCACTGAGCTGGCATCTGAACACTGCTCCGGGCAGAGTCTGAGCTGCAGCAGGAATTGGCTCCCAGAGGTTAAGAGACTTGCTGAGGGGGACAGCCCGGGGCCTGCTGACTCCGTGCCCCGTGCTCCTCTGCCACACCGCCCTCTGACCCTGCCCTCTGACCCCACCCTCTGTCCCCGCCCTCTGACCCTGCCACACCACCGGGGCCTGCTGACTCCGTGCCCCGTGCTCCTCTGCCACCCCGCCCTCTGACCCTGCCCTCTGACCCCGCCCTCTGGCCCTGCCACACCACCGGGGCCTGAGGACGTCTCTGCCACCCCGCCCCGCCCTCTGTCCCCGCAGGGGCCTGGGTCTCTCCGCCCACGTTCCCGCGCACCGTCCCCTCCCCGCCAAGGGCACTCACCAATGCCCGCCTGCGCCGTGATCCACGGGAGCCGCAGGTAGAGGATCACGCCCCAGATGTTGAGCATGCAACGGATCTGGGGGGAGAAGGGGGGGGGTTAGAGGCCACGGGGGGCGGGGGGGGGAGAAGAAGAGACCCCAAGCCGAAACCGGTGTGGCTCAGTGGATAGAACGTCGGCCTGCGGACTGAAGGGTCCCAGGTTCTATTCTGATCAAGAGCATGGACCTTGGTGGCGGGCACGTCCCCAGTGTGTGTGTGTGTGTGTGTGTGTGTGTGTGTGCAAGAGGCAGCTGACCGATGATTCTCTCTCATCGATGCTTCTAACTCTCTATCCCTCTCTCTTCCTCTCTGTACAAAAATTAATAAAATATATATATTTTTAAAACAAAAACAAACAAAAAAACTCATTCTCTCCCACCACCCAGGAGATGCGGGTGTCATTCCCATTACAAAAAAAAAAAAAAAAAAAAGAAAGAAAGAAAAGAAAAGAAAAGAAAAAGAAAAAGAAAAAAAGAAGAGACCCCGAGGCCAACCACACAAGTCCCCGTGCCCAGTCACGGCACGGCGCAGGCCCCTGGGCCGGGGGGACTGAGGGTCCTTTCTCTGCTTTACCCACCTCAGCGCCCTCCCGGGTTTGCGGGGCAGGGAGCATGAGCTGCCCGCCCACTCTGCTGCCCTCCTGCTGGGGCCGAGGACGGGCCGCAGCGTCACCACCCTCCCTGCCCCGCGCCCAGGACCCTGTGTCCGGCAGCGCCAGCCATGGCCCCGAGGGCGCAGGGTCTGGCATTCAGGGGAAGAAGAGCCGGTGCCAGCTGCGCCAATGCCCCCCATTCAGGCAGAAACCGGGCCCCGCGCTGCTGTGACTTCAGCTTCCAAATTTAAAGCAGAGCAGAGGCCTTGGCTGGGGCGGAGGCGCCCAGAGGGAAGGGCTGCCCGGCCACGTCTTGGGCTGGGACAGGGCCTGTGGGAGAGCTCCGAGGCCCTCCGTCGGCTCGGAGCTGCCGGACGGGCCGGGCCGGGCCGGGCTCTGCACTCCGAGGACTCCAGACTCCACCGTCCGGGAG
Organism: Vespertilio murinus; assembly: GCA_963924515.1. Lineage (NCBI taxonomy): Eukaryota > Metazoa > Chordata > Mammalia > Chiroptera > Vespertilionidae > Vespertilio > Vespertilio murinus. The sequence continues at coordinate 5,216,204 of OZ004716.1, read as the reverse complement.
GGAGCCCCAGACCCTCCATACGCGCCCCTGGGGGTGCTCACGGGTCCGATGGAGAAACGGGGCGCGGCCAGCAGGCAGCGTGGCAGAGTGAAGGTCAGAACCCAGGCCCCCTGCCTCCCAGAACAAGACGTGGAGCTTCCTCTTCCATCTCATGCCACCCCCTCCATAGGGTCCCCTTGTGTCTTCCAAAGCCAAGTTCACGTGTTCCTCTGCTGTCTGGGGACTTCCTGGTGCTCTACCCCACAGCAAACCTGCCCCCTTCCTTCCCGTCGTGGAAAAGGAGAGAAACACCTTGTGGATTTGTGTGTTCGGTGCTGCCCTCTGGTGGCCATTTCGGGGAAATGCCATTTCTTCTACTATGTCCCAAGCAGGCGTAGCCCCAGACACTTCCCATCCGCTATTCACAGGTTTAATGCTAATTATTCCACCAACAAGGAAATGGAGACACGAGGGGAAGCAACGTGTCCACGGTCACAGGACAAGTAAACAGCCAACCGGAGATCTGCCTCAGGGCCAGGTCTCCTCCGCCTGGGGCGTAAAGGGAGGTCAGGGAAGCTCAACACCAGAGAAGAGGTGAGGTCACTGTGCAGATGGGGAAACCGAGGCGCGGGACGGACCGAGGCCCGAGGGTCAGAGCCGGGGCTGGGCGGAGCTCCGCCTCCCCCCCCGCCCCCGCCCTCGTTCCTGGGACACGCGGGCTCCAGCCCACTCACCATCACGCCCTTGACCCAGCCGAAGCGCACGGGCTCCTCGGGGCTCTTCTCGCCGCCGGCGCCGCCCGCCTCGTCCTCCACCAGCCCGTCCGTCATCTCGTGGCTGGGCCGGCTGTCGAAGGCCAGGGCGTGCAGGTGGCTGCCCTCCTGCTGGCCGCGGTGAGGCAGGCAGGGGTCAGGACCCTGCAGCTCCCGCCCTCCACCCTCCACCCTCCACCCTCCACCCTCCACCCTCCGCCCTCCGCCCTCCGCCCTCCACCCGCCACAGCCCAGCCTCCCAGCCAGCAAACCCAGCGAGGCCCTTCTCCGCTGCAGATCTGCCTGCCCTCCCTCCTCTCGCCATCTCTTTCCGGTGTGTGTGTGCGCCACCATCTGCTTGCATGCCTCCACGGACGGGGAGCTCACCCCCTCCCCGGGCAGCCCTCGCCTGCGCGATTGGGTTGCCGAGGACCGGGCAACGCACAGCACAGGGACCCGGACCTCCCCACCCCCGTGTCCTTGGTCTGTTTGGGCCTCTCGGCCCCCGGGGGGAAGACGCTCATCCTCACGGCACGCCCAGGTGACCGGGCCGAGCGAGGGTCGGAGAGGGCAGGGGCCGGGGCCAGCTCACGCAGCGGGGAGGCGGTCACCTTGAGGAAGGAGTGCAGGTCAGCCAGCGTGGGCCGGGCCTTGCGCGGCTGGCCGGGCAGGGCGCTGTTGGCATAGTGCTCGTAGGCGGGCACCACGTCGATGGTGTTGTAGCCGAAGGTCCGCATGTACAGGGTGCTGCCGTGGGTCAGGTGGCTAGGGTGGGTGCTGTCGTAGGCGGCCGGCGGCGGCGGGGGGGACTCGTCGCTGCCCAGCAGCGTGCTGATGGTGAAGCGCCCGCTGCACAGAGCGGGGTCCCCCGACGGCGGCGTCTCGGACCCCGGCAGCTCGGCCATGGCGGCGCTGGGCGGGGGGCCAGGGTCGGCGGGTGGTTTTATAGGCCGGGCCCGAGCAGGGGGAGGCAGGGAGGCCGGCCTGAACCGCCCCACGGCTGGAGAGCGGGGTCCCCGGATTGGGTGGGAGGCAGAGCACGTGCCCCTTTCCGTCCTGCCCACCACGTGGCCCCGGGGCCCCGGGCGCTGGGTGTGCAGGTGGCTGGCGCCCTGCCCCCTCGGGGAAGGCCCACCCGGCTCCCAGGCTCCCAGCTGCCGGCCTGAGGCTCTGGGTCTCCCCAGCAGCCCCCTCCGTCCGCCCCGGGAGCCGGCTTCCGTCCCTCCTCCCCGAGGTCCCCACCCCAGAGCCCTCCCTGTGGGCGCCCTGCACACTCGCTCCGGGGCCGCTTGCACCCCGGGCCTCAAGGCCACCACCAGCTCCAGGCGGCTGAGCTGGCTCCGGTTCGGGCTGGGACATGGAGGGACACACTTTCCCTCCCTCCCGACGCTGCCTCTCAGACCCGGGTTCTCAGGGGTCACGGAGGTCGCCGGAGGGCCAGCCCTGAGATGCCCAGCCTCCCTGGGATGCCACAGCTCAGGCGGGCACCGTGGACGGAGGGGCCGGGGGCCAGCACGGTGGGCCGGCTGCGAGCAGGGCAGGCGCAGGTGGCAGTGCCCGGGCCGTGAGAGCAGCAGCCATGTGAGAGCGTCATCCTCCGGGGCGAGATGTCTCAACTGGGGCCCGGGGGCCCCACACAACTGTGGGCGCGTTTCTCTACCCAAAGGCCTTTTCCGGGGGTTTCAGCCGGACGGCCAGCCCTCGGGGGGACGCAGATCTGGGCCTGTCCCGCTCCCGGATGAGCCCAGGCGACTGAAGAGCACTGAGTAGGTCCTCAGAAAACGCCTGTGGAGTGACTAGCAGAGGGGACCAGGCCTCAGAGGGCACAGAGCAGCCGACCGCCACAGGAGGCCTTGGCGGACAGAATCACCCCAAGTGGGGGTCAGTGCAGGGGCAGCTCCTTGGGAGGGTGGGGGGGGGGTCTTCAGCCGGGCATGGGGATCACAGGATATGGTCACGGTGGATCTGTTATGTGTTAATTTTTTTAAAAAATTTCTCAGGGGCTCCTCTTGCTGACCCCCCAGCTTGCCTACCCCCTTCCCGGGGGTCCCAGCCCCTCCTCGGAGAGGCCTCCGCCGCAGGAGTGCGTCCCCAACCGCGTGACAGCTGCCGCAGGGGCCAGGACCCCAATCACGGTCAATGTTCTACCCCTCCACCCCCACCCCAGGGGGGGGGCAGTTACTCATTCCCTCCGGGGCCTCGGGGCAGATCTTATCACCCCCTGGCTCTTAAACTGCCACCCGGCACCATTCCTCCACACCTGGAAGCTGTGGAAAATTCCCGATTAAGATCTCAGGGGGGATGGGGGGGGGGCAGGCAGGTCTCCAGCAGCCCTGGGGCCAAGGGCAGAGCGAGGGCCAGATTGGCTGGGTCACCCCGGTGACCTCTTCCTCCCTCCACGATGCTCAGGAAAGGTTCCAAGGTCCCCTCGAGCCTTTTCTGCCCCCCACACCCCACGGGGGCGGGGAGGGGTCCGAGCAGGACCCCCGAGGGCTTCTCAGTGGAACCCGCTGGCGGGACTGGAGGAAGCCCCTGAGCCAAACCCCAGGCCCCACGAAAGGGGGTTCCTGCACGTGGTGTCACCTCATTCACTGCAGACCGGCACACAGACCCACTTTTTCATTTCATTTTATTTTGTTTTTATTGATTTCAGAGGGGAAGGGACAGACAGACAGGCAGAAACATCGGCGATGAGAGAGAATCATGGATCGGCTGCCCACTGCATGCCCCACACTGGGGATCGAGCTCGCAACCCGGGCCTGTGCCCTGACGGGGAATCGAACCTGGTTCATAGGTGGACGCTCAACCACTGAGCCACACTGGCCAGGCCTTTTTTTTTTTTTTTTTTTTCTTTCAGATCCTCTATTTGATGGGGACACAGTGCTGAGTCAGACGCAAGTCCCAGGACTTCAGCTGCCAGGGGGTCCCCAGAGCCCTCAGGTCTGAGAGCGGGGACTCAGAACCAATGCACCGGGCTGAGCAAAGCCCTGTGACCGGGCCATGGGGGGAGAGGGGGGTCCCTTCATCACCTCCCGATTCTCAGGACAGAGGTCAGGGGCAGCAGAGGAAACGAAAAGCCTCACTAGGGGGTCAGGAAACCCCTAGAAGCGAACACCCTAGAGCCAGGGGTGGGCAAACTTCTTGACTTGAGGGCCACAATGGGTTCTTACACTGGACCGGAGGGCCGGAACAAAAGCAACCTGACCGTGCTGGCACTCTCCTCTTGGGCTGCTGGTGAAGGCGCGGAGGGGAGAGCAAGAGAGCCCTCCGCTCTTTTGGCTCCGCGGGCCGGACGGAACAGCCGAACGGCCCGGATCCGGCCCGCGGGCCATAGTTTGCCCACGGCTGCTCTAGACACAGGGCTGTGGCCTGTGGCGCGTGGGGGTCCGGGGCCGGCCGCCACCTCTGAATCCCAGCGTCCAGGGGCACCTCAGCATGGCTGTGCCCCTCCCGTGTGCCAGGCCCTGGGACTCACAGCCTAGCCTGGCAGAGGAGGGCCGAGCCCGGGAGAGAGAGGGGAGCGGGGAGGGGTGAGGCTGGGCTCCGACCAGAGGGAGGGGATTCTGGGGCACGGGGTCCGGGAAAGGCGTGGTCGGAGCCAGGGAAGAGGTGGTGGGGGGAGGGAGGGGACACCTGGTGGGAGCTGAGGCTTCTTCACTGAACAGCATGTATTGAGCACTTCCTGCATACCATGCAGCCTGTATGGGGGGAAGGAGACACAAGCCCTGCCCTCCAGGAGCTCACATTCTAGTGGGAGACACGGCCAGCAGGCGAAGGAGCGATCATTGTGACACGATTAAGTGCTACGAAGAAAACAAAGCTTGCTTTTTGTGTTTGCTTTTCGGGGCATGTAGGCCCCTCTGAGAATGAGAACTTTGGGCTGAGCTCGCACAGCGAGAAGCCACCGGGTACCCGCAGGCCTGAGCCCGGGGGTTCGGGGCGGAGACGGGGCACATGCAAAGGCCCTGGGGCAGGCGTGGGGTGCGGGCGGGGCTCCAGAGAGAAGGGCCGTGAATGCCGAGGCCGGAGCCTGCCCTGGTCCTGGGGTGTGGGATCCCCTCTGCTCCCGGTGAGCTGCTGGGGTCAGCGGGGGTGTGGTGAGCAGGCAAGGCAGACAGACCTGGCCAGGGAGGGCCGGAGGGGCTGCGGCAAGAGGCAGCAGGGACAAGAGTCTACCCACGGACCTGAGGTTCACGGGGCCACCCCCTCCCCCCACATGCTGGTTCCCGGGCCCCAGCAGGAGCTCCTATAAACCCGGGTGGAGGAGGGCGGAGGGACCACATCAGCATCCTGGGAACGCTCCCCGCAGACACCCCCCAAAGGACACTGTGTCCCACAGACTCCCCGGCCCGCCCGCCCCCAGGCCGGCGCCCTGGTCCCTCGATGCTCCTGGAGAGGATGGGTAGGATGCAACCCTGGTGTCGTGAAATAGCCGGGTAAGAGGAAGCGCTGCGCGTCGGCCTGATTCACAACACCAGCTGCAGCAACCGTACCAGAATCGCCGCTGCCTCCTCAGCTTCCTCCGCCGCCGCACCGACGAGGCCTCCCGCTTCCCGACGGCTGGGTCCCTGCCCGCGGGGGGCTCACAGGCTCGGTGGCTCCGGGAAGAGGGGGGCAGACACACCCCCTGGGCGGGGCACACTGGAGGGGCCAGGCCCGGGGAAGGCCTGGGGACCCGCAGGCCGATTGCACCCCCCCCCGCCCCCCCAGCAACCAGCAACCAGGACCGGGTCAGTGGGCCTTCTCCCGAGCCTCGCCAACCACGGAAGTGTGTGCACGGCATTCCCGGTCCTCCCACCAGGACAGGGGGGGAGCCGCTGGACACTGGCGGGCCTTAAAGCTACAGGCAGCCAAGGCCAAAAGGTTTGGGGCCAGGCCTGGTGCGTTCACACATGTTCATTGTGTGTTTCTCTCTCTCTCTCTCTCTCTCTCTCTCTCCATGGTCAGACCTGCTTTTTAAAACCTATTTAGCCGACATCCCCCTCCACAAGAAAATGCAGGCATTCGTACCGGAGGGGGCGGTTCTGGGGGACACACAGGGGTCGCTCCCTCCCCTCAGGAGCACCTAGAGCCACTGCCCGATGCATAAAGGCACAAGCCCCTGGGTTAGGTGCTACCCCAGGTCAGAGAAGGGTTAGGGGTAGGCTCCTCTGGCCGGGGCAGTGGTAGAATGGGGTGGCAGGATAAAGGCGAAAAGGAATACGCATTCGTTTCACGAGGGAAGTGGCCAAATGATAGCTTGGAGCTTCCTGGCAGCCAAGGCAAGAAGTAGATTCATGATCAGTGGTCACTCTCTGAAACAAGAGTGAGGTTTCACTTTTCCCCCCTTCTTACTCTTTTGATAAAGAAATCTCCACCAAACCTTTATCCGTCCATCCCAGCTGAGAAAACTTTTTTTTAAGTATTATATTTTTATTGATTTCAGAGAGGAAGGGAGAGGAAGATAGAAACATCCGTGATGAGAGAGAATCACGGATCGGCTGCCTCCTGCACGCCCCACACTGGGGATGGAGCCTGCAACCCAGGCCTGTGCCCCTGACCGGGAATGGAACCGTGACCTCCTGGTTCCTAGGTGGACGCTCAACCACTGAGCCACACCGGCTGGCTGGGCCAGTCCGGTCCCAGCTCTGTAGCTACCAGAAAAGGTGGGAGGACACCAACCCACCCTCCACTGTTTAAGACAATGCTTCCGGTTAGGGGCAGGTGCTAACATTAAAAACAAGCAAAGAGCTGGGGTGTGGGAGGGGCAGGGGGAGGGGCTGCTCAGGAGCGGAAAGCAGAGAGACCCAGAGGAGCTGACCTCGCCCCGAGCAGTCATCAGAGCGTGGGCTTTTACAGAAGCCCACCAAGCCCACCTTCAGAGGACCCTAGCGGCTCAGGGGGCCCTTCCCACGCCACCTGCTGACCTCAGCAACACCCCAACGCAGAGCCCCAGGAGACCTCCTGCTGAGGCCGCCCAGCATCCCAGGGTTTATTTTATTATTTTTTAAAAATACATTTTACGGCCGAAACTGGTCTGGCTCAGTGGATAGAGCGTCGGTCTGCGGACTGAAAGGTACCGGGTTCAATTCCAGTCAAGGGCATGTACCTTGGTTGCAGGCACATCCCCCAGTGGGGGGTGTGCAAGAGGCAACTGGTCGATGTTTCTCTCTCATTAATGTTTCTAACTCTCTCTTCCTCTACCTTCCTCTCTGTGAAAAATCAATAAAAATTAAAAAAATATATATATATATATTACTTAAAGCTTTTATAACCCCTCATATATATATATATATATATATATATATATATATATATATTTTTTTTTTTTTTTTAACTGATGTTTTACAGAGAGGAAGGGAGAGGGATAACTAATTAGAAACACTGATGAAAAACATCGACCAGCTGCCTCCTGCACACCCCCTACTGGGGATGTGCCCACAACCGAGGTCCATGCCCTTGATCGGAATCGAACCCGGGACCCCTCAGTCCCCAGGCCGAGCCAAACCGGTTAGGCCGCAAACCAGGGTTTAGCTGCAAGATGACACTTGCCATTCGGCTGCATTTGTGCTAAAGTGGGGGAGAGGGGTAGTTGCTTGGCCGGGGGTGCAGGTCCCACAGGGCAGGGAGTTTGAGGAGTGGAAGTGGGTCCTTAGCCCCAGGGGAGCCCCGCCAGCAGCAGCACGGAGCCCGGGAGAGAGAGGCTCCCGACAGGCCCTCAGGGCACGTGACCGCCAATGGTGGGCTCAGGGAGGCGGGGCAGTTGGACGCAAGGAAAGAGCGTCCTAGATGAGGGGCCAGGGACTCCCCCCATCGCTGTCAGAGGTCATTCACCTGTCATTTCCTGGGGAACGTGACCCTAACCCCCAACAGACACACAGAGGTGCTCGTCAACCGGAGCCATTTTCACTAGTTAACCAGCGACATCAAGGACCGTGCTGGATGCCCGGCCTTGACCTTGGGGGGGGGGGGGGCACAGTGGGCAAGCTGACGCGGTGGGCCTGGGCACGGTGCCTGTTCTTCCTAGCCAGTGAGGATCTCCACCTTCCTGTGTCGTGCGTCTCAGACACTGCGGTTTGTGGAGGAGTGGGGAGGAGGTTGGCACTCAGAGAGGCCCAAGGCCTACCCCACTCCCCGCTTCTGGTCCTGACCCTGTTCCTGACTCGGGGCGTGAAAGGTACCTGGTGAGCTTCAAATAAAGTTAATGCTAAGGAAGCCAGAAGCTCAGGGGGCAGGAGCTTGGCAATCAGTTTGGCTTTTGGTTTTATATGTTTTTATTGATTTCAGAGAGAGGGAGGGAGAGGGAGATAGAAACATCAATGATGAGAATCACTGATCGGCTGCCTCCCGCACGCCCCCTAGTGGGAACCCTAGCCTGCAACCCGGGCGTGTGCCCTGACCTCCTGGTTCACGGGTCGATGCTCAACCACGGAGCCACGCCAGGTGGAAATCGGTATTATTTCCGGGCTCCCGGGACTGAGAACGAGAGCTCCTAGCAGGAGGGCAGATGCACTGACTGAGGCTGCGCACAGCACACAGTCTGGCTTCTTCATAAAGGCAGGGCTGACTCAGCGTTTCTTAAGCGTTCCCTCCCATGCTGTGAGAAGTTTCTAAAGGCGCTCATTTCGCCCGGGGAGACATAAATTCATACGTGGCCACCAGCCCTTTGTGCTGGATCCCTATGGAGCCCCAGATCCGACCTCCCTTCCTCTCTCTGCCTTATGGACCACACCTCCCCACGTGGACCCCACTCCACACACTCACCTCTTGAGCAAAGGTGGATGGATACCCTGTTAGGTCAGGCTTCTGCGTGGCTGTGGCCGTGGCCGTGGCCGTGGCCGGGAAGGGCTGCACATGCGGCCTTTGACCCCTGGCAGGTCCCCACCTGGCTCCCGGGGCCCTGCACTCACCTGAGTCCGGCTGTCTCTCCCGCTTCAAGGTCGTTGGGTGGTTCACAGCTGCTGGACACCGCTGGGGCCAGGCCAGGAGCGCCGGCTGCAGAGACGGCCACACCCACACCGTGCCCCGCGTCCACAGGTCTGAATCCCTCCACTTACTCATGGCTCCCTCATCCCTATCCCCCACCCCACACCTGCCCTCTCTCACTCATCTCTTCCGGCTTCCCAGTCTGTGATGGTTTGTGTGTGTGCCTGTGCTCACCCCTGCCTCTCTCTGCCCAACCACACCCAAGCCTCGGTCTCAGGAGCACCCACAGCTCTCAGCCTGCGGGCGCTGGCGGTTCCGGACAGCGAGACCTTTCACAGGCAGTGCCGGGCTATCCACTCTCACCGGGGAAGTGTGAGCTCCGAGGGCAGGAGGCTGGTCCACTCCACCGCCATGCCCCAGCACCCGGCACAGGCAGATGCTCACACCCGGGCTGCACTGCATCTCCACCTGGCGTCACGGAACGAACAGGAACCCCAATCGGAGCTGACATGTCTGTCCCCTCCCTAATGGTCAATTTTTAGCCTCACTTCCTTGACCTCATTTCAAATCCTGGGGTCGGGGTCCCTGCTGCTGCTCGGTCCCCACGTGAAGGACAGGAGCTGGTGGGGGACACAGCTCTGCAGGGCGCGGAGCGGGGCGGCCCCAAGTGACCTTTCCTGAGGGCTCTCGGGGTGACAGGTAATTGGGGGGGGGTGATTTTAGAAGTGGACTTAATCTTCCCAGTTGGCTGCTGGAGCAGGACCTGGCACCCTGCTTCGTACCTGCGCTAACCGGCTCAGCGAGGACACTCAACTCGCCCTCCGTCCCAGGATTCCAGGGGGTTCGAACCCAGCCCAGCCCAGCCCCGCCTTGGTGGCTGTCTCTTGGACACTCCGGATTCTGAAACCTGGGGCTCCTGCCTGCTCGTCCCACTCCGGGCTCTGCTTCGAAAGCCCCGGGTCTCAGCTGGTCCCCCCGCTTCCTCCCCCACCCCCACTGGTGCCGAGCTCTTTCCTTTTAGAATTTAGTCTCCAAATCCTTGTCTGTCCTGTGCTTTCCAATGCTAAGGAGCCCTGGGCCGCCACCAGAGGGCCACCCCTCAACCGGCTGGCTGTATGGGAGGAATCCAAGCCCCCCCCCCCCTTTTTTTTAATGCCAGGCAGCTGATCCATCCATCAGGCTGCCCAGCACGGAGGCTCAGCGCGGGGACCCGCCCTGCAGCAGGAGGGCCGGCTAGGTGCTGGGTGCGAGGGTGACAGATGCCTCCAGGCGGGGGCACGGGGACGGAGGCCTCTGCAACAACCGAGGGCAGCGTTTCCGGCTGAGCTCCGGGGCCTCCCCTCCTGGGGCCTCCCCTCCTGGGGTGTTCTTAGCTCAGCTGAGCTCCCGGGAGGCGCGGGGCCTCGCTGCCCACCATCCGTCCCCACGCGTCTCTGCGGCTGTCTGCTTCCCGGGGCACCTGTGGAAGCCCGGCCTTCCCTAGGGGACCACTGGCTACCCTTCGTGGTGGGATGACCACCTGGCCGGCATTTTAAAAGGACACCTAGGATTAGCTCAGGACACCTCTGAGAGGCCTCCAGTTTGGAGAGCTGGATAACCCGCCACACTTGGCCACCGCAGCCACCGTGCCACCGCCCCTTACCCTGCCCCTCCCGGCCACAGGTTGGCCAGTCCCTGCCCGGAAGGCACTGCCATCCCCTAAGACAGTGAGCCCGTACCTCAGCGGGTGGGGCACCCGTAGGAGGCCCCAATTCCCAGGTGACTCGCCAGGAAATGGCCTCGCCTGGACCCCAGCTCAGGGCTGAGTGCAAAGGGAATGGCCCACTCAGGCCACCTGGTCCCTCGGGCTCCTCAGCAGGGCCAGGCCCCCCGGGGAGAGACATGGACACCCCTTCCTGCTCAGCCATCAGCATGTCCCCAAGCAGCATCCCATGCCCAGACCCTGAGGACGCCTCCACAGGCCAGAAGCAGGCAGAGACGGTCCAAGACGGTCAGAGGCACCTGTCCTGTGATCAGGCCACGCCTCTCCTGCCATCGGACCAGAGCAGTCCCGCAGTCATGCCTCCCTCCCCACGCCAAGGCAAAGAACTGGCCCTCAACCTCCATGTAAGAGGCTTTCCAAGCTGGCCGGCGTGGCTCCGTGGTTGCGCATCAACCTATGAACCAGGAGGTCACGGTTCGATTCCCAGTCAGGGCACATACCGGGTTTCGGGCTCCATCCCCAATAGGGGGCGTGTAGGAGGCAGCCAATCCATGATTCTCTCTCACCATTGATGTTTCTCTCTCTCCCTCTCCCTTCCTCTCTGAAATCAATAAAAATACAAAATTTTAAAAATAAGATGCATTCGCCAAAACCGGTTTGGTTCAGTGGTAGAGCATCGGTCTGCGGACTGAAAGGTCCCGGGTTCGATTCCGGTCAAGGGCATGTACCTTGGTTGCGGGCACATCCCCGGTAGGGGGTGTGCAAGAGGCAGCTGGTCGGTGTTTCTCTCTCATCGACGTTTCTAGCTCTCTCTATCCCTTCCTCTCTGTAAAATATCAATAAAATATATATTTTTAAAAAATAAGATGCATTCCAGTGAGTGTCCAAAATGCATGCTCGCAGACGGCACCCCGCTCCAGCCTGGGGTGGATGCCACATGCTGGGTTATCGCCCAAATGCTCCACCACCCTCCGGCTGGGCCTGGCTCTCCCAGACCCTCCTCAGGGGGCTGCATTCCAGGCTGGTGGGGGCAGAGCGAGCCTTGGGGGCCGGCTTGGGAATCCTGTACTTACAGAGACCCGTGGGCACTTCGCAGACCCGGGCACGGGCAGGCCTGAGCCTTCCTGCAGGGGGCGGAGAAGGGCCGGGCACGGGCACCGGAGGCTGGCCAGAGGCACTTCTGCTGCCCGCGGAGGCGCCCGGGCTGTGCCAGGGACCTCCCCGGAGAGGAGGCCCGAGGGGTTTCTGCTCCAGGAAGGACTGAACAAAGGGGCACATGGCACTTTGGGAGAACGTTCCAGAAATGTACTGGCTACAGACAGGGGTGCTGGTGAAGGAAGCATCCTAAACAGAGTAAATGCAGAAGTTACTGTACAGAAAGGAACAGGCAGCCGCGAACACCAACTCTCCTCCCCCCCGCTCCCCACAGACACCACACGGAGCGACAAGGTCAGCAAAGCAAAGACATAAGAAAATAACCGGCCAACTGAATAAAGCCACGAATGCTCCCCACCGCGTTCCTAATAAAAGTTACTGATGGGCCGAAACCAGTGTGGCTCAGTGGTAGAGCGTCGGTCAGCGGACTGAAAGGTCCCGGGTTCGATTCCGGCCAAGGGCATGTACATTGGTTGCGGGCACATCCCTGGTAGGGGGTGTGCAAGAGGCAGCTGGTCGATGTTTCTCTCTCATCGACGTTTCTAGCTCTGTATCTCTCTCTCTTCCTCTCTGTAAAATATCAATTATATATATATATATATATTTAAATATATATATATATTTTAAAAGTTACTGAGTGGGGGGGGAGGCTGGACTTGGCACATGTGAAATTCCTGATGGAAAAAACAAAACAAAACAAAACAAAACAAAACAAAACTGGGAAATGACAGCAGCCGAGGCCGGCCGCCTGGCTCTTTGACCTGAGTTCCAGGTGCTGCTCTCTCCCGAGTGCCCATCTCGCTGTCATTTCCGCAAACCAGGAAGACCCAGTGCAGCTGGACAGTTCCTGGCAGCCGGGCCGGGTCGGAGGTGGCTGGCAGCCAGCGCTGGCAGAGGCAGGCTGCGCTGGGTAGCCAGGTAAATCAGACATGCTCACCCGGGGAACTCACTCGTGGTTTATCTGAAAGTCCCATTTATCTTGTGTCATATATATATATATATATTAATCTACTTTATTGATTTTTTACAAAGAGGAAGGGAGAGGGATAGAGAGTTAGAAACATCGATAAGAGAGAATCATCGATCAGCTGCCTCCTGCACACCCCCTACTGGGGATGTGCCCGCAACCAAGGTACATGCCCTTGACCGGAATTGAACCCGGGACCCTTCAGTCCGCAGGCTGACCAGTTAGGGCGCCCTGTTTTTTATTTGTTTTTAATGTTTTTATGTGCTGAATCTGGCCCAGATAAAGGAGCCGTCGCTGCAGCCCTGGGGGTCACCTGTTCTGCTGGGGCCACCAAAGGGGCGTGGGTGTGTGTTTCTCTGCTAGAAGCCTCCGAGGGGGTCACTGGCTCCCCAACTTCCTCCTCTGAAGCAAACTCTTTTCCCCTCCCGATCTCCGAGAAACAGACTCTCAAAGGACCCGAGGGCAAAGGCCACGGGGGGGGGGGGGGGAGGGATGGAGGGGACGGACAGAGGATGCCCACGCAATGTTGGCCTTCCGCCAGGCCTCCCTGCACCGTTTTTAAAGATCTGGTCTTCATTACAGTGGACCACATTTGCACCCCTTCCTCGTGCCACCTTCCTGCAGAAGGTGCAGCTCTCTAAGTTTCCTTCTTGCAAGAACCTGCCCTGTTTTACGGACCCCAAGAGACACTCCTCCCCTCCTCCCTTCACACACGTGCCTCTTAAGGACTCCTGGGCCGGGTCTGAATTCTACACATGGAGCTGTTCCAGGCCAAAGCAAAGAACCTGCCCGTTCAATCATTGGCTGAACGTCCGCTGTGGGCCAAACGCCATTTCAAAAATCAAAGTTAGGACAGACAGTTCTAATTCTCCTTAGCAACGTGGCACCGCCAGTACTTCCACTTAGGCCATCCGGGCAGAAGAGGACTAGCAGAAAGCCCACTTTTTTTTGGACTTCTGCCCAACTCTGGGGCGGGGACCTGATGACCTGGCCATCCCCAGCTACTGCCCTGGGCTGTGCAGCAGCCGAGCGGAACTTGGGCTGGCACACCAGCGGGGCCTGGGCAGCCAGACCCTGGACGGACGGCCACCAAGCACAGCAGGTAGATGCGGAGCAAGGCGAGGAGGAGGGCAGATCAGCGGACACCTCTTTTCAAAATGTTTTAGTTGGTGGTTTTCAGCTTTTCCCTACCAACCTGTACAGTGAGAAATGAGTGGCCTGACCTCGCCTCCCCACCTGTGCGAGGTCCTAGCGCACTACCAGCCAGGAGGCTGCTGGAGGCCCGGGACTTCTGAATTCAGCCCAGGAGGGCGAAGGATGGGGGACATTCGGGACCCCGAAAAGAGCCTCACTGTGCTGACCTCTTTCCGACAGTCCTGAAATGTAGGCATAAAGGCTGTATGTCACTGGCTGAGTTGCATGTCCATTAGAAATTTCATAGGTAAAATGTCCAGCTTGCTGGACACAGGGTGCAACCTCCGTGGCTGACTAGGCTCAGAGTCCCACCTGTGGGGGGCCTGCCAGCCCCCGCCTGGGGTCTAGTCAGCACGCAGCGTGCCCGTCACTTCCTGGGTGGCAGGATGGGAGTTTGGGGTGATATGAACTACCTAGTAAGGGAGACCAAGGTCCCGAGGCCTCGGGGAGAAACGGGATGGTGGAGTTCGGTCTAAAGCAGCGGGACAATGCATATCTGCAGGTAACTGCAAAGTTTAGCATTACGGGTTTGATCCGTTTACTCAAATAGAGCAGGCGGGGTGAGAATGCAAAGAGCAAACAGTCTTCTGTTTAAAAAAAAAATCCGCAAATGCTGGCTCCTGTGGGAGGGAGTGTAGGGCGCTGTGCCCACAGTAACCCACGCCCGAGAATTTAATGCTGCATCAGAGGAGTGAACGGCTCTGAAGTCTCTAATTAGACGGCACATTCCACATTCGGAGGGCAGGGCGAGGGCCTACCCCCAGCCCCGGTGAAGGGCTCGGGCTCTTTGAATGGCAAAGCCAAAGGAAAGTACTCACTCCAGTTTCCCCTTTGAAGTGAGGCAGCCACACTGGCTTCGTTAAAAAAATCAAAAAATCAAAGAAACAATTCCTTGAAATCAAATCTCCAGGCCTCTGAAAGGGCCCAGCTCCAGCCAGTGCCCCCTGGGTGTCTCGGGAGTTTACGATGAGGCGCCCTGAGGCCGGTGGGAACCCGCCTCCATGTGCCCCGATTCCAGGGGGCGGACTGGACTCATCCCTGGAGGAGGAAGGTCCCTCGGGGCCACGGTCTCAGTAAAAGGTAAAATCGTGGACGGATGTCAAGGGACAAGATTTAGTTCCCCAACCAGGGGCGCTTCGGATGATGTTGAAGCTAATAACCTGCCACGGGATCACGCCTCTGGCTCACAGCGTCGCCGTGGGGACCAGAAGCCCTGTACCCTCAGCCTCTCTCCGCTTCTCTAGACCAGCCGCTCCCTGAGGGGCAAGCACGCGTCCCATTCCCTCCGCAGCTCTGCCCCGGCCTGGGACTGGGCGGGAGAAAGCCACGGCTGAGGGGCAGCCTCCATCAGGGACCACATGCCCCAGTGACAATGGCGTCACTGGCCACCGGAGAAGGGAGTGAGGGGCTCAGAGTCCTCCTGCGGGGAGCACAAGGCCGCCTCCAGTGGGACTGCAAGAGAACAGCCTGCAGTGAGCGACGTGGAGGGTGGTCTTAGGTCACCGGGACCCAAGCCCGGAAGAGCGGGAGCCTGGAGTGCTTGCTGATCCCTGATCTTAACACCCCCGAAGGCGACACTGCTTGCCTAAAGAAAAATGTGAAAACGAACCGTGACCCCATTATATGAAATATTGTACCCAAATAACAGTAATGGCCAAAGCCTTCACTTCCTTGCTCATGTTGGGTTAATTTTTAATCATTTCAGGTAGGCCCGACCCAGATCGCAGACACCTATGGCCACATAGCCTGCCATTCTCTGGCACTACTGAAGACATCGCCTCTCATACAGATAAAAACTGAAACAAAATTCCAAAGGAAAAAAAAGAAAAGAATGTGAAAAGAAATACAAATCAAAGAAATTTATTGGTGTTGACAAAAAAATACATAATACAAAAAACAAAACAAAACACAACAGAAACAAAACCAGAAACCCCACCCCGTGGCCCCCGCGCCCGAGGTACTGACAGCGTGTGGCCGGCCGCGGAGCCTGCACTTAGTTCATGAGGACCTCCATCTGCACCAGCCGCGCGTTGGTGTCCCCGGACGTCCGGTAGGGTATCATGCCAGCGAAGGTAATCAGGGCCCGGGCTTGACTTCGGATTTGCTGAGGAAGGGAAGACGAGAAAGCCGTTACCTTTACGTTGGGGTGCTGTGCCGGGACCAGCAGGGTCTGTCACTGCCTACCTGCGGGTGCCAGGGGCAGGTGGGGGGGAGGGGTCGGGAGGGAGACAGTTATGTTCTTTCGCAAGGCACAGAGTTAGCACAGCCATCCCAGGCCCAGCTCCGAGCTCTCCCAAGCCAAGGCCAGCTGGGTCTGCCGGGCCAGCCGCCTGGCCTGACGGGTGACCGCTGGGACACAGGCCTGCGCTGTACACCCTGCTCCGCCGGCCCGGCCTCTCCCCTGGGGAGCAGAGACAATGCAGCCCCAGGCCAGCTCTCTCTCTCTCTGTCTGTCTGTTTGTCTCTCTCTCTCTCTCCCCTCGCCTCTCCCTCTCCCCTGTCCTTCCTCCCACTCCTTCCTTCCTGACATTAAGTGCTTGGCCCTTGTTTCCTTGGCAACACTATTATGGGATTCCATGGACTGTTCCAGAGAGAAAAGATTTTAACTCAGGTGTCTCTAAAACAGCAGAAAGACAGCCGTCTCTGATTCCTAAGTGACAGGTGATTAATACAGAAACGTGGAGAACAGCTTCGGTGGCCCCAGTGAGATACACGCGATGCTTGTAGCAGCAAGAAAGGAAACCACCGGGAAGAGCCCGGGCGAGTCCGCAGACATCCTCTGCCCAGAAACTGGACTCCTAGGAAACCAAAGGGTCACTTCCTAGGCTCCTCGAGGGCCATCCAGGAAGGAAGCTGAAGGCTAGTGCTCACCTGACACAGATAACAAACTGGCGAGTGTGTGCTGACTAATGTCCAAATCTGAAGGGAAGGTTACTGTATGCTGAGAGGACTGTGAAACTTCCTCCCGGCTCACTGTAAGCTACTCTGCATAAACCCAGGGGTGTGCGGGCAAAGGGCCGGGCCCCTGGTTGGGCAGCACTGCACAGGAACATGAGGCCACAGCTGGGCAGGCAGCGGGTCTATGTCTACCCTGCCCGTCTGTACCCCTGAAAAAGAAGTGACGGGCAGGAGGAAGACAGCAGAATGGCTTTACTCATGTCATGCAAAAACTAAGTGCCTAAGACAGAGATTAAAACAGAGACTGTGTCCCGCCCACCAGGCCAGCAGCTCCACGGGTGGGCAGGGCCTCCGCTGACCCGGAGGCAGCTCCCAGCGCCCCGGGAATGTCTGCCCCGCCCTGGACCCACGGCAGCCTGCACTGGGTCTTTTGTCTCACACACACACACACACACACACACACACACACACACACACTGGGTCTTTCGTCACACACACACACACACACACACACACACACACACACACAGAGCTGCCCTGGCCCCCACACAGGGAGCTGCTACTGGCACACCTCCTGACGTCACTTCTGAGCAGCTGCCTTGGTGCACACATGACGGCCTACATATCAAAGCACTCTTCTCAGCACTGCTCCCTGCGGCCGAAGGTGAAGCGCCCACCAGCACTCGTGGGGCAGGTTGGTCAGCGACAGAGCCCACAGATATCTCAGAGGCAGAAGAAGGGATTTCTAAAGCTCTAGTTTCTTGGCTGTCAAACTCAGGTATGGCTGTCACACACCATACTGAGTCTCATCTAACATTGGGTGGAGAGGTTAAGGGAAAGGTAATTTTCAAACACTACCAGTTTTGATGGTGTAGCTGGGTCGCTGCCTGAGTCCTAGGACTCTATGTGCCTGGGCTCTGTCTGACCCGCAGAACGCGGAGGCCCACCGCTGCAGAAAGGCACTGGCTCGGTGTCAGAGTGACGCTCCTTCCCTGCCCCCTGAGGGGCCCACAAGAGCAAGTGGCTTCCGCCTCCAGGCCTCGGGTTCCCTCGCTGTGAACCGAGGTCCCAGTGCCTGCCTGTCCTCGGGTCAGGGAGCCTGGATGAGAGCAGAAGCCAGGGCCTGCCTCAAGGTAATGTGCCGACCACAGGGAGGGAGGGTTGGATGTCAGTGCTGAGCTGAGACTCACAGAGTAACCTGGTATTTTAAAATGAGCTCAGCAATCACTGATTACAAATCACTACAAATTAGCCTTCTATTTTGGATTTTTAAAAAGGTGATATTCACAGACTTGGCACACTTTTTTGTTTGTCTGTTTGTGTGTTTTTAGCTGGAGCAGAACAGCCCTCCCATTGATGTGTGATTCCTTCCTGGAGCCTCCTGACCCGGTGCACCCAGGTTTGCCCGGCTGCCAGGTGGATCGGGAAGGGCAGCCCGGGCCCACGGGGCACGATGGGCGGCACACCAGAAAGGGGCTCTCAGCCACGATCGGGCCCCCGCGGGGATCTTACGGAGTCGTGGTCCTCGACGCGCTGGGGCCTGGAAGCCGAGGAGGGACTCGTCCCCTTGAGCCGCTTAAACTGTGTGAACAGGATGTTCATGGTGGCGAGAAGCACTTCTGAGAGGTTGTGCCTGATCTGCAGGGAAACACAGAAGTCAGCAGAGGAACCCGGCAGGGCCGGCAACGGGAGCAGGCCTCCGGGCAGGCCTGGGCTCACGCGTGCCTACAGCCGCCCGGTGGAGAGCGAGTCACCAACAGGTAGCCACGGCACTGAAATGCCGAGTGTGAGAGAAAAGCCCTGTTGGCACCGCTCAGAAGGTGGGTCCCTCCTGCTGCCTCCTGTCTGCCACAGCTCCTGGGCACATCTGACCAGCGTGAGCTTGGACTGGCCGGCATCGTGATCACCAAGCAAAGTGTGGGTTTGATAGTTAGAGGTGGGACGCTCCTGTCTCAGACTCATCAGACCAGGACCCTCAGCCCTAGCAGAGCCCTCGGGAGCATCTAAAGAGGCAGACACGGTGCACTACGTCACAATAAACGATGCATCCAGAGGAGGCAAGAAACAACAAAGACCACGTGGCTTGGGGGGAAAGGGGAATGACAGCAGCAATGAAGGGAAGGCTGTGAGCGGCACGACCTAAGCTGTGTGGACCACAGCAGGCAACTGCCCACCACACGAGCAGAAGCGGCCCTCCTTCTCTGCAACAGACGCTGTTTTTCTAGGAGGGATTTGCACTGAGCACCAGTTCTAATGGGAGCTATTGGTGACACCCTGGGGAGGTGGCCCTGGAGAAGACGCCCAGCCCGGCTGCACGTGGAATGAGGGGTTCTGGGCCGCAGCCTAGACCGGGGGAGCTGGAGTCTCGGGGCGCAGTGCCTGGGCATGAAGACTTTTCAAGCTCTCCTAGAAAATCTAGGGCTAGATGGTGGCAATGTGCTAGAAACGCTGCAGAGACGGTGGCTCTGGGGCCCCAAGGCTGAGACCTGGTCCGTGGCCGCTGCACCTGCTTCCCAAGACCAAACAGGTCCGAGAGGCCGGGAGGAAGAGGCCGCGGCGCAGGTGCTGTGCCCCCAATGGGACTACTTAGAGGGTCCCGGAGCAGCACCAGCACACCTCCTAGAACAAGGGGTGACAGAACCACTCCAGACCTCACAGGGCCAACCACACCTGTTTCTCCCAAGAACATGTCTGACCACTGACGTGACTGTGTTCTCCGAGTCAGAAACTCATCTGAAGGAGACATGCACTCACAGAAAAACCAGCCAGGATGTGGGAAGCTGACTCCTCTCAGAAAACCCAGTCCTCAGACTTGGTCACTAGCCACAGGGAAGGCCAGCTCTGGGGGAGTGGGAGCAGGAGGCGGGCTCGGCAAGAGGCCTCACCTCGTCACTGAAGTTCCTGAAGGCGGCCACCCTCTCTTCCACGCTGTCCTGATTCAGGGGCACCAGCTTCAAGCGATCAATGATCTGTTTAAAACAAACCCCACCAGCCCGTGTGACACACGCATCACCGTCGTGTCAGCTCCTGAAACGCAGCATCCAGCACGCTCAGGGGCTTCTGGGAAAACGCCACCCTCACACCCAAAGGCTTTGCTTCCAACCTGCTGACTAACTTCACTCCTGACCTCATTGCCTGAGACCATCTTAAAACTCAGATTTCAAATCCCTCTGAGAGCTCTGTTTTCAGACTAAAGGGAAAAGGAATAGAAGAAAAAGGAAGCAAAAGCAACACTGAAATCCCCCTGAAATTCCCGGTTTCACACTTGTCTGTCACTGGGACATTTCCTTAGTTTTCAGTGACTCCCATGAAGGGTTCTGAATTTTTCAAGGGCGTGTATTAACCTGCACTTCAAACACCCCTCCTGACACTCACGTCAAAGGCTCTGTCAATGTGGCCACTGTGATATTCATCGAAAAAGGTAATCAAATCCAGCAGGAGATAGAATGTGGAGTCCACAAATTTATTTGCACTGATCCCCTGAGCCCTGTACCTGAAAGAGAGAGAGAGAGAGGGAAGGGGTCAGGGCACATTATGAATTCCCGAGCAATCTGGACCTTTAGGACAGCACCTGAGAACCGTCAGGACCTCCCGAACTCTCCATGAGGTGAACTGAGGAGTGGAACGTGGGTTTTGTTTTTGAAATGGCCGAGCTTTTGATAGTGGATCTGATATGAATCCCCCTGCAGAGACTTTGCATGAAGCAATGCTCTCTAGCTTCAGCCACCATCTCTGCACCCACATATCCAGGAAGGATGGGGGTCCTGATGGGCCAAAAGCCCAGCGGCCATCCCTGGGACGGAGTGCTAAGTGGAGGTTTCTCATTGGCCAAGAGCATCGCCCTGCGCCACCGTCGGCTCAGCTCCCTCTGGACCCTTAGTTGGGAGCACCTGCAGAGGCTCAGCGGTGACTGCTCAGTCCGACAACTCCGTTAGCTCCCGGGGAAGGTGCTTCTGAAGCGCTGGCCACTCCCCTCTAAGAACTGCCCTGTCTGGCCATCACTAGCTTTGCTCCTAAGTACCTCTGAGATGGCTGACAATAGTAGAGAGTGCTGAGAAACCCTTTCATACTCTTCTTTTTGGGAAAATGTTAAGTCTGCCAGCACAAGTGCCAGTGATGGTTCGGGAAACAGGAGCCTGAGGCGCTGCTGGAATGTGAGCCGGGCTGCGCTGGGAACGGCTGTTGCTGGCAGGGTTGGTGGGCTCCGGCTCCGGCTCCGGCGCTGGCCCCGGCCTGGCCTTACCGTTCGGCGATGGAGAGGGCCATGTTCTTCAGCCTCTCCTTGTTGGACTGCGGGGCGCTGATCTGGGGCACGACGGGGCTCAGCAGTTTGTTCATCAGCTCCAGCACCTTATCCGCATTCTGTCCCACGTTTTAAGGTAAGGAAGGAATCGAACAATCAATAGAAAGCACCAAGAAACCACACAGAAGAGGGGACGTTCTGGGAGGGTGGGCGGACATGCTCTGAATCTTGATCTGGGGGTGGTCACACCTACAGAACCATCTGCAAGCTGCGCACTGAACACCCACACTGGTCTACATCTTAATTAGACCTCAATCAAAACGTCCTTAAATTAAAAAAGAAATGAAGTGTAACCCTCTTTTTGTCCACTTTTCTGTTGATGAAAGGAGATGTCATCTTTTCTAGGCTACACCATCAGCGGCCATCATGTGTTCTGAAGTGGAAACCCCTATACCCACTCTCAGAATACCTCAGCTGCCTCCTTATACCTCAGCTGCCTCCTGTTCCCTATGGCGCCCTGATCACCGCGTGTCTGCGCTGCCCGGAGGGTGGGCACCAAGGCATTTTCACCAGCAGCTTCGCCATCAAAATGTGAGGACGCTTATTCGGCTGCACAGTGACTAGAGCTCAATGCCTGCAGGACAGCCTTACAATACGCCACTCTTTCTTGGTCAGACATACATCACGGGCAGAAATATTCTGTAGTGCAAACTCTCACCCTGACGGGACCACTGACGCCTAAGCACCAGGGATCGTGCCTCTGCAGGGGGCGGGCACCACCCCCACACCCCCGAATGTCTGTGCGTGTAACGCCCAGCAGCCCAGACCCATTAAGTGCAGGAGGAGGAAGGGCGCACGGTACCTTAGCAAGGTCGTAAAGCTTTGCGGCTTCCTCAAACAGTCCTTTATTTTCGGCCACGGAAGCGACTTTGTTGATAATGGGCTTCGTGTCATTAGTGAACTTATCTATGACTCCAGGCTGACAAGACAGAAGGTGGACGGGAGGGAGAGAGAGGTGGGCGCACAGAGCTGTTACTGTGAAGGCAGGGAAGCACCTGGGGTCTGAAAGCCACTTTCACGGAAACCGCTTGCCCTGGGCAATACACATATTTCATCGCTGGGCTCTGGCTTTTGTGGGAACATGAGGGTTTGATAAACATACGAAAGGGACCGAGGGAACTGCGCATGGAGAGGGAGCACAGAGGAGTCAGCAGGAAGGCTCTGTGCTTTCTAATCTTCCAAAGACCCGGAGTGTGGGTGACATCACCAAGGATTTTAACTTTGCTGACTAGGAGGCACCATGGGAGGGGGATCAGGAAACTGGAAAAATATCCGAGTTTTAGACTTGCTTTCTCGGACAGATGGCCAAAGAAATGCAGTGCTCAAAATATACCTGGCAAGGGGTATCAGATCACCATCATCACTCTACGGCAACCCGATGGTCAGAGAGCATGAGAGGCCTTAGGGGCCACAGAAAGCCAGGGCGGATCTCGTGACGTCAGACTGGCCGTTCTGATTCTCCATCAGCCCTGGACCAAGCCAGGGGACCTGCGCCTGCCACCCTAAGGGAGCACAGATCAGGGGAGAGCAGGAGCTCGGGGTTCAAACTCCAGCCCTCCTTCCTATTACCTGTGTGATCTCGAGGAAGATGATTAGCCTCCCTTGGAAAAGAGAGGTAACAATGCCAACCGTGCTGAGCTATCGTGGCAATCAGACTGTTAAAAATCCCTGGCACGCTCAGCAGTGCCTGGCAATCGTCCTGCTCGGACAGCATGGCCACGCCATCAGCCTGCCGCTGGCCTCCCTCTCAGCCATGGGCTCACCTCGAGATCTCTGGGTCCCAGCCACCGTCTCACCGGTGAGGGAAGTGAATCCGGGAGAGGCACAGGGAGTGGGCTCAATGGGGCCAGGACCGGTCCCCAATGCAGGGCCTCTGTCCCCGCTCCGGAGCCGCCCAATGGCATGATGGGTCTCAGGGAATCGCTGAGGCTCATGGGAGCTGCTTAATCTCGGGGTCAGTGGGGTGCTGAGCCCGCAGAAGTACCTTCTGAGAGAGGTCAAGCGAATTTCTAACTTTTTCATCTGGGGAGAGTAGGTGCGGTATCAACCTTTTTTCTTGCATATTTTCTGAGCCAAGAATAAACAGTAATATAGCCTTCTCAGCGCCTAAAGTGGCAGGCGTGGACAGATGAGTACTTTGCACGTAATAAAAAGCTACCTAGTCACCAACTCACATACTTTAAGGAGAAATGAACGTGTGTAAAATCAGGGTCATCATTTGGGGCCTGTAACAATCATTCTTTGTGTTTTGAACTAAGCAACTCCATTCATCTATCTCTACACCTTTATTTTGTACCTTGAAACCTAAAGTCTAACTGTAATCTTTGGACAATTACAAATCTCAGCTGCAAACTAGCACATCTCTGGGCGTGTCTAACCCACCTTTCTACTCCCATCATTCTCCAGTTTCCCGAGGATCATGTCGAACTGTGGAGACAAAAAGTTTACTCAGTTTACTGGACAAGATATACCCATAGTCCATAATCCTTTGGGGACAAAAGAGGGGAGGTGGGAGAAGGCTTACATTAACCCAAAAACAGTGGGACTGAATCAACATTCTCATTGTCAGAAATCAAAGAAAATGAAAAAGCCCCTGGGCCTTCTCCACTGGAACCCACATACCTCTCGGCTTTCGATCACAAGCTCGCTCACACAGCGCAGAAACATGTTTTCTCCCTGACTGTCTTTCTCGTCCCTGCATGGGGGCAAAGGCAACGTGGTTTCTGGTTTGGACTCGAGGTCCCAGCTGGAGTGAAGGGTCAAGAGCAAGTTTTACCTGAGGAAGTAAAAGTACTGGAGGGCCTCCCTCGGGTCCGTGGACTCAAACTTCCGGGTGTAGAGCATGAGGAGGCGCACGAAGTTCAGCCGCCGCATGCAGGGCGGGTCGCCAGGCTCGTGGCTGACTGCACCGGGGGGGACAGAACTGGTCACACCACGCTGCCCCTCGGACCCAGGCAACGACGGACTGTGGGGGCTAAGTCCAAGGGCCCAGGGGCACCTAGTCCTGCAGCCCAGCCAATGCCGGCCAGCCCTGGCCAACCCCGTCACCACCGGTCCTCAATTTCTCCCCAAGCGCAGGTGGAGACAATGGCGCCCAGACTCATGGCTCTAGCACCTGCTTCTCCTCCTTTCCCCGGGCAACCTGCCGGACCAGCCACTAAGCCAGCACCGCGCACGGCACTGTGCACGGTGGGTACCATCTGCCCCATCCTCGCTGGCTGCAGGGATGTGTCCACTGCCACCCACTGGGGGATGGGCCGTGGTTATGCTGCTGCCAACAAATACTCACGGAGCTGCGCGCTCTGTCCCGAGGACTTCAAGAGCAGCTTCAGCTCGAAGAGCACGAGGGCCACGTGCACGGCATGGCAGCGCAGCCGCTCGGTGCGGAAGAGGAAGGCGACGGCCGCCTCGAACTGCGCGGTCAGGAACAGCACTTGGAAGTAGAGGAAGGGCTGCTGGTTCACTGCGAAGTGGGACTCGCCTGTGGGGGGGAGATGCGGCCCGCTCAGAGGGAGCCGCCTCCACAGCCGACCCCACGCAGAAGCCCGGTGCTCCCAGGCCCTCTGGTGGGTGGAGGGCGCTGGCCACAGAGCACTGCCGAGGGAACCCAACCTGGTCCGTGATCTTCTCCAGACCCTACACCACACTGGCAAGGAGGGAGCGTGCTGTGAAACCCAAGCTCTTGAGTGGGTGGGAGAGAAAGAGTTCAGGACCTTAAAACGAAATACAAAAGGGCTGCCGATCGCCTTATCCCGATGAAGTCCCTCAACGAGGAGAGGGATGAGGGCTGCAGAGGGGCTTCAGGTCACCCAGAGCCGCAGTTACTGGATTCAGCAACTACTGACCACTGGCTGGATTCTTAAACAGTGTGTGTATGGGGGTGGGGTGTGGGGTGGGTGTTCTCCGGCATTTGTGCTGATACAGCCACCGCGAGATCTATGAGAAAGCACTAGACAAGTCCTCTCTATGCCTCTCCGTGAGCAAATGTCGATCGGAGCAGTTCTAGGAAAACAGCTACTATATAGCCCGTAAGTCACAGCCCTGCTGAAGGCCACATGGCCTCGACTGCGATTTGAAATCGTTGTGCTGGGCTGGGTTTTGAAGATGCACAGGGTCTGGAGGAGGCAGAGTTCAGAGCTGAGGGATTTTCCCAGAAGAGAGTAAATAGTGGCCTTGGGTGAACGTGGGAAGAAGGTTAGTCCAGAGTATCTTACCGTAGTCTTCCAACAGCTGTTTCTGGAACTGCGAGAGGGTGAGCCTGTCTTGTGGGGAGCTGGTGCCGTCATCGTCGAAACACACTTGGTTCAACTAAAGCCCCAAGAGAAACAGGTGCGTTGGCACGGAGTATGTCCTGAGCCAGGCGTGCAGCCGCAGCTACAATTGCTCGGGTGCTGTGCTAGTGGCGTGGTTACCGGTTGGGAATTACACAATAAAAAATGGAGCCAGGGGACAGGAAATCCGCCAGCCGGGTCGCCTTATTGGGTCACACATGAGGCAGGTAAGACCTGCTGGCAGAACTGGAGCAGAGGGAAGGGGCGGGGCAAGAAAAGCAGCGCCTGCCTTCAACCACAGGTAGTCCTCGGTCTTGTCGGCCACTTCGCTCTGGTTGTCGGTGACGTCACACCTGCCGATGATGCAGTACACGGCCCGCTTGTAGGGGTCAGTGTTGTTGCGGAGGGCCCTGCGGTAGTGCAGGCGCAGCTTGTTCTCTGTGGCCGGGGACAATCTACACACAGGGCAACAGACAGAAACAGTCACCAAGACCCTCCAGGGCCTCTGGCAGCACCCGGTCCCAGTGGCGCAACAGAGTTAGAAAGTCTTCTCCAGCGCAGGTCACAGACCCTGTCCTGCCACCCTTGGGTCCCCTCCCTTTAACCTGAAGGGTGACCGCCTGCCAGCTTCCTCCAGGAGAGGCTCGGGCAGGGTAGAAACGCTGGGAGTGAATACTCCTCCCCCTCTCTCTGCGGCCTCCAACAGTGAGGGACGAGCAGAGTCCCTTATCCACGTGGGATCACATCCCAGATAAACACCTGCATGCAAACCCATGCCTCCATGTATCCCTCTGGGGGAAACCCAAGGACGTGAACCCTGCTTTACTCTCTGACTCAAACAAGACAGGGGTTTATGGCTTAAAACTATCTCTGAACAAGGCGTTATTAACATTGTCAAACAAATTCTTCTACATAACGTCCATCTATGTAAACTAACTTCTAATTCTAGCCTTTGAGCTATGGAGTGCATGACAACATACTGGGCTAACCGGTTGTTAGCACTAAGTGCTAATCGGTTCATCATTTTGTGAGCACCCTGCTGAGCCTGCGATTTGCAGAATAAGTCAAATCATGCTCCCACCACAGCCTCTCCCGCATTGGAAGAGAACATTCCTCCAACACAGACTCGTGAACGTCTAGAAATGAGGACCAGAACGGGGCGGGCTCTTCTTCTAAGGTTTTCAACTGTTATCCCCCAGAGACTCCTCCTCGCCCTCCACACGCCACTTTTCCTGAGTAGGGACTAGTGTGAGCCCGGCAGAGGGAAAGGGAGCCCTGCTCCTGGACGCGCCCCCCGTCGCCGCACCTTCTGTCCTTGCTGCTCATGTACTCCTGGAACCAGGTTTTAAACTCTCCCAGCTGGTGCTGGGCGAGATTAACCACCTGGGCCGCAGCCAGCAGGTCTCCGCAGCGCATGCAGTAATAAATCAGCGCCCACACGGGGTGGCCTTCCACCTCTCCGTCCTGGAAAGGAAAGATGCTCAAATCACACACACAACAAAGCCCACCGACAGCTTTCCGACATGCTGACCCTCCGCTAAGTCCTCTCCTGTACCGGTCCCTTCATACTGACCACCCGTTAGGCGGGCACCATTCATGGCCGCCTCTTCCTCGTTTCACAAACAAACAAAATGAAGCGTGGCCACGGGAAGTATTTGCTCAAGGTGAGCTGCCGAGTGGCAGTCTGGCTCTGAGCTCTTCCTCTAAATCACTCTGGGCTCCGCCCATGGTTCCTCCGTGGAAGCCAGGAGCCTCAGAAAGCAGGTAGCGTGTTCTGTGACAACTCAGACGGCATTGCAACCCCCACAAAGAGGGCTAAAGACGTTCCCCGACCAACGAGAGACCATCTTTTTCATTCTGAATTTATAAACCTCCAAAGAGGGGAACTGTAGACCTCCTTTCCGGCTTCTCCATCCACCCTGGCAGGACTCTTTCTAAAACCCAGATCTTATCGTATCACTTCCCCACCTAAATCCCTCTGAGCTATTCACATCCGAAATGCTTAGCCTGGCACGCAAGGCCTTCCCTAGCCGGCTGCAAGCTTGCCATGCCTAGCGCACAGTCAATATTCCAGATACCCTTTCCTGCCTCCGTGCATCTGCTCATACTGTTCCCTCCTTGTGGAAAATTCCTTTCCACGCCCCAGGCTAGAGAGCCCCTGTTTATCAAGCACAAGTGGGGATTTCACCTCCTTTATGAAGCCAGCCTCCTGTGTATCCCAACTCTCAGCAGCGCTTTCACACAGTATGATAAATGATACGGTGATTCCCCCAACGGGACCGTGAGCAGGGCAGAGGCCGTATCCTAAGAACCATACTGAACCCCATTCTTCTGGCTGTCAGAGCCAACGGTCTCAGAAGTCATCCGACTCTGCCTCCTACACCCACTGCCAAGTTCTTCAAGTCCCACTGGCTCTGCGCTCAAAACACACGCGGAACCCAGAACATCCTACGCCCCCGTCCCACCCACACATCCTGAGCTGAGCAAGTGCCATCTTCAGCCGGACTCCTGCACCACTAGCCTCCCAAGGCCTCCAAGCTTCTCTCCTCTCCCTCTGGGCTCTTTTCCACACCTAACTTCATTTTAACGGAAAACTCTGGAGGTATAAATGATCACGCGGAGAAAATTGGCAATACCTGAAGTCCAGGCAAAGGAGCTGGCAGTTTAATGTTCAGGAAACTTCGAACCAACTGGTAGGTCCCAGGCACACCGCCCAGGTGGGCCTGATGCAAATTTCCAAAGACAGTCACGAGGGTGTAATTCTTATAGCTGGAAAAATTAAAAGAAAAAACTAAGGAGGCTGAAAGCCCGTATTACACACATCTGTGTCCACATCCACGGCAGCAGACAGACTGTGGACTCCACAGGGCGGGACCTGGCCTGCAGGCCTGACAGAAGAGGAGACGGTGCATGGTTAATGAAGCAAGCCGCATTACTTGTGCAGTGGGCAGCAGGTCGCTGTACCGATTTCTCATCGCTGCAGATACTCAACAGAACCCCCGGAGGAACATAACTGTGGACTTCCAATGCATCAGGGATAATGTGCTGAATAATAATGGCTGCCGCTCACAGCCTAATGTTCTAGCGAGTTCTTTTTAAAGCCTTTCTTTGGAAAAATGTCAACCTACAAAAATTTAAAAGAATAGCACCAGCAAAGATACTTTAAAAGTGAGTATAATTATTCTAAAATAATCTTTTTATCAACAGCTGACAGTGAAGCCTTTAAATAATGCCAGCAGGGAACAATGCCGCCAGAGTGAAGAAGAGCATGTTACAGTAATGTGGGCAGGAAACCCAAATAGCGCCAAGCGCTGCTAAAGGAATTACTGGGACAAGATAATTCTAAAAAAATGAAGATGGTAATAATAGTAATAGTAATAATAATAATAATAATAATAATAATGGGGATGGAGAGAGTATTGCTTACCAGATATAAAACCAAAGAGCACAGCCTGGTACACTGGCTGAAAGCAATCACCATGTTAATGGAGGCCAGTGAGTTCAATGTGCCTCGTGGTGTTCATTTCGTGTAGCTACTGTACAACACAGGATCTGATATAAAAACCTATTCTCTGCTGACCAAGCCTGAATTACCTCAGTTACACCCAGGAACTTTATGAGCTCCTAATGAAGTATTATTCTGTTGATTAAGGGGACCCACTGCCAGGCCGCAGGCAGCTGCCAGGCCCCGTGGCAAGGAGCTGAATGGAGCAGTGGACTCCGCTTGGCTTTTTTCCCCGCCAGCAGAGCCCAGCGCCCTGTCTCTGGAACAAACAGGGTCTGCGGCACACTCATGACAGCCCCTGCTGGCCAATTCAGAACGGGAAGGAGTGTCCACAGGGAGGGATGAATGGCACCAGCCCTACCAACAAAGGGGTATTCCAAGAGTTAGGGCACAGCCACAGCCCCCTCAGTGACCAAGTCCAATTAGTGAGGGGGTGGCAAAGAAAGCCAGGCACAAATCACAGGCTCTAGCAGCTAGGAAGGACTGGATTCCGGATTAACTGGCTAGGACCAGAAAGAAAAGAAAGGATCGAGGGGCATTCCTAAGGTTTCAAGGTGGCAAGCCTGCCAGGTGTGAAAATTAAAATGCTGAGCAAAGACAAAGGAGCCTACGGAGCCATTGCTGAGCCGCAGGAGGGGGCAGGATCGACAGAAGGCACCTGGCTCTGGTGATCATGTCATCTCACACCGAGGGACAGCCAGAGGAGAGAGAGAAAAGGGGCAGTGTAACGGTGCGCCCACCTCCACGCTTTTACAGTCACAGACCCAGTCCCGACAGAGGGGGGCTTCGGAAAGCAGGACCATTCCCCATGGACCTGCTCAGCCTGTTTGAACTGTTCCAGCCACAGAGCCTGAGCGTACGGACTGCTTGGCCGGGAGGAGGGAGGGACTCGGGCACTTTAAGGCAGCCTCACCTCTGCTCCAGGTAGCGCAGGGCCTGCCTCACCAACTCCATGCGCACTTCCACGCTGCTGCGGCTCTTCAGGGCGTCCATGGCCGGTGCCAACAGCACGTCCGTCATCTGCTTCACCATGGTCCACAGGTCAGAGATGTTCTGCACATAAGTAAGACAGCACGTGACAACGCTGTGGGGCTGGAGGAAGTGCCCGACTCTTCCTCGCACGGACCTGCTCTCCGCAGGAGGCAGGATGTGGAGGGGCAGAGACTGGCGTCCCTGTTGGAGGCCCCAGGCTACGCCCAGCACGGGAGACGCACCTCTGCCCGCCACTTGCCAGGCTTTCACCTTCTGACGAGCAGCTGTCCACGCTGGCTTCAGATCAGTGGCGATCCCAGGCCTGACTGAACCACCCACATACTGAAGACCACACAGAACTAACAACAACACTGAATCTCAGCGGGTTATCCCGTAAGAGAGAGTGGATCCTTTTATGACTGTCCAACACGCTAGGAGTTTGAGCTCAAGTAGCTGCATTTCAGTCCTTACAAGGTCGTTTCAGTTTGTTAAGGCTTCAAATGAAAGCTTAACCTAAATAGCGTTTTGTCCTCCAGAGACTCCCAGGGCCACTGCTCTGACCCCGTTTCGGGAGTGTCCCAGCCTCCCCCCTTCCTTCCCACTCCGTCCCTGCAGAGGGCGCCTCCCGCGGCGGGAGCCGGGGGACAGGCGCGGACGTCCTCGCCCTTAGTCCCACCACACACTGGGACTCCCCCTCCCAGATCCCGCCTGGCTGCGCATCCCTCCTGCAACAGTGTGCCCGGAACCTCTGCACTATTATAAAATAAGAATCCTTGGACAGGTAGAGAAGAGCAGGTTAACACTTTTCCTAAGGGAAAAAACTCACACCCTGTTTTCATTGTCCTCTCCAAAATTAAAACTAGAAAAACCACCCAAATGCGATTCTTCCTAGCTGGTGACATGGTAGGTGAACTGCGTACTTTCTTCTTTAGATGCTTGTAGTGCCTTATACTTTATTATTTAAAAAAAAAGCCAAGTTGGATGCATTTTGAAGGAAAACAATCTGTGTATGCCTGCTTACTGCCATTCTATCCTTCCTCTTTGCCCCTTCCTCCTGGACCCCTACCAACCCAACCATCCACGTAATTTATTTCCCCCCGGGGGATAAAATTGGCCATGGATAAGAACTGAGGGATGGGAATAAAGAGGGGGAGGCAGAGAGCAAGGGAACCAGCAGCATATGAAGAGATGAAGACTCCCCCCCCCCCCCCCCCCCCCGATTCACGTTCAAGAGGCTCACGGCTGTGAAAACCACATACATCACCCACACAACTCAGCTCCCATTAGTCTGCCTACGGAGGGAAGCCAGTGAGGGAGGAGTTAAGCCCAACAGGCTTCAAAGCAAACACAGCTCAAGAACTCCTGTGGCCAAGAATTGATCCTGGCTGAACCTTCTGAAGATGCATTAAAAATACATGTATAGCACCATCATCAAAACACCAACCCAAGACCTAGCCCGTTTGACTCAGTGGATAGAGCCTGCAAACTGAAGGGTCCCAGTCAAGGAAGGGCACATGCTGGAGTTGCTGGCTCGATCCCCAGTAGGGGACGTACTGGAGGCAACCAATCCATGATTCTCTCTCATCATTGATGTTTCTATCTCTTTATCCCTCCCCTTTCCTCCCTGAAATCATTGAAATGTATATATATTTTTAAATTATTTACAATACAACTCTGAGGAACAGTTAACATTTTATCCCATGGAACAGTGTTTCTTCAGCCCATTTCTGTCCGGTCAGCAAGCTGCTAATCCTCTGAACACCGGCCCCCAGGCTCCCGCTGGGCCGGCGCTGGCCTACCTTATCGTCCAGCTCTGCGACAGAAGCGCAGAGGTCCACGAGGTTAGGCTGCAGGTGCCCGTTCACGATCTTCTCGTTATAGATATAAATCTGAAATAAGGAAAAGCAAAGGCACATTTCTATTTTCACCTCTTTTTAAAACCTCTTGAAACAGTGCGTAAGCCGGCTCCTGCCCCGCAGTCAGCAAAGCTCTGGCCAACCTGTGCTTCTGCCTGACCGTCCTGCCCGGTGGACAAGGCCCAGCCCTCGTCCCAGCTTGTGGTTGAGCAACAGCATCCGCACACAGAGCTAACTGCTCCCCCACCTTCCCGACTCCTGAGAACGGGGAGCAGGTGGTCCTGGGGGGAGTACCACAGGCCATTCTGCGCCTCTCCGCCCAGCAGACCCCGGTCCCAGGGCGCAAGGACACAGGGAGAGATGGACAATGGAAGGACCCGGCAGCTGCTCCCTAAGAACCCGAGGCAACGTCTGGTAACCTTTCAGCAGGAGGACGGAATGGGCCAGGCCCGGGGCTGGGGACTGCGTGGGGAGGGAGTGACGGCAGCCCTCCCCAGGTCAGCACAGCAGCTGCTTGGAGTGCCCTTTCTCCTTAGCAACTGTTCCCAAGGAGAAGGAATTATGTGACACTTAAGGTATGGAAAAACCACTGATACTATGAATTATATTTTAAAAGAACTAAAATAAGGATTGTAAAAACTAGCAAGCTCTAGTCTTTACATCTGAAGTCCTTACTCTAGCAGATAATGAACAAAGTGTGATGTTAAAAAACCGGGAACCCACCAAACCTGCTTCCCTCTACCATAAACGGGGTGCTACCACATAGCCTCTGGGGGCGTTGCAAAGGTTTAAAATGGGTCTTAAACTGCAAGGTGGTGTTGATTCACTCGATGAGCATAGGGGCCCTCCCCGCTTTGCAAGGTTCTATGTTCAATCACCCCCACCGGAGGGCACAGGCACTGACCAGCTACCCGACACTGCGGGGTACTCAGTGCTGGGAATGTGAGCTCTCTGAACCCCCACCTTCACAGATACAGAAGGCTCAGCTTCTCTCTTGAGAAGCTTACTTGTTAGGCCTGAACTCCCTCCGGCGGTGGCTGGGCAATGGAAGGAGTCAGCCAATGAAGGCGAACTTTAAAGGCGGTAGATGTAGCGGGAGGGATCTCAAACTGGAGCGGAGGAAGAGAACGAGGGCGGAGTAGTAAAGCTGAGGGATGTGGAAGGAGGCGGCTGGCTTCGGCTGCCTGGTGAGAAGTGGCCACGGTATACTGAGACTTTAAAAAACTATTCAGAGCCCTTCTCACCAAAGGGTGTAAGAGGGATGGAAGTCTGCCACCCTGGACTCAGGAAACAATTTCCCCCTTTTGATACTTTGTGCGAGGAAGCAGCAAATTGGAATAAAACATACAGGAGGCCAGCACTGCTTTATTCAAAAAGTCAGTTCCCCAGCCCTAGCCGATTTGGCTCAGTGGATAGAGCATCAGCTTGCAGACTGAAGTGTCCCCGGTTCAACTCTGGTCAAGGGCACATGCCTGGAATGTAGGCTTGAACCCCCATCACTACCCCCTACCGGTAGGGAGCTTGCAGGAGGCAGCCAATCAATGATTCTCTCTCATCATTGATGTTTCTCTCTCTCTCTCCCTTCCTATTGAAAACCAATAAAAATATATTTTTTAAATGTCAGTTCCAGGAACATAGTGTCCTCGGGGCCTTTTCAGTCCAATGAGCCCCTGTGCTCCCCACCCCCGCAAAGTTACCTCAGTCCACACCCATTCGATTACATGGTCCGTGACATACAACTGGGCCTCGGTCCCACGATAGTGTGAGCCTGCCCAGGACAACACTAGGAAGTGGTGAGTACACGATGCTTATGAAGCAGAAAAGCATTTAGAAAATTGCTCAGCACAAGGGTGAAGAGGGATTTCCCATAATACCCTCAGCCTCCCAGGTAATTCAGTTAATAGAGAACTCCATTTGCTAAGCAGTGCAGTTACCCAAGGCTTTCCTGTGCATGGGCTACTGCCAAATGCAAAATGAGATGCCCTGGCCGTATGGAGGCAGAGTTCAATTTCCCTAAACCAAATCGGAGTCAGTCAATTAGCCAATTTGATAGAATTCTCCAGTGGACTAGACGGTAAAAGATTAACCAGTGCTCTGAATGAGGCTTCGGGGTTTGACTTTCACATGAAGTCTCTGCTCTCTCTTACTCCCCAGGGGGCCCACATTCTTCCCGGACTCCGCCTTGCTTGAGAGAGCGCTCACCTGCCGGGCATAGGCCATCTCGATGCTGTCCAGAGAGCTCCGACCGGGGGGTCCCACATCGCTGATGTAACTTGGCTGGAGACAAATACACATTCAGAACTGGTTAAGAACAGCATTCAGTCATGTAAACAAATAAACAAAAATTATATAAACACATGCCTATCTTTTTAAAATGCTTTTATTTGAGAGAAAGGAAAGAAGGGAAAGAGAGAAACATCTATGAGAAATATCAACTGGCTGTCTCCTGCACGCCCCCTACTGGGGAACTGGCGACCTCTTGGTAACCACAGGCTTGTCTTTAACAAGCCATGAGGAGTCTGTTTCCTAGTCAGACTTCCTCCAAATGATGATTTTAGGGGTTTCATTAGAAAGCAACCTTTTTACCATGAACATGAGAAGAGGGCGGCCATGGGACTCAATTAACTAAAAAACAATGGGAGGCGGGCTAAGTTGTATGGACATCTCAGTGACCGTTTTGGAAATGTACATTTTCCCAAATTCGGTTTCCATACCAAGCCCCCTCTCCTCCTCATCGCCCCTCTCCTTGGCTGCAGGCACCGAGGCCATCCTTGTTACGAGCGGGCCTCCTGTTTCCATCAATCATCTCAGCCGGCTGAGGGAATGGAGTTTCAGCACTTCCAGTCCACAGTCCATGCTAAGACAACAGCTGCTGACGAGTTTCCTGCCGCTGGAGGCATGAAGCCAGTCTGGGTGGGCAGTCCTTCGGCCATTCAGTGAGCATCCCCACTAAGCGCCTGCCTGCCGCCTTGTGCACCGCTGTGTGCACATGGGTCCCTACATGGATGACAGCAAGCCTGGAGCAGATCCTGCCTTCAAAGACCTTACCGTCCGCTGGGGAGAGTTAGACACAAATACATGGAAGAGTAGAAGTATTTAAGAAAGAGAGAAACTAACATTAATTGTTAGCTAAGCTTTCTCCCTACTGTAAACAAATATGGGTTAAAATTAGGTGTATCCTATAGGTATATTCTTAAATTTTCAATACTTTGGTTTGAACTGTGCTGTTGCAGAAACCAAATTTTTTATACACTTCTCTCATTTAAAAAGAAGTGGTGCTCTATTCTCTAAATCGGAAACAAAGCAGTTTAAAGTAGGCTTCCAGGAAACAGGGGAAGAGAGCAGCAATACTTCCCAGCGCTAGCAAAACCGGTCAACGGAAGGCGCGTGTGAGCTTGCCCTGGGAGTTGGGTAGAGGAGAGAGGGCTGGAGGCGGAAAGGTGGGCTGTCCACACTCAGGGTCTGGAGAATGAACTGGACTGTCGGGACACCTGGGTTCCAGGAAGGCCACCCTGGATTCAGGACGGGCACATTCTCTTAGAGCCTCTGTTTCCCATTGGCTGGGTGAAGGGGCTGTCCCAGGCAATCTCAAGAGGTCCTCCTCAGCACTGACCTTCTACAGTCACTGCTATTAAAAGAGCTTTAAACACTTCTCCTGCCTTGGTGGAAGCTGGCTGACCCAATGACTATTCCAAATCCCTAGCTCTTACCTTCGCCCCCTGCTACCTTTCAGTCTGGCACATGTAGTTAAGCATACACCCAATGGCCATTCCTACCTGAGCCACGCAATTACGGAAAACTACGCGGTTACAACACTCACTGAGCACCTACTAAATGCTAAGCACGGTCTTCATGTCCATGTATTCACTCCGCAACCCTATGAGATACGTGCCTTCACCGTGTCAGTCTTACACAGGGAGACACCAAAGCACACAGGAAGCAACGTGCCCAAGGTCACCCCTATAGAAAGCAGCGGAACCATGGTTTGCATCTGAAGTCAGCACCACACTGCCGGCCCGGGAGGGCAGCTTGGCACCGCTTTCTAAGGACAGCCATTGAACAGAAGGGTGGTTAGAAGTGCTGCCTCCACCACCCACTGCGTGTGACGTGGATTGAATTGAGTATATTGCTTCTTTTAGCTGTAAAACAGGAGCGGGGATGAGATGCATCTCACAGGTCTGTGAAGATTCAGTGGGGATAAAGCAGTATTCACAATCCCCGTTGTGAAGAATCAGTAGAAAGAGCTCAGCATAGTGCCCAACATGCAGCCAATAAATGCTAGCTGTTCTCATGTTTTAAACAAAAAATAAACACAGAAATAAATCCCACACTGAACAATAGACAGATACAGACACCACCAAAACATAACTTAAAATGTTTTGCTTTGAGCGGGCTGGAAATTCTCATCTGGCCTTTTTATAATAAGCACGTTCCTGTATGATCAGAAGCCCAGCCGCCCGTTTTGGACATCTGGATAACTGTGAGTGTTCCCAGAGACGGAGCAGAGGGCTGTTCGATAAGACCACCGTTCTGGAACAGCAAGTCTCTCTAAAGAACAGAGCTCAGTGCCTGTTAATCCAGTGACCTGGGGAGGAATGGGGCGGGGATGACAGGGGAGCGGCACTAAAATATTTGTGCAAGGACACAGCTGTTTCAGCTAAATACACATACATAGCCTTGAGAAACATTCTCCAGTACTAAAAACCCAATTTTTAAAATTGTCCATTTAAAAAGTAGTTGGTTTTCAGGCTTCAGATTTCCATTTAAATTAATGTTGCTTAATGCTCTTGTTTTCCAAAGCGCCTTTCCTTCATGTGCCCTTGGCCCAGCCTCGATGTCGCCACACATAAAGTCAATTATCCGTCCGCAGGATGTGTACGGGCACATTCCTGAGCCCAGGAACCAGCAAACGCTTGTTGGGATTTCAAAGCCAGGGGCTGCTGGAGGCTGGGAAACCAGTATACCCTGTGGGAATTTCACTGCAAACTCCTCGTACTTACGGGTTTCTCTCCACGGGGCCCAGACTGAACACAGTGGGGGTGACAGGAGCAGAAAGGCGGGGAGGGAAGATGGAAGGCAGGGCCAGAGAAGGGGCTCGCCCCGGAGTCTAGAGATACGTGGACACACAGCCACGTCTGGGAGCACAGCCATGCGGCGGGTCCTTTCAGAGCAGACGGTGTTCCCAAAACAGTCATTCTAAGAGTGCGTCCCAGCGCGGGTGAGGAGGGAATTACAAACTTTTGCTGAGCATCCACTTTTGTTCAAAGCGTATCCAGGGATGAATCAAACTTTCCCCAAGGAGGCCACATTCTAGTCGGGGAGAAAAGCGTGGGAACTAACACTCCTAGAAAAACAAGTACAGAATAAAGAGGAAGCACGGCGATACTACCGAGGAAAGGGAATTGGCTTTGCGTGAGCACAGTGGGACCAGAGAGATGAATTGACAACGCTGGCTGTGACATCTGAACACAGAAACCAGTACTGCTAGTGTAACTCAACACTGAATCTAGGACATCCTGATTTCAGAAATGTCAAAATGTGGGGAAGATACACATATCTCCCTTGGAATCGATGAAATACGGCACTAAGTCAGTTATCAAAATCAGACACTGTGTCCATTTGCGCTGTTCACACATCACTGTGTGGAATGTGACCATCATTATCTATAACTATTAAGCTACAACTGGTTTCTCTACTGAGCCTATAAGCGGCCAGGCTAAGTCATATTCCAGACAATATATTAAGGACCATCCATTGACTGTGTCTAATTCCCACACAGCCACTGGACCTCACTAAGGTTAGATAACTTACCTCTAAGTGCTGTTTTTAAAGTTGGCTAAATACATCGATTCCCAACACTGCTCACACCCCACATGCCATCAGGTCAGCAGCGCCACGTGGACCAGAGGCAGGAAGGACCGGAGGCAGGTCGGGTACAAGGGCTCTGTGCCAGGAGCCTCTTTCTTGCTGCAAAGTACATCCTTCTCATTCAGCCCAACTTGAGAAGTTGTTAACAATCTTCCAACCTCTACCTTCCTTTAAAACGCAGACCTCTTTCTTCAATGATATCCTAAGGAGGTTAACTTCCCACACTGAATTTATGCCACGGAAGCACCATTTCCCTTACTGGAACTTGCCAGGAACAGACATGAGCAATGTGTCACTGCTTTTCTATTATCAGATGGCTTCAGGGGAAATTTTTCAGGAACCACCATATCCTAGCTCATTTTTGCTTTAAAAAAAAAAAAAAAAAAAAGCCTCAAGCCTCTCTCTATATTACATTGCCCAAATTTGAACATTTTCCTCCTAATGTAAGGTCAGCTCAAAATGACTGGAAGTCCCCTTTCTAACTAATGACTCTGTGGGTCCCAACGACCATTTCCCTGATAATAAACACTTTAAAAAGAGCAGGTCCTATTAAAATGATTAAAATAAACTTAACAGTGTAGAGCTCACCAAATAATAACAGTCACCAAAAATGTGTCACACTAGGATGTGCTGTGTGCTCTGTGCCATGCTCTGTGCTTTATATATGCCCTACGTTCCTTCCAACAGTTAGTTCTTCAAGAGAGAACCTGGGTTTCAAATGCTGTCTCTGGCTTCCCACTATGTGGTTTCCTATAAGAGGGTAAAGAAAATGCTGCCCAAGTGAAGATAATATTACCTTTCCATTCCTTTGAAGAAAATTATATGGAAGAAGCCTGTAAAAACACATGGTCCCACATATCCACCAGAATGGTTAAATTTAAAAGGACAAAATGTTCACTACGGCGCTATTTATAAAAGCCCCAAACTGGGAACTATCCAAATGTCCATCAACACCAGAATGGATACACAGATTGCAGTTACACTGTTCAGCCATGAGAATGAATGGCCTACAATGATATACAGAATGTCAAGCAAAAACAGGAGTACATATTGTATGACTCCATTTACATAAAGTTCAAAAATAGGCAAAATCTCTCTCTCTCTTTCCCCATGGGAGTTTGGCCAGGAGACCAATGGCTCACTATGATATGTGCTGACCACCAGGGGGAGGTGTGGAATGAAGAGAGGCCTTGGCAGCAGTCAGAAGGCCTTGATCAGCCCTGATGGCCCAGCCAGGCTTATGGACTCTACCTGTGCACCATTTTCGTGCACTGGGCCTCTAATTAATCTGTGATGTTAGAAGTCACAGCAGTGGTTCCCCTGCTGGGGGCAGTGAGGGTAGTAACTGAAAAGGCATATAAGCGAGGAGGACTCTTGGGTGCTGGTAATGTCCTATTTCTGATCTGGGTGTGTTCCGTTTGTGATCATTCACTGAGTTGTATTCTTAAGATGTGGGCTTTTCTGGACACATTGTACTTTAGGAAACAAGTTCAAAATAACAGCAACAAACAATAAACCTACAGGGGTTCATAAAGTGGCAATTTTCTAGATAACCTGGAGAGAAAGCCACCATACCATTCACTGGCTTTTACAGCCAACCCACCCACTCTGCTAAGTGTCACAGAGAACAGCAACTGCTGGTAACTCCTTCCCAAGGTCAGGGAAGGGAGAGTTTGCTAAATAGACTAGTCTATTTTTAAAAGAACAATCAAGAAAGAACATCTCATTAACAGCTTATAATTACTTCCAAATCCCAATACAGACCACAACCTATTAACACCATTTTAAAAAATGAAGTTTATAAAACCATGAGCTATTCCATTTATCTGCCCAGACCCCCAAGAAATTGAGAAAGAAATGGCTGATCAAGAGCTTTGGACATTAGTTCTTCCTTCCCAAGACTCTATTCGGAGTCTTGATGTCTTTGAGTCTAAGATATGTGAACAGAGCCTTAAGGAGTAATTTCCTAAGACAAATGACTTTAGCACCTTTTTATTTGAGGGCTAACTTAGTAGAAAAACAGGTTTTTAAATTGGGAGTAAATCTGTAGATATGGGATGTGTGAAGTTATTCTGCAGGCATGACAAACTGCCAAGCTACCCACCCTTGACACAGACTTCAATAGAACGTGGTCTCGAAGGAGACAATCCTGCGTCTCACCGGCACGTTACACATCTCTCTGAGCCCCAGCTATCCTAGCTCTTGTGGGAGAAGAATGCTAGCTAACCATAAAACAACTTAGGGAAAAATAACTTACTGAGAAGCATTGGTAAAAATGTTTGAAATGTCTAACACTATAATTTTCATAATTTTTAATCTGCACCTCTAAATTATCTGAAACTGCTTTTTACAAAATATAGTATGGGATGGCCATTATGGGTCAGGTTACCACTAATCTTCCCAATAATCACATTTCACCAGTGAAGACACTGAAGGTCTGCAGGGTTAAATGACTTGGTTAAATAATTTAACCAAGGACAAGGTCAGTGGTGAAGCTAGAATTTGAACCCAGGGCTGTGCTCTCCCCCCACCAGAGCGGCAAATGTGTGGCAAGCCACAGTGTCCCAGCAGCGAGGGCAATGGAGAGAGTAGCAGAAGGGGAGCTTGGAGATAGGACAAGACCGAGTCTGGTAGGGACGTACACAGGCCGAGGTGAAGATGCTAGCTTTCACTCCAAGTGAGCAGAGTAGTGACTGACGTAAGCTAACCTCTGTTTTAATAGCGTTACTCTGGTTGCCGTGTTGAGATTATGCAGGGGAAAAAGTGGGGAGACCAGTGTGGTTGTCAGCCTCTAAGATGGTCCCCAATAATCACCACCTCCTGGGACTCAAGCCCTTGTATAATCCTCTCTCCTTGACTAGATGTAGGCCAGGTTTAGTGACTTCCTTTGAAAAGGGGGGATAGATAGGATATCACTTTCAAGATTAAGATATAGGAAGACTGGTTTTTGTATTGGGGGCATTTTAGCTCCCTCAGATCCCTCACTCCTGCTCTAAGGAAAGTGGGTTATGTTGTGAGCAGTACAATGCAGAGACCTATATGACCGGAAACTGATATCTCTGAGCCAGGAGCTGGAGAGGACCTGAGGCTTGCCAAGAGCCACGTGGGTGAGGTTGGGAGTAGGTCTGTCCTGAACTGAACCTTGAAATGAGTGTAGTCTCAGCCAATACCTTGCAGCAGCCTCAAGAGATCCTGAGCCAGAAACACCCAGCTAAGCTAAATGCTTGTCTTCAGCCTCTATAGGTTGGGGTGTTTTTGTTACCTGGCAATAGCTAACTGTAACAACCAGTCAGGCAAGTTCAATAATCTGAGCAGGAGCTGGCAGGGGTCTGAATCAGAGTGCTAACGGTGGAGGTGGTTGGATTCTGGGTACGTTTTAAAGTAGTTTTAACCACATTTACCAGCATGTGCGAGAGACAAGGTGGAAGGAGAGGATAATAAACTCTGAGAATAAAGGCTGGCGCTGGGAGGGACATGGGGGGGCGGTTGCTATCTTGACTCAATTCTGTACATGTGTAGCTTGAGATGGCTCTGACACATCCATGTACAGACAAGAAGCCGTCAGATAAATGAGTCTAGGGCTTGAGGCTATGATGCATATTTGAGGTCTTCACCAGATAATTATTCTTTTATTTATTAATGTGCTTTTATTTATTTCAGAGAGAGGAAGTGGGGAGACGGGAGAGAAAGAGAGAGATGCAATTAATGATGAGAGAGAATCATGGATCAGCTGCCTCCTACATGCCCCCCACTGAGGATTGAGTCCACAACCCAGGCATGTGCCCTGACTGTAAATCGAACCATGACCTCCTGGTTCATAAGTCAATGCTCTACCACTGAGCCACACCAGCAGAGCTACCTCCCATTTTTATTAACAGTGTTTCATCTTCTGGGCCCAACCTACCTCACTTTCTTGAGTAAAGTCCAGGGCATCTTCTCCTGATGCCAGCAGTGTGTGGAGAATTCGCTGTTTCACTTGCTCCCACTCGACCAGCATTGACTCTCGATGGTACTCCTCAGCCATGCCAAAGGTCTGTCGGAGAGGAGCAGGGAGAGGCGGCCCAAATGAAAAAAGCAAAGGTTTGCATTAAGCCCCGCCCCCTAGATCTACCATCTGTCCATAAGTAGAGATAAAGCAATTAACTTAAAAAATACCCTTAAAGATCTTTTCATCTTGTAAAACTGAAATTCTGCACCCACTAAACCATAACTTCCATCCCTTCTTCTCCCTAGCCCCTGGCAAGCACCATTCTATTTTCTGTCTCTATGACTTGACTACTCCTGCTACCTCACAGAAGTGGAATCATACACCATTTGCCTTTTTGTGCCTGGCTTATTTCATTCAGCATAATGTCTTCAAGATTCATCCATGTGCCGAGGCCGGTTTGGCTCAGTGGTAGAGTGTCAGTCTGCGGACTGAAAGGTCCCAGGTTCGATTCCGGTCAAGGGCATGTACATTGGTTGCGGGCACATCCCCAGGTAGGGGGTGTGCAGGAGGCAGCTGGTCGATGTTTCTCTATCATCGACGTTTCCAGCTCTCTATCTCTCTCCCTTCCTCTCTGTAAAAAATCAATAAAATATATTAAAAAAAAAAAAAAAAGATTCATCCATGTTGTAGCATGTGTCAGAATTCCCTTCCTTTTTCAGGCCAAATTATAATATTCCATTGTATGTTTAGACCATAATGTGTTTATCCACTCATCTATTCATAGGCACTTGAATCGCTTGTTTCTACCTTTGGGTTATTATGAATAATCCTGCTATGAACATGGGTATACAAATATCTCAAGTTCTTGCTTTCAATTCTTTGGGATATGTAACCAGAGTGAAAATGTTGAATTACATGGTAATTCTGTTTTCATTTTTTTGAGGGATTGTTTCCATCAAGGCTGTACCATTTCACAATCCTATCAATAGTGCATATAGTAGAGTTCTAATATCTTTACATTCTTATCAATACTTAGCATTGTGTTGTTTTTTTATAGTAGCCACCCTAAATGGGTGTTAGGTGATATCTCATGGTTTTAATTTGCATTTCCCTGATGATTAATGATGCTGAACACCTTTTCATGTGCTTATTAAGACCAATGTAGGGTGGAAAATAAAATAATAATACAATAAATAATAATACAATAAACCCTGCTGTTTCACACACCCACAACTGTGAACCAACTTCTGCCTCACCCTGTATATTTTTAAAACTTCTGAAATTAGGCTACATATTACAACTGACAGCATGTCAGTTTATTTTCTCGGTAGTACATAAAATCATGATGGATTACAAAATCAATGCTACTTTAAGATTTAATAAGCATCTAAGATAAGAAAACAGACGTGTCTTCATTCTTTTAAAAGAAAGTCACATTTTCATAGGAGGAAGCAGGCCAGTAAAAGAAAAACAGAGCCTTCTATGGTGAGGCTTCCTACCCGCCTACGCCAAGTGACCACTGACATGTCTGGCAAACCTCACTCCTGTCTACTGCTGACTCTGCAGTTGTTACCAAAACAAAGGCACCCAGAAGGAAAAGAAAGACAAGAGGGAACAGAAGAGAGAAGAAAGTAAGGAAAAGAGGGGAGGGAAAGAAGACAAAATAAAACCTCCTCAGAGCAACTTATAGAGATATACTGAATCATGACCATTCTTAGCCTATTATTCTTTAACTGGCAGAGCAAGTTTCTCTCAACTTAATCCCACTTTTCAAAAAGCCATTTCATCTACACCATGATTACAGGCAGACTGGCATCCAAGTAGGCCGCTCCGAGGGGACGAGCATCATAATGCCTGCTTTATTTTTGGCAATGCAGATAATTTATACTATAATAACCATATACATGAGCTTTGGAAAACTGTCAGAAAAATTACATATACCCTTCCCACCAATGGGATGTCTGACTATGGGCCAATATTTATTAAAATGTGAAAAAGAAGCACACCTGAGGTGCACAAAAATGACTAGGAAGAAGGCTGGCACATCTTGCAAGCTTGATCTAGCAATGGATCCCTTTGTAAACATGCATTCTGAAGACACGAGGAGAAATGACTATCGCAAACTTTAAAATGTGTCCCGCCTAGTTTTTTTCAGAGAGTCAGGCAGAATGGACCACTCCAGCCAGTTAAATTAGTCTGGACTGAAAAAGCAGTTAAAGAAAAAATATTTTTCTCTTGTTACATGAATGAACTTATTATATGTGAAAGCTACATATTTTGAATAGTGGCAGTATGTTAGAACAGAAAGGTGGGGGCGAGAAGGGGGGTTTCCCTAAAAGATATCCAGAAATAGTGTACAAGTGAATCTCGCTTTCTTCTAAAATTCTTCCTATTTAGTGGTCAGACCAACCCACTCCCCAGTCTTGAGCCTCTCTCAGGAGGGGCCATGGAGGGCCATGAGGCGCGAGGACCGGGGTGTGTAGAAACAAGGAGGCGGGGCAAGGCTTTCCAAGCTCGCAACAGCCAGCGAGGCACTGGCAAAGCTTGGCACTAACCCAGGACACACACGGAGTTTTTCTCAAGGACAAGAATGGCAGACTAGGAAAGGAAGAAAACGGACAATACACCATCCAGAGATCCTGCTGGTGAGGATGGTGGAAGCAGACTTCCAGCATCATGCAAGGGTCAGAGTGGCAACAAGTGGGGATTAACCATCCCATTAATGAGGCTGCCCAGCTGTGTGCCAGAACTCTTGGGTCTTGAATACAGGATGTACTCTGAAAACTGGCAGCTTTCTGGGCTCAAATCCTCGGACAGACCTGAGAGGTATGCCAGCTTCTCATTTAGAAACAACCCCACAACCTGAATAAACAGCACTGAGGTCCCATTCA
This sequence comes from Vespertilio murinus, assembly GCA_963924515.1. Lineage (NCBI taxonomy): Eukaryota > Metazoa > Chordata > Mammalia > Chiroptera > Vespertilionidae > Vespertilio > Vespertilio murinus. The sequence continues at coordinate 5,172,058 of OZ004716.1, read as the reverse complement.
TCATTAGTGTGATAAGAAGCCGCAAATAAAAATGAATGGCCCAACATTAAAATTCTCTTCCCTTGACCGTGCCGCCCCCAGCTTATCTTAATTACATTACAGATAATGGAACATCCAATTTGTGGGCTAATCAGGAATGATCAGCCACCCATCTGCCCTATTCCAGCCTACTCCCCTTAGATCCACATGATGGATTAGGTGCAAAGAAGAACGTCAACTAGGGGAGCTCATGAGAAAAATCAACTAAAAACTAGGAGAAGAGGACAGTGGGGGCTGGAGGCAGGGGGGGGGGTGCAGGGAATAGGAACACAAAAGAACCCCAAGGGAAGAAGAAGGAATGAGCAGGAAGGGCATAAAAGGTCTAAAATTAAAAGAAGACAGAACAACCATAGAAAATGTGGAAGCTCTTTGAACACAGATAAGAAAGGAAGGCAGGGGGAGGACTGGGCAACTGAAGTGAGAACAGGTGGGGAGCACTCAAACCCCTTTTTCATAAAGGGAAGAGGGCAATATGCCTTGACTTCACACCCGCTTATTACTGAGCTGTTGCTGGCTTTTAGACACTCTACATATGCTCTGATGATGTTGTTCTGTTTTTGCTGGGATGCACCAAATGGAAAAAGATAGGACACATTGGTGGCTTCGTAGCTTGTTTTCTTGGCACTGAAGCAGGACACTGGCGTGTTATTCAAACATGAAATTACCACCACAATGCCAGGAAGCCGCTCAGCCATTGTTTGAAAAATGACTCCTGCTTAGTGGCCGTTTGCCGGGGTCCGGCCAGGGGAAAGGTCTCCCCGAGGCTGGCTCCCGACAGCGGGACGTCTCCCCGCAAACACACGGGCACGCATTTTGCACTGGTGGTATGTCACTTGAATGTTTTGGCTGGCTGCACATTTAGTCTCAGCATGGCACCATGCTCAGAGACTGCCAATTCTAGAAACGCATTCCGCAGGGGAAGTGGATTAATAAGGCTCGGTAGCATTGGTAGCATTGGACAGTCCTAATTTTATTAGTCCTTTACAGCAGGAGAATCTAAGTCCGTGGCTCACTCAAAGTGTGAACAAAACAAAACAAAAAAAATACATTAAAATCTTTTCAAATCCGAATCAAGTGAATGTCTCTATTTCTAGGAATAAGTACTGTTGCCAAAAATATAACTAATACAATTTTAGGGCATTTTACTCTGATAATTAAGCATGCCAGTCCTTTGGAACATTTTCTGATAAATTAGAGCTAGCAAGCCCCTGCCGCCCTATCTCACAGCAACCCCACTGAGACACTTGTACCTGCACGGAACATTTTAAAGAAGCACACTGAGAAGCAGCTTTTTTTTTTCCACTTTATTCCTTTTTACATAAATAAGACTGTGATGTATTTCACTTGATATGAGGATTATATAAGTAAGCCGAGAAACTAAGTTCTCCCTCACCCCTACGCGCCTTTGCAGCCGCACCGGCTGCTGGGAGACAAGCTGCGCTTTAGAATCTGCTCCGCGTGATTGATGGTCTCCCTCCTCCCTCCCCAAAAGGCTCCGGTGGCCTGGAAATAGCTTACTCAATAATGGGGCATTTTGGAAAGGCTTTTATCTTTTAATCTTCGTCAGAAACAAGTAGAGATAACTCGCATGTGAGTAAAAGCAGCAACCTTTGAGTATCTTGAGGGAATGCTTGTTGCAAAGTATTGCTGCACATGTAATGGCTGTCCTGGCTGACATACTCACTCCTCTTTCAAGGATCAAGCTAATTTGTTTTGTTTTTTTCAAGAGCTTGGAGAAATCATTAACGTAGAAGGCAGCATCAAGAACAAGATCTTAAAAAAAGAAAAAAATGAGATGTTGCCCTGACCAGTGTGGCTCAGTTGGTTGGAGCGCCAGTTCCTTACACCAGAAGGACATGGGTTCGATTCCCAATCAGGGCACAAACAGTTACCTAGGTTTTGGGTTCAATCCCCAGCTAGGGTGCACACAGGAGACAGCTGATTGATCTTTCTCTCTCTTTGATGTTTCTCTTTCATCTTTCTCTCTCTTCCCTTCCTCTCTTTCTAAAAATCAATAAAAAATAAAAACACAATGAGATCTTTCAATTTACAACAATGTGGTTATTACACAGAGTAAAATAAATCAGGCAGATACAGAAATATCATGTGATTGCATTTATATGTGAAATTTAATGAACAAATAAAACAAAACAGAAACAGAAACAGACTTACAGATACGGAGAACAGGATACAAACCTTCAGTTATTAAAAAAAGAAGAAGAACAAAAAGTCATAGGCCCTGGCCAGTTTTGCTCAGTGGATAGAGCATTATTGGCCTACAGACTAAAGGGTCCTGGGTTCAACTCCAGTCAAGGGCACATGCCCAGGTTGTGGGCTCAATTCCCAATGGGGGGCGTGAAGGAGGCAGCAATCAATGATCCTCTCTCATCATTGATGTTTCTATCTCTCTCCCTCTCTCTTCCCTCTCTGAAATCAATAAAAATACATATTTTTTAAAAGTCATAGGAATGTAATGTACAGCATGGGGAAAATAGTCAATATTACTGTAATAACTATCTATGGTGATCGGTTACTAGATTTATTGTGGTGAATGTTGAATCACCGTGTTATATACCTGAAACTAGCATAATATGTGTCAACTGTAATACAAATAATAATAAAAATAAAAGGTAGCATAGAAAGTCAACTTGAGTGATACAATGAAAAGAAATTGAGGGAAATTATCAATGATCATAATTGCCTCTCTGAACTGCTGATTCAGTAGAAACCAAAATATCACTTTTTCCTATAACAATGAAACCAAAGAATTGCCTGGCCCTTACATTTTAAGGTTAATTTAATGATTAATCGATAGTCCAGTGTTTCACATATCGGTCACTAAATCCACATGGAAGTACAAGCATGATGTTTTCCTGCAAACAGTTCCTGCAGAACTCCTGGTGAGCTCGTGTCTAGGGAGGAGTGCTGGCCTTGGGCTCCCGGTGCCCCGGGCCCGCCTCACCACAGCTGTGCGTTTACACTTAGCCCACTGCTTACCCTCTTCCGGGACTCCTCAATGGCAGACAGCAGCGCATTGTCCTTCTCATTCTTCAGGAAGCCCTATGAAAGGGGGAGAAATGACACAACTTAGGTTCAAATTAACCTTCCAAACACCACGAGTACACTGTAAGGGGAAAAAGCACCATTGTGGGTATCTTCCATCCTGCCCACCTTAACCCTCAAAAGACGCTCTCAACTCAAAACATATCCAAGCAGATTTTTTTTCATAGACATTTCCTAGTTTCTTTCATTCTGGGAGCACGTGATGATTGTCAGAAGGTAAAGTCCCCATGAAACAACAGTGTAAAGTCTCATGTTTTATAAACATACAATGTGAACAGTCAGGAGTGTCCTTCAGTTCTTAGTATATGTGCTGCCGAAGCGAGCACAGTCCTTCAATTCTTAAATGGCTCATATTATAGATACAGACATAGCTTTGGCTATTCAGCGAGTCACAGTTCCTCTAATGTTCCTTATCTATATTTCTACCTATCTACCTTTCTATCTATCTTTCTTTCTTTTTAATGAAAAGGGCATGTATTTCATGTCTAGAACATTTATTTATTATTTATCTGTTTATTCTCTGTTGCTTTCAATTAATTCTTCCATTTCTCCCTAACACTGAGGAAGCCTCGCTATTTTCACTTGTTTGTCAATGGCTGGGATACCCGAAAATTCATTTCTTCTCCATTGCTCTGGGGTTTTGCCACATGCGCTCCCTACTTCTAGCTTGATGACATCCGCTACTTGTTTAATACAGGTGGCGTAAGGAGGAGAGCCCAGTTTGGTTTAATATGCGTGCGGTTACTTGCTTACATAGCAATGGCCTCAATAACCCAGAGCACATGCAGCTAGGACCCCGTTTGTCCATGCAGAAGTGCATGCTTGTGGCCATGCTTCTGGCCATGGCAGGGGAGCCAGACAAAAGGGAGGGGGAGGATTTTAATGAAGGATAAAGAGGGACTTTGTTTATATCCTTCACAGCACATGACTACATCAAGTCAACAAACTCTTCTTATGAATTTCCTTTCTTGAGTGGTCTTTGGCTTTAGTGTCACAGTCGCTAAACAAAGCTATGGAACCACTGTCACTGAATGCTGGTCCTGGACAAAGAGCAGGTACAGACTGTGCTTTGATGAACCTTCTCGTGGCGGCTGCTGCGATGGGAAGCAACTGTCACACCGGGGGAGGGTGCCAGGAGGGTGAAAACCACTACCTGACGAGGTCTGGTCTTATTTTATTCTTTTTGGTTGGGGTGGGAGGGGCTAGGCCAACTGCCCCACCGCCTCACTGGGCTTCCTCTGCTCTTCCCAATCAACGACCAGTCTATCCCATTCTTTTGACTGCACCCATGTCTACATATAACCCACATACACATACACACGATTAAAACACAAATGCAAAGCAACAGACACATTTGTCTTAAAGCAACATACTGTAAGAAAATTCTGAAAGTTTTTAAAGAAATTAAATTTTAAGTAGTAGTTTAGAAAGAAAAAGAAGAAAAGCTATTGCTCTGGGCAGATTATTTTCTTCCTTAAAATATTCATTACCATTATGTACCTCAACAATTAGGCTTTCTCTGCAGCACAAACTGAGCCCACAAAAGATAGAAAATTTGAATTTTTCAACCTTTATTCCTTTCTAAAATGAATACTATAATAGGCTACAAGTCACATTTTATTTTTAAAAAAAACCCACATTTTTGGTGACTCTCTTTTGAAAAGAACCTTAAAATGTATAGTCAAATACCGCTTGATCCGTGCACCATCTAGTGGCCGTCTGTTTCTTTTCAAGGACAAGGAAAGTAACAAATTGAAGAATTAAAAAAGTTGGGCAGAAAAATGCCTGCCTCTCAGCCCATGCTTCCCACAGGTCTCTTCCTCCACTACCCTTTCCACTTTTCCTTCCAACTGGTGCAATTTTATGCCCATTTTCTCAACCTGAGCTATTTTAAGCCAGTTTGGCGGCCAGGTCCCTGAGATGTGACCACACCTTTGATGGGCAAATCAAAAAATATATTTCTTACTATGGGTCACAAGCAAAAGAGATGCAATTACTGCTCTAAATGTCAACTTTGTAGCATTTCAAAATATTAATATTTATTGCCATGGAACAATAAACACCGTACATCTCTCCAAGCAATACCCTCAGTTAGTGTTCCATCTGTAACAGAGGACTGGGCTGCCTTGCAAGGTATACTGGCTGAGAACAGCCCAGAATGTAACCACAAGGTAAGTCGATTTGTCTATCAAATGTGTGGTCACATCTCCGGGACCTGGCTGCCAAACTGGCTTAAAACAGCTCAGGTTGAGAAAGATGGGCATGAAATTGCACCAGTTTTTATCATCTTGCCGACTTTGGGCTCCAGAAGACAAGTGGCAGCTGACGCCTACTGCAGAAAAAGTCAGTGAGCAAAAGGATGTTTGTTTTTGTCAAATGGCCAAATAGCTTATTTGCTTCCCAAAAGTGAGGACTGTAAAATATAAGGGTCCCTGTGAGAAAAACTTCAGTGAGGAAAGTAACACAGCAATAAAAGCCGACACTGATTCTTCCACATGTCTGTTTCCCACCCACTACAAATAAGTGATTTGTTAGTTACATAAACGGTTTGAATGGAAGAACACACATTTCCTGATCGGTATTAAAAAATAAAATGGAAAACGATAAAATAATGAGTCTAAGATGGCCCCACAAGGCAAAAGCCACAGTCTACATGGCTCTCAGAAAACCCAAAAGGCCATTCCATGCCTCTTCCTCTTCAAGAGACCAAATGGCAGCCCACTCTGTCAAAACTGAAAGTGAGCTACCCACAGCAGGCGAGAAGGAATCTGACATAAGATAAAAACACATGGTGGGAGCAATAAAAGTCTCATATCCTCTCTCATTTAACACATACACTATATACAAAATAGGACACCCAAAACCAACGTTCCAAATCAAATAATATTAGCAACTGAAAGCAGTAACAGCAGAAAATGGTCATCGTGGTTCAAAATAACCTTGCCGAGATACAAGCAACAGCTAGGACAGCAATGAGATGGAGTGAAAAATAAGCAGAGAAAAGAAATAAGCTTAAAAAAACAAACAGAATAATGAAGAGGTTCTGCTCCCAGATGAAACAAGAATTCCAATGCACACTGAGTATTCATTAGATCTCCAGGCGGTGAATGGAGAAATGTGCAGTTCCCCTAAAGGCTTATATCCACCATTTTGCTTCAGCTCCTCAGGAAAATGCTGCTCCCTTAACCTCTCCCAAACCTCACTCCCAATTTCTGAAGGAATGACCTCTTCTGCAATCTTCTCTTGGGTGAAATTTTTACAAAGGTAAAACTGTGACTTAAGGAGAAAGTGAGGACGGGCAAAGCAAGATGCTGTTTTCAGATGAGCACACACAATCGCGTGGTCCTGGGAGCCCTGGGTGGACACTTATCAGACGGTGTGGACACTCTTCATTAGCTCCCTCTGTGGGGCCCGCAGAGGGCACCTCCAGGAATTTCCCAGAGAGGAGATGTTCATTGTTGATAATGCCCAAAGGATGAAGAACTTTTAAAACCAGGGAATTTTCAGGATTTGGGAAAATTGTACATTGTTTATAGCACGTTTGGTTATTATCTTAGACCAATATTTAATCTAATAAAATAAGAATACATAAGATGTCAGCTTAAAAGGCCCCCGGTTCCGGTCAAGGGCACATGCCTGGGTTGCGGGCTCAATCCCAAGGGGTGTGTGTGTGTGTGTGTGTGTGTGTGTGTGTGTGCAGGAGGCAGCTGATCAATGAATCTCTCATCATTGATGCTTCTATCTCTCTCTTCTCTCCCTTTCTCTCTGAAATCAATAAAAAAATATATATTTTTAAAGGGCCCATAAGAGAATAAATCTCCTTTTGCAAGGAATACAGACTGAATAGCAAATCAAGGCTTTATTCTCCCACTCAGATATTTAGAGCAAGCCCCACTGCTTGTTTTCTGCAAAAATATAAAAAAATAATAAAAAATAATATTTTAAATAATTTGTTCACAGATTGAATTAAAACATCTATCTTTAAAAGTGCCCCTACAGAAGGCAGCGTTAAGCTGGCAGAGATGACATCGCCAATTGTAATCCATTTTTAATGCTGCTGTTTGATTTCTTACTGTGCCCTTCCGCCAAAGCCCCTGCTGGTCTCATGCAGCAGGTGGCAGCAGACCCTGCAGGAGTGGCTGTGCATATCCATCGGCCCGCGACAGCTCTGGAGCCACAGGTGGCGGACCTTGGCTCTGTAGCATGGTGCTGCGTGGGCACCAGGCCATCTGCCCTGCCAAGCTGCAGGGTCCCGTTTTGCACATGGCTTCTGCTCCTGGGCTACACAAAGGGCCACAGACCTATGTGGTGGGTTTTGGTTCATTCAGGCAGAATGATCACTTGCTCTCCATAACTCAAATTGGTTTACAGGATGGTCTACAAATTCTCAGAATGAAGAAAACCCAAAGTGTGCAAGAAAATTCTACACCCAGGAACACACGGCTTGGAGAAATGCCTCCTCCAGAACCAGCATTCTGACTTAAGTATACTGGCACGCCTGATCCCTTCAAGGGCATGCCAATATAGCCATGCTATGACTCCACCTCACCTGAGCCTTCTAGAAAAAGCCACCCGCCTTCACGTGAGTCTGCCTTTTGTGAACCCCTCCCTGTTATCCTCCCCATCCCAACAAAAATGGAAGAAAAGGAAGAGAAGGAAAGGAGTGAGAGGGGAATCTTATAGTAAAGAGAGAAAAAAAACCCACACACTAACTTGCCAAGATTTCCAGCATTGGGTCAAGAACGACCAGAAGGCAAAGTCATCCTTGAGAACGGAGAATGCCATTCCTGTGGCACAGGAGGAAGGGGGGCAGGGTGGAGGCAGCACACCTCCTTTGTCAACAAAATGTGGGCACATAACTAAGTGCCTCTTCTTCTCTCTACAACAAGGCATCAGGCGAGGGCTGCACCCTTGGGAGGGCCATTTAAGTCACTTGTGCTGTGGCTGCAAAGCCATTTCTGCCCCTTTTGGGGGGCCCGCGGCATTCCTATTATCTGCTACCCATCTCTGGCCGTCCAGGAAAGAAGGCAATCCATCCAGCTCCGTCGTTGGGTAGGAGACCCCATGTAGAGGGGAAGCAAGTAGTAAGGGAATAATATAAATGAATAAAATAATAAATGATAGACATTTGGGCATGAGTGGGGGGAGATGCTTTTCAACATAACTCCTGTCCTCCCAAATCCAAGGAGCCTTGAAATAATCTTCCAGGGTCGGCAAGCAGCGCCCCTGCTGGTCAGCAGGTCTGGGGCACTCCCCCAAAAGAACTCAGCCGGAGCCTGCCCCCTGGTGAAGGGGCCATGACGGAGCAGAGGGCTAAGCTGCAGGGCCGTCCTCTCTCTCCGCCACTCCACTCCTGGAACTGGGGTGGGGTTGAGGGGGCTCGGGGTGCAGGAACACTAGGAGCCAAGAAAGGGGGAGGAACTGCAGCCAGCCAACTGCTCCCAGACTGCTAAGGTGGCCCCATGGGAGAAAGCAAGGACAGCAACTCCAAGCATTTTATCTTCTCCCTGTCACCCCCACTCCCCCAAGCCAACAAACTTGCTAGGGCTAATTTTGGGGGACACAAGATCAGAGAAGATTCTGAAGAGAAAACTTTCCAATCTAGCTTTGCAAATGGAACTGCAGTGTGCCAAAGTATGCTCAGGTTCAAAGACCAGCAGCAGAGCCCTCCTCCTCACCCAAAGGTACGCACAGATCTAAAACATCAATGCCACAGCCACTCTAACGAGAGGAACGTTAAAGAGGCTACATTAAGGGACAATAAAAAATGCTCTCCTATGTCTTTGAGGAACTGATTTCCATCTTGAAGATGGATAAGTTCACATTCAAATAACTCAGTACTGAAACTCATTGCAGTGTAAAAGAAATGGGACTGCATCAATGATGGCCTTTATTGTGGCCAACACCCCCTCACTGCCCCCAAAACCCACTCGAGGACAACTCGCTAAAGCAACCCTGTATTCTTTTTTAAACAAACCAGCTTTGTCAGATCTAGTGTCCTTTCCCTTTGAGACCAGAAAACCAAAGCCATTTGTGGGGCCATAAGAAGGGCAGGCGGAGCGGGTGTGTCCCCCGGCCCGCCAGGGGGGAGCTAGGCTGTTTTGCCAGGCTGGTTTCCACAGAGCTCGGGATTAAGCCTGGGCTCTGTTCAGCCAGCACGAGGAGCGCTGCTAGTAAGACAGCGCTCGGGCACCACGCGCCACATTAATTCCCCGCTGGCCCCCGGCGTCAGTCATGCACGCTGCAGTCGAAAATCACAGCTCCTCCCGCGCTGCCGCAAGCCTATGCTGCTGGGCTCGGGGCACTGATCATCAGGCTGTCACAGCAAAGGCGCTCTGCTTCCTGCAGCTCCTTCCAGTTCGGAAATTCTTTTTTTTTTAATGTATTGGTCTGGAGACCAGTAAAACAAACAAGGAAAACAAACAAGATCCTTCTCTTTTACAGCTTCCCACTTTGTTAAATGGAATTTGTCACGGTACTCCTCTGCTAACAGTACTCGGGATTTCACACTCTCTCCAAAACCTTCATTAAGTCTGAACACGCTCTGACTTCACCCTGTCAGAGCTGACTTTACCCTGTCAGACTGCAGGACGAGCCACTCACCAATGTCACCTCGGGAATAGAAAACTCAGAACACCGCTTAGCTGGAGTGACAAACACAAGCAACAGGAGGAGAGAGGGCGAGGCCATTTTTCAAATACAAACTGCCGGAAACTGAAGGGAGCTAAGACCTTTCGTCCAGCCCATCCATTAGGAGGAGGAGGAGGAGGAGAAACCCGCGCTGTGGCACCCACACACCTAGAGCTAAAGGGCACGTCAGGGTGCCCACTCCATCCCTGCTCAGAACAGATGAATGGACGCCCAGCCCCTCCCAGGAGACACGCCCATCGTGTCCAGCTAACGCAATGGACCTAAAAACTTGACCTGCAGGATTATCTTTCTTTTTTTTTTTTAATCCTCATCTTAGGATATTTTTTTCATTGATTATTTTAGAGAGTAGAAGGGAAAGGGAGAGACAGAGAGAAGCACGGATGTGAGAGACACATCTGTTAGTTGCCTCTTGCATGCCCCCGACCAGGGCTGGGAGCCTGCAACCCAGATAAATGCCCTTAACCGGAATCAAACCCAGGACCCTTCAGTCCACAGGCCAACACTCTATCCGCTGAGCCAAACCAGTGAGGCAGTGTATCTTATTTTTAAATATTGTTTATAAGTGATAAATTTATAAATGCATATCATCTACTACCACACAGGCCAGGAAGACTCCATGCACAGCTCAATGAGTCGTTTTTGGCCAGCTCAACCCATAGATCCATCAGTTACCAGTAAACCCACAAAAAGAAAGATGGAGTCAAATGCAGACAGAGGCACAGCACAGGCCAGGAGTCAGGTGCCCTCGATTTAGGGCAAAATTGACTGTTTTCCAGATTTGTGACCTTGAGAAAGGTTGTTGAACTGCAGTAGACCTTGCTTCACCTACTGTGAGATGAGCTGACTGTACTACCCAAACTCTAAGGCCAATTCCAGGAAGTCCAACTCCATGGCAGGTGGAACAGGTAAGAAATGAGCACGGTCACTAGCACTATAGCTATAGTTCACTTCCAAAACAATGGTACCTTGAACCACACAAGAAATACAATAAACTTTGGTTTTGAAAGCGGCAGACACATGTTTTATATATAGAATTACCAAACCCACAAAGAATGAGAATGAAAATCAGAACCAAACACAGGAATGCCAGTCTCATCTTGCATAAAGGAGCAGCATCCTGTCTTCTGTCTTCTGAATATCCATCTTACACTGGAAGGAGGAAGCTTCTACATTTTAAAAAGGAACGAGGGAGCACAAAGCAATGGATTGCAGAAGTGCTGATATAAAATATCTGTTTAAAATTGTATTTTATTCATATTTGCCAACTGTTTCTTAAAAGCACTCATCGGAAGCTATCTAGATATAATGCTAATTAAGTCTTTACTTCAGGAACATCTCAACATTTCTATCTTCTAACGGAATAAAGAGTGGCTGCTGCAAACTGGCAAGACAGTGCTAGGAAGGTGACTTCAGACCAGACTGAAGGACGGCAACTCCCGTGCAGGCTCCTGGTGCCGCCATTTCCTTTCCTCCTCGCTGCCATCTTAGCGCCACCACCACGCGTCCTAGCGGGCGGCAGGCATGCTTGCTTATCTACGTGATGCCACTCACTGCCAGAGCATTCAAAGGTTTGCTCTGAATACATTTTTTTTTTTTTTTGGTAGCAAAGAGAGCCAGCCCTGACTCTTTACTACCAGCCAGGCTAAAATGTCATGAGGAAACCGATGAGCTTAGAGTCAAGCAATTTGGGGAACCCCTCCAAGTGCCAGGAAGGAGAGCCTCTTCCCAGCAGCCCCACGCGAGTAGCCCATGGCGAAGGCAAAGAAAGCGAGACGCACCCGGGCCTCAGCTGAGCGCCTGCTACACACCTTCCATAAGCCAGAGAAAGAAAACCTGACCGATCTCCAACCAAGTTTCATGTAGAAACGTCTAAGGCAGGCTGGCACCTCTCATGCCACCCAACCAAACATCGTATGCACGCAAAGCTGCAAGTAAAATGGAGTTCTAATTTGCTGCCCTCACACTTTTATTTCAAGTGCAAGCCTTACAAAATGGGAGGAGAAAGACTCCTTTTGCATTTTATGTGTCTATACATACCATGTATCTAAACAATTAATATATTACGTGGACCTCTCGGGGTTAAAAAGTATACAGATATGCAGGCTTTCATGCTGCAGGCGTAAATAAGATGTCTGCAAGCTTTATGGAATCTTTGTAGGATTCTAAACAGGACAACTGAGCCTTCAATTTCAGTGAAAAGACTGATGTGAAAATCCTCCTCTCCGGTTTCAAGAGCATCTATTAATTAGAAAACAGCGCTCGGTGAATACAGCTAGTGCCCCAGACCTGGAGGAACAGCTGGCTTTATAAACCTGGTATCAAGTGAAAAGGCTTCTCCAATCACCATTCTGTGAAGACTCAACTCCTAGAACAGCCTTTTGAGCAAATTCTTCATGGTACCGTTTACTGTAAATACACACTATAAATCTGGAGGGTTAAGTACCTTTAAAAAGATAAACACACAAATCAAAGTTAAAACCCACTTGTTTCCTCTAAGTAACGGCATGAAGGAACAAAGGAATTAGCCTAGTCAAATCCAGTTAATTTTAAAAATCAAGATTTCTAAGCTTACAATTATAAACGAGAGTTTCCCACAAGTAGCTTTGAAGTGAAATTAAAACAGAAGGCACTAAAAATTATTCTCACTAGTGAATGAGAGCCCCAATCTACTGATCTTTTAGGACAAAATCTTGTCTTGTTAAAGCATTTCTTCTTGTATATTTTAATCGGCTGTTACAGATCATGAAAATATTTTCTTAAACATGAACAACAGCAGCAACAAAAATCACCCAAAATCCAGCAATTTTCTTTAGAAATGGAAAATAAACTGTAAAAGACAGTGAAAAGAAGCCTGAACTCTTAAATATACCATATTTGCATTTATTTTTTTCTCTCAAGTGTCATTTTCATCTTTGCTAGTGATAAAGTCATACCTCTCATTACCTTAAATTAACAATGCATATTTAATTAAAAGCATGTTAAAATCTTCAATTTTAACACATATGTAAAACCTATATATATATAAAATATATAAAAACCTATATTTCAAGTATATATCTCACACTTGGTTTCTAACACATTCATAAAAGAATGTATCCAGGAACCTTTGTTACACCTTTAGCATTTGCAGCATTCATTTTAAAGTCTTTTTTGCCCATTCAACCAAAGGCAATTTTTCAGCCTCTCACAGCTATATGAGTATGAGAAATACTTACAGTAGACAAAAGGATTCCATTTTCTTCCAGGGCATGTTCTCCACCCTCCCAGAGAACTCTTGTATGCAGTGTGCAAATTCATTTCTGAGTTTTACAGTGACAAAGCTCTCGTGGCACAGACCTAATGTAAATGAAATGGCCCTGCAGCTGCCTTCAGAACCCAGCTCACCTCAACCGTGATGCAGCTAATTGTTAAAAATGGTGGCTGAGACATTTTCCATACATTAGACTAAGGAGCGCTGATGAAGGCGCTGGCATCCACCCACTTCAGACAAAGGAAAATAATTTGCAACTGTACCGGGCCCGGATAATTGAGTCATCTCCCACACAGGGTCAGTGTGAGAGGTTTCCTCCATCTTTGCAAAATGCAAACCACAGCTCATTGTCTCGTCTCAGAAATCAATTCTTTGCAAGGCTGCGCTGGGTCAGAGTTTGAAAGGAATCCTGGTCTTGGGTAAATCCAGAGCTCCAACACCAGACAGGCTGAATGCTCGGTCCCTCTCCCTTCCCCGAGCATCCCTCCTCCGTGCCCCACCTGACAGCTCCTCAGGTCTTCCCATTGTTAAGAGTACGAAAGTCCCACACCTCCGAGCAGCTAAATCTCTCAACTAGGGGAGCAATTTCCCAGTCCCCATTGAGGAAAGAAGTCCGACCTTACTGGCCCCATGACACAAATAGGTTCCTGCGATAAAAAGCTATCCGTCACTGTAATATGCATATACAATGAGAAAGCTGCTTTTTAATGCGGAATTAAAAGCATTTTATCTCTGATGTTACTCAAGGCGTTAAAAGTGTTCTAGTCAACATTTACAATGTTATTTCCCTCTGGATAATGCTTGCATGACTTAGGAAGCTTTCATTTCACTTACACAAATCACATTCTTTACACCAAACAATCTGAAATATATTTAAAGGACTCATAGCATACTCTTCCGAGGATGAATTTTAAAAGAAAAGTAACTTTAAAAATCCACATCTTTGATATTACCATTTCTTTTTCATGTAAAGCCTTATGCTAAAGGATTTTCTGGGACATAATTCCAGATATCTCTAATTCTAATAGTACTTTTTTCCTGTAACAAAATATAAATGACTGAATTCCTTGGTAAGGTATCCTACACACACACACACACACACACACACACACACACAGTCATCTACAATCCCAAAGAAGGATCTGATTTTAGAAATGAAAAGAAATTCTACATTAATATTTTATCTCAAATAAGAATTGCACTTCACATGCATCTTTTTAAAAGAATCCTTAAAAAGTCCCCACTTAAAGATGAAGTCTGCAAAAATCCTAAATACACATTTAAATCTTTAAGCAAACACCTTTCTGCCCCACCCAACAAATTTTTTTTTTAAAGAAAAATATTAGAATGACAAGGCACAAATCTGAACAATTCTCAGGAGAATCAAGTACTTTTCCTATCAAACAAGTTAAATGCCTCTGAATTTTTCTCAACATTTTAAACAGACCAAGACACTGTCTTCCAGGGGTACTGCAACACGCTGTCACTCTATCTACAAGGGGCATTTATTTCCGTTTCTTTACAAAACACAGGCAAAGGCAATCCTACCTGAGCTCTCAGAGTCAAGGAGTTCCGGACCGGCGGCTGCTGGTGGTCACCGCAGCGCTTCCATTCCCTCTATGTGGGACGAGCTCTGTGAGAACCAGTGCTCAAGTTCTTCCCACTCTGAACAGCCAAAAGTGAGGGGGGAAGGAGGGGCAGGAAGAGAAGAGAGGGGAGAAAGAGAAAGAAGAAAAAGGAAAAGAGAGCACCCTGCAAATGTTGACATGCCTGAAGCACTGATGAGTCCAAGTAGACAATGAGGGTGCAGGGCCCCCGGGAAAAGGGTGCCTTGCACCCCTCCGGGCACAGCACCCTCATCCCTTCCGCTCCCCGCAAATTCAGAGGAGTCAGCCATCAGTCTGAAGGCACAAACTGATGGGAGTAACAGTTTATAGGTTACAGAAGGGTATTTTATTGTTAACGGACTGTACCAAGTTAAGATTTAAGAGGGGGAGAGACAACATGTAGGCAAGAAATGCTATGATACTTTTCCCCCCCCGAACCCAAGCTACTGCAATTACTCCGATGTGAATTTTTGATGACTTCCGACATCTTGCATGGTTAGAAACCGCTCCAGCTGTCATGTGTGGTTAATGTGGAAAGGGCATTTGCTGCATTGTGATGCAGTGCTGTAGCCGCAGACTGTTACCCCAGTTGTGAAGCTGGTCCCGCAACTGAGCAGCAGGAATCTGCACAGGCCACGATGCTAAATAAATGGTAGCTAAAGATTTCATGCAGCAGCAGGCAGATCCTGCCATTTTAGCCTACGGAACGCGTAGCTCCAGCACACACAAGCACCTCAGATGTCTGCGCCCTCGTCAACGGCACCGTCCCCACACAGAACGGCAAATTCACCATCTTAAATGTGTGGGTAAAAGGTTTTGATACTGTTTAAATAACTATTCAGATTAATTATAGCTTTGAACAGAGACGAGGTTATTTGCATCTCAGGAATATACAGCCAATGAAACTGTCAGTGACACAGGGAAATGCAGACCTTTTATAAACATATGCTCAGCTCAACACTCACTTCTTTATACAACGTTTGGGGGGGGGGGAGAAATACATGATGTGTAAGTAATGAATATTTCCATTATACTTAATGGTTTTTAAAAGTGCTCCTCAGAAGGAGGTTTTCCCTCCCATGTTTTAATGTACAGCCTGAAACTTAAAGACTACATGAAAACACTAACATGTTTTTCATTGTGGCGAAAGAAAGTCGATGCAGCAAACAACTATGCAATTACAGCAGAGAAGAAGCAAAGATGAAGCTGCACTAAGAAACAGGAGCCAGATGATTAAAGTAAGGCAGGCAGGTAGGGGACTGTCATTATGGTACTGACGGCAAAAGAAAAAATCAAGAGGAAGACTCTTTCATCTTCAAAAACAAAATCCGCAAACCCTATGATTGCAATCTGCTGGCTGCAGAGCCAGCACCAATGCTGCAGAGCCCGAAGGACACATGAGGCTCGCAATGCCATCAAATACTTTAAACAAATATTAACTTGGCTACCTGGCATCTAGAATTTGGCTACTTAAGGTTCTTCTTCATCTATAATCATCAATTTGGTATTTAAAGCAGAACCAAGTTACAGATTTCATTGCTTTCAAAGAAAAACAACAAATATAATTAACCAGTCTATCTTGCAACACCACTTTTGCCCAACTAGGTGCTCCGAGTTGAGATGTTTCAGACCTTTTATAAAAAACGAGAAAGCTATAGGAAAGAGAATGAACAGAGGAACACACTGATGTGTGAACAGTGAGTAACAGTCAAAGAACTTATGTTACTAACATAAAATCAACTCATGACTTCCTTTGTTTTATTTGCTGCGATAGCACCAAATGCGTGGTTTGGAGGTGCGTGTGTTAACGAGAGCTTTGTAGTTTTGTGTTCCCCTCACTTAGCATTAACAGCACCGACAGTGCTACTGAAGCCACAGCAGATGTCACAGTAGTTGTAGCGAACATTCAACAACTCAAGTTTGTTTTTGTTCCAGACCCAATACAAGGTACCACTAGCAGCTGAGCAGCTGCACAAGGAAGGAGGGAGCAACCGTGTGTGTTGGGGTGGCTTTGAAATAATTCGGCTTATGCTCCAATTACTGAACAAAAGGACAACCCTGAGGGACCTCTTTCCGAACCAGTCCAAGAAGCAAACTCTTCTGTTTGGGATCAAATAAACACTGCACCGGAGCACAGTGGTTATGCAGCGATAAGGGTTTCTGCCTGGGGATGGAAGGGGCAACAAGAAAAAGACCCCAAAGACCCCAGTGTGGTTACGGTCAAACCATTTCACCGATGGCTAAAACCTATTCTCTGAGGAAGCCCTGTGAGGTTCACTGTAGGTGAGTGAGAAAGCCCCCTTTAATAGCTAAGAAACAAAACAAAAATACCTCACTGAGTCGCTCACTATTAAGTCGCTTTTCTTCAGCAGTTCGCCCAACAAATAAATGGAAAGGATATTTATGCTAGAATAAATTGTAACCACCTCAGACTCCATCTCCCTCCAATCCAGGAGAATCCCAAGGAAAGCAGATTCTGCCTGCAGGGAACCTGGGAGCAGAGGGTACTGAGAGGTGTTAACTACCGGCTTCAGACCCGAGGTGCCTGAGTATGTACATGAAGGTTGTAAACGCTGGAAAGAAGCCACCTTATACCTCTCCGCTTGTTTTATCCCCAGCAGAACATAAAGCGGTCCATTCCTAAGTGTCTATTCAGTAGTCCCTTGTTTAATTTTGTTTTGTCTTTATATAGCCCTAAGCACCAAAAACTAAAAGAGAAAAGGGAGACAACTACTGGACCCAGCATCCTATACAATAAAAGGCAAATAGGTCGAAGGATGGAAAGACTGGTTGCTATGATGGATACTGACCACCAGAGGCAGACGCTCAATGAGGGGCTGCCCCCGGTGGTCAGTGCGCTCCCACAGGGGGAGTGCCGCTCAGCCAGAAGCTGGGCTCATGGCTGGTGAGTGCAGCGGCAGTGGCGGGAGCTCTCCTGCCTCCAGGGCAACACTAAGGCTGTCCGACTGCTGGCTTAGGCCTGCTCCCCAAAGGCCTAAGCCATCAGTCAGATATCCCCTGAGGACTCCCGGAGTCCGAGAGGGTGCAGGCCGGGTTGAGTACCCCCCCCCACACACACACACACACAAGTACATGGAGATCATGCACCAGGCCTCTAGTTTATTAATATAAGGAATAAAAATGGGCTTGCTTATTCAAATGCAAAGATGGCATTTAATCCTCTCTACCAAAGAGGACCAACTTTTCAAAATCCTCTGTGCACTGCACCATTCTGCATATAATAGCAGCTAACTTGAACATCACTTACAAACTCTATAAAAAAAAAACCTAGACACCCACAAGTGTAAAGACAGATGGATCTTACTGCTACAATGGCCAAAGTGTAGTTAGGCCTCTGCGGATTTGAAAGATCTCCAAATTTCAGGTGAAGGCTTGAATTTTCAAACAGTATTCCATATAAAACTCCAACAAAGCGTGCCTTTAGGTAATTCCTTAGAATCCTCTGTAATCTTTCATAGAAAAGTTTCAAGTATTATTTCTATTTTCATCTCTCTATAGATTCTCCTCAATGAGTCCATTCCAGAACTCCCAGCAAAGTACATGTATAGGACTCCCCCCCCCCCCCAAAAAAAATTTTTTTTTCCTAAAAAGTAGGAACAGTTACTCCAATTTAAGATATTCAGATTCCAAAGACTTTCTGACCTTCTCCCTCATACGGTTAATTAGTTTGGAAAATTTCTGAGTAGGAAGGAAGGAGAAATATTGGAAGATGGCTCCAGTTTCCACAACAAGGTTGAGGAGACATTTTTGAAGATGTGGCATTAGTATCCTGCCTTTTTGACCTGTTATCATTAATAAACAAGATTCCAGAAGAGAAGAAAGGAAGCGTTGAAATTCTGTGGTTCTAGAATGGTAATAACCCCCAGAGAAATCATGTCCAAGTGAACAACCGGAACGCTCTAAAGTGCACCGACCATACGCAGGGCGGCACCCAGAAACCAAACGTTCACCGGTCCCTGGTGAGCTCCAGTCTGCCTCCTGCCAGGTCCCCTGGGCCGCTGGGAAGATAAGTAACATCACTGGTGGGAAAGTGCTTTTAAGAGTTCAGAGCAAGAGGCCATGCAAGGCTGGGCAATTAGCCGTCCCCGAGTCTCTAGCCTCCTGAGGCAGAGCTGGGTCCTGGCTGCCTTCCCGGCCCACCATCACCGTCCTCCTCCTGGCTCCTGGCTCCTCTCTCCTCGCTGAGACCTGGTTCCCTTGCCCAATGCTACAGGCTTGTCCCATATATTTATTTTCCCTGCCACCAGTCTCACCTGTATACCCGTGGCTCTGGAAAATTCTGTCTGGGGCTATTCTCTGAGTAGTGTTTCTTATCTTATCGCTCAATGTTTCACCCTGAAGTCTTTCCAAAATATAAAAAACTGATAGGAACTCTCAACTCTCAATCTAGTTGATCTTCCTAATTCCCCAGCTTTGACCAACAGCTCCAATGCTCCTTGAGTTATTTCTGAACCTCCTTCCTAAGCCCGAGGGTGATGTGATTTATTCCACACGTCTCTCATACATCGCTGCTTCCTCTGTTTTCTCGGCCACCAACCTGGTCCTGGCCGTCATCACCGTAGCTGGACTGCTCCAAAGGTCTCTGAAAGACATCTGAGCAAGTCCCTTCCCCTGGCCGAGCCACTTGCCACTTCCATAAGTATTTCCACACCCTCCCCACTTCCTTTCTTACCTGCTCCAGACTTTTCAACAGCAAGTATTGCCTACACTCCACTGCTTGGCAGTCCCTCCCTCCACATTTGAGGCCCCCTCCCTAACAGATTTTATTTCCTAGCTTATAACCTACCTTTGGTCAGGTTCTTCCTCTCACAGCCTCCTTCGCTTCACGCAAGCTAAACCCATTTACTCTTTCAAGGCCTATTCAGATCCCGCCTACTCGAGGGGGCCATCCTCATCTACCCCAAAGTTCATTCATCAGCACCCCTCCCTCTCCTCTGAACCACCACGGCATTTGGAATCTCATGTCCTCCCCTTTCAATTTTGCCTGTCGGTTCACACTGTCTTGGACAGCTTAATCCTATCATAGGAATGTTAGGCTTGGTTCTTCAGGTAGAAGCTTTCAGAGGGCAGTATCCGCAATTTATGTTTATTCTGATCTTCATCGGTGCCTACGATAGTGCTGTCCTTAGGAGCACTCAACAAAACCACTTGGTTGATTTTTAGTGTTCACTAGGCCCCACCCAAGACAGATGCAGGGAACTACTTAAAGGGGCACTAAATATAAATATTACTTTTGCTTGTTGTTTGTTCTTTCAGATCTCTTCAGCTCCCTGAGATAAATGCTGCCTTTAGGTAGTAGGAGAAATGCTGATGTGGTTTTTGGCCACTGTGCAGGGCACCAAACTCTGCTTTGTGACTAAGCATCATTACCAAGAGCATTCAATTCTCAAAGTCAGCTTCCTTTTCAGCCGCATCTAGAGCCAAGGGGTTTCAGGGAAAATGAGATGGTCCTGGCCAAAAGTCAGTGCTGTGGAAGTGATAGCCGGTATGTCCTGAAAATCAGCCGACAATGAAAAAGCAATCTGCTCATTTTATCAGTGGCTCTTCACCTTGAGTACTGTTCTGAATGAGGACCGCTGCCCCGGGGGTGCCCACAAACCAGAGTGCAGAGGTGGGCTGGAGGCTGAGCCCACAAGAGTGAAAGTGATTTCACAAGTAAGATTTCCACTTTAAACATGTTTTCAAGAAGTAGTTCCCAGGAAATACAGTTACTGATGGGAACAGGCTAACAGGGGAGGAGGAAGCATCTCAAATATTCCTCCGGGCAATTCATACTGCAGTCCCTGCAGTGCTGGTTTTCAGAAACCCAGAATGATGAGAAAGAACTCTAGCAGTTATATACACACACACACACACACACACACACACACACACACACACACACGAGCCTTAGTATTCAGATAACAAGGAACAAATGATTTTGGCAAGTACTTGTAGACTATATGGAAAAGTTCTATCTTTATAAAAAATAAATAAAATAATAAAGTATATGAAGACTTATCAGAGACTCAGCCTTAAAATTTCAGGGGTAATTAATTTCCCCTGTGGCACAGATTAAGAAACTAAGGCTCTTTGCACAGCACTATGGGACACTATACCAAGAAAAGTTGCTCAGGTGTGCGCCAGAGCCCAGATTTGAAGTTATTACAAGGGGGTGGGAGGGAGTGGACACAAAAGAACAGCTGCTAGCTTGCTAGTTCTTGTTACCAATGTACTTTACACAACAGATGTATTTATTACCGGGTTGATTGTAAATAGAATTCTTTTAGACAAATTCTATTTTAAACTGAGCGGGGAAGCTATTATTTGAAGGAGTACTAAAGCTCAATATGGCCCCAAGATTTCTTTTATAAATGCACATACTGAGTTTGACTTTGCTTACTAAAGCAGGCTCCATCATATTATTAATATTATTTTAGATTAAAGACCCTAAAACCTTCATTTTCATGTACTTTTTTTGCTGTTCCTATTTACTATTTCTGCTATTGGCTGGAAAACACTGATGAGGACGAAAACTGACTTAAAAATAAAAAAGGACCCCTCGATAGAAAAAAAGAAAATTACTAAAATTATCCAACCATCAATGCCTTAAACAAGGGGAAAACTATATTTTGTTATCTGGCCAGAATTTCAGATTCACTGACATACAAAATATAGATTCCTGAAATTTTTCTATGAAGAAAAATTGTAGGCAGAGTTCTATTTTCTCATTAATCCCTTTTATAAAGCTGAATATGGCATTACTCAAAGCAATACATAAAATTTGAAAATCAAGATATAATAAAATTATATTCAAGGATGCAGCCTTAAAAAAAAGAACCAGAGTAAAGTTTGAAAGTGACTCTGAAACAGAAAACACAGGATGCTCATCCTCGCGAACAGGCGGGGAGGAGAGCGGAGGCAGCCCTTGCACCAGGACAGGCAGCCCCGGCAGTGAGGCAGGACTCTGTCTAGCCCAGGCGCTCACACTGTCCTGTAACCAAACACCAAACACCAGGGCAGGCCTTCATCTCTGCACTGCACCCGTCTCAGCTCTCGACTAGGAACACAAGGATCTGTAATTCTACAGCCTTTGTGTGCGTGTTTAATTAGGCTGATTTTAAAATCTGCTTCCCCACATCATTCTTCTCTCTGTCAGCCTTCCAGAGTGACAAGGGTGGAAATCATTTTTAGCCAATGGTTCAGGTTGATTAACTGCTTCTTACCCCTAAGTCCCCCAGCAAACTATGAGGTGACTAAAGGTGACTAAAGCAAACAGTCCCAGTTCTGCTACTGTGCCGTCTCAGATCCGGGCATGTCAGATAGCTGAACCCCTCCAGTAAACTAAAACACTGAAAATCTAATGCAGGTGGGAATCTATTATATCCACTTACAGTGCTTAACAAAGCATCCTGCCCAGGGTTAAGTGCTCAACATACATTTTATTGACTAACCTTTAAGTTGCTGAGGGATGTTATTCAGAAGCTCTAGAAATGTCTGCACAAATGCAGATTGTTATCAGCCTTCTTGGCAAATTTACATTTAGAATTTAATCTGTGTGTTCCTATGTAGCTTCCTACATATTCTTTGAGCCTAATTAAATTCTATTTAACGCCCGGTAAGATTACCTACATGTGATTTCTAAAAGCAAGAGGTAATCAGGACTAGTGGAAAGGAGAAGCTGGGGTCGAAAGAACTCAGTTCTAGGTAACCCTGAACAAGTGGGGTATTCTCATCTGTAAAATGGGGAAATGTCAGCAGACCTAAATGAAGTAAGAACACTATTCTTCTACTGTCTCTACAATATAATTATTCTTCAAAGCAAAGAGAAGTCATTTTAAATGATTTCTAAAGCACAGGCTGCACATGTTAATACATTTTTCAAATATGCAGACTGACTTGGGCATTTCTAAGGAAACATTCTGCCTTTCGCTTTCTCTCATGCATCTGTTGTTAGCAGCAGCTAAGGAGAAGAAAAACCTATCGTTATTAACAGCAGACCCCAGGTGCCCACCACTCACCCAGTGAGGGAGGGCAGTGCAGTGAGAAGCAAATGAAAAGGGAACGGAAATGGGGATGGGTGGAGCTAAGGGGAAAGGCAGAGCAAATGGGGTAGTGAAGAAAAACAAGGCCGTCTTTCATCTCTCCCGGCTCCCACTGATGGCAGACGGGGTGTCTAATCTGCTGAGGGACCAGATTTAAGGCCTCCCTTTGGCATAGTCCAGCCATGAATTATTAACGTTTGCAGAAGCAACAGCAGACCCACTCACAGCGATCTGGGAGGGCAGTGGCGATAACCAAGATGGCATTCATAATCCCTCCACTTCCCTTTCCCCCGTCTCCCTCCTCCATTCCCCTCTGGGCTCTGACTGCTTTTTACGCGGGGTATTTTGAGCTGCAGCCTCAGTTATCAGAGTCAATACTATCTCCATGGTGAAGAAAAAAGTCAATGACCAACTAGAAGTCATAAGTTTTTAATATATATAAGTTTTAAACATATATTTTATTGACCGCTGTGTCCTTGATGAAACAAAGATAAAAACAAGGGTGGTGACAAATTCTTTATGGACTCAAACAAATAATAATTTTAAAGTGGGCAGACGGCTGGAAAAACAAGGTTTTACCTACACTAGACTTCTGTAATCACTTGACCTGGTGGATCTCACACTGGAGTGTTTGTTAAAACAGACTCTGGGATCCCACCTCCACAGATATGGATCCCGTAGGTCTGGGGCGGAGCTGAGAATCCGCATTTCACACAAAGGCTCAGAGATGCCCATGCTGGTCTGACCCCACACTTTGGGATCACTGAGAAAGAGCCTCTTTCGTTGCCAAAGGTATTGAGGGCATGAGGAGAAAGGAGCAGGAAATTAAAACCAGCCAGAGGTAGAGAGCTAATACAAAGATAGAGATGAGATTCACAGCTCCTTTCCCTCCGAATGCCCAGAGAAAGGCCTAGATGCCTGAAGGGCTCTGCACTGTCTGCTATTCAGAAATAAACCCAGTCCCGCACAGCCCCCTCCCAAAACAAACTAGTAGGAGCCTGGCAGGTATTGCTCAGTGGTCAGAATGTCAGCCCGCACACGGAGGGCCATATACCTGGGTTGCATGCTCAATCCCCAGGCCCAGTAGGGGCTTCCAATCGATGTGTCTCTCACAGATCTATATGTCTGTCTGTCTGTCTGTCTGTCTGTCTCTCTCTCTCTGTGTCTCTCTCTCTCTCTCTCTCTCTCTCTCTCTCTCTCTCTCTCTCTCGTGAGCTAGTAGGATGAATAGTTAACAAATGGTGAAGAACACACATGAAGCTGGGAGTTAATCTATAAACTGATTTCCTAAAACACAAAGAACAAAATTAAATATTCATTTTCTTCCCCATCATCCTCTCTACTTAGGATTCAGCTTTAATGTATGATCAGTTCCTTTGCTCTGTACTATAACAAAAAAATCTTACACACCTTCGATATCAAGCTGAGTCAGGTATCAAAAACACAAAAGTAGACTATAAGCAGAAGCTTTGGGCAAGGACCAAGAATAAGAAAATACAATTTCCGTACCCATTAAAAGGACATGAGCAGGTCAGCCAGATGGAGAAAATAAATTCCACTTCTTGGGGGTTTGGAAATGCAGAAAACACAGCCATGAGAGTGTGTGAGGAAGAGGCCGCCTCTGGCTCCCCCAGAGCCAGTCTCTCCGCCAGCCCACAGCCTCACATCCAGGCGGTGCTCTCTCTGCCGAGGAGACAGCCATGATTCCACCGCTCACCCCTGCCTGGAAAAAGGAGCTACACTCCCATCAGCAATGGCCGCTCTGGACAACAGCCAGCCTAAAGGCTGGGGAAAGGGGGGCAGAGAAAGAGAAATTCGAAGGAAGAAAGGAAGGAAGGGAGGGAGGGAGGGAAAGAAAGGAAAAGAAGGGAAGGAAAAGAATGAAGGAAAGCAGAGAAGGGAAGATAGTCAGAGAAAGCAGAGAACAGGGGTGAAACAGAAAGAAAAAAAAAACAAACCTGGCAAACACAAATAAAAAACCTCTCCCCCCAAATCTGCTCTAAACCCTGACGGTCTACCAGTAGTTTGTGACATTTGTCCTGGTTTGCCACGTTGCACTCGTTGGGCCCCAATGACCTACTGGGACAGCACAAACCAGGCTGACAGGCCCTAGGGTGACAAAGCTCAGGAAACCCCGAGCCCTTCACTTAGAGGGCTTCTGTAAACGAAGTCAGCAGAGCAACAAACATCAGCACCGCTTTTTGTTCCAAAGTGTATCTAAGATGGGGAAAAAAAAAAATGAGGCTTGGTTTACTCTTCTAAGTAGAATTTTCATCCCTCCAATTGATTTCACTTACCAGCAAACCTTTCACATGGGAAGAAATGGAAATGTCACTTCAAAGAAACTAGGTGAGAAAAGGTCCCGGAGGAAGGAAAGGACCAAAACATCAGTGGCCAAAGAACTGCCTTAGTGTCTTTGCAAAAAGCAGTAACGTGGCACTCACCCGCCAGTCCAGCCCTGGCTGCTTTCCTCAGCATGGCACGGTGAGAAGGACACAGGGCAAGCTACCGGAAGTATCGGTACTCAAGTTCCACCTCCCATCGGAACTAATCTCTCTCTCTGGGTCTCCACTTCCCCTTCTAACAGAAATGATGACAACAGCCACTTAACCCACCTGAAACATTGCCGTGAGCTACCAGATGGTACTGGACAAATAGTAAAGAAAAGATGGGTTATTTATAGGAATTGAGGAATTCTAAATAATAACAGCCATTTTATAAAATATATTTTATTGATTTTTTACAGAGAGGAAGAGAGAGGGATAGAGAGTTAGAAACGTCGATGAGAGAGAAACATAGATCAGCTGCCTCCTGCACAACCCCCACTGGGGATATGCCTGAAACCACAGTACATGCCCTTGACCGGAATCGAACCCGGGACCTTTCAGTCCGCAGGCCGACGCTCTATCCACTGAGTCAAACCGGTTTCGGCACAGCCATTTTTTATAGTTTATCTCTAACACGTGCTTTATGGACTAATTCCTCACCTGTTAAAATAGATCTATTTTCCTTATAATTTCAAATAGATGTTCTAGTCTCAAGTACCTGGTCTATACAATTTAACACTCCCAAAAGTCCAGCAACCTCCAGGGGTAATACAGCCATCAAGAAAGAGCTACGGAGCCATTTTTCAAGTTCTCTAAAGTAAGCATGTCTTGGTTTTGTAATTAGGGAGAAAAGTGGATTTTCCTCCCAAAGCCATTCAGTTCACATTCGCTCTCAAAATCCCTAACGTAATGTTTCCTTGTCATCCAACGCCCTCAGCCCTCACTCAAGACGTGAGGCTCACTCTATTCCAGTCGAGAGGGGCCAGGCTGGGAATGGAAGTCTGTAATGGACAATGGTTACTTCTCCTCCAGCCCCTCTGAGCCCAGCTCCCTCCGAAAGCAGGACACTGCACCAGCCCTCGCCTGGCATCCGGTCCACGCTGAAGGCCACTTACCCAGAGTGCTTAACTGGGACCAATTCTTGAACCCCACTAGGACATTTTGGTTCCCTACTCGGTCCTCTCTTTGAAATTCTGTTATATTGGTTTGCATTTATTTAAAAGAGCCAGCTAATCCAAGGGATACCAATTCGTGTGATTTTAGTTAGCATTCTATTCAACTCTGCAATTCCATGCTGCCTCCTAGAAATGAGTAATTTTGCTGTATAGAGAAATTATTTCCTGTATTCTGGAGCAAACGAAGTTGAGGGCTTTGTCTGTACCTTTAAAAACCAAACACACATAATTCCCTTAGACAGCCAAATCATATTATAAGATTCAAGATTTCAGCATTCCGGCACACTGCCAGGGCCTAATGGCCAGTCAGACGCTAAGTAAGGAAATGGGTCTGCATTAAACCTACAAATAAGTCAACAATCAATAGTTCAGAATTACAGTAAAAATTTGATGTGCCCTTTAAATTGCTTCTAGCATCATCCTTCTAACTGAAGCTCAGCTTCAGAGAGGCAAAACAAAACAAAGATGATCAAGCAGAAGCTGAACACAACCGATTTTCAAAGCACAAAGCCTTGGCATTTCGAAACTAAAAGCTGCTCCAGGATTTCACAGGAATCCTTCGCCGTGTACCTGCAGGGCAGTAAAGCGGAGACATACCGGCTGAGCTTCAGTCAGTAAATTGAACTGACAGCTCAGAAAGCAGGAAAGCATGACAAAAAGCAAGCACCTGGAGAAGATAAAGGGATGAGGCAGGGTTGGCCTCTGTAAAGCTCCGCTCCCCCAGAGCCAGCGAAAAGCACACCCCACCTTCTCCTGAATCAACACTGTTTGATTACCAGCCTTCTGCAAGTGAGAGCACTGCCTGCCACGCCCAGAGAGGGCTTTCCACTCGGCTTTTTGCTCTAAATGGACACTCAGTTATACTTCTCTCTCATACTCCCACCACCTCTCTCCTCCAGATAGCCTGGAAACTCGTTCCTTTACAAATGGAGTTTAACCCTGAGGGTTGCACTCAAACCAACAGAAGGGAGCTCAAGTCTGGCCCTCCCAGCCTCGAGGCCCTAGGTTTCTCAGCAGTGAAATTCGGGGAGCCATAGTATCCACCTCAGGCTATTACTGAGAAGAATTGAATGAGGAAACCCAGAAAGTGTTTGGTACAGTGTCTGGACATAATAAATGTTCAGTAAATCTTAGCTTTGCCTCCCTGGTTTTAGCTGCCATAAAAGCACAGAAGACAGGAATTCAAACTTTGGTGCCATGTTTCACTGTAACAGCAGGAACACTTAAACTAACGGGAAGGAGAAAGGAGTGAGAAAGCACAGCTATTTAAATCAGAGCTACTCAAAGTAAGGTTGAAGGGGTACCAGTCTAAAAGGCAAAGACAAAAACTAAGAATAAGCATTTAGAAACTTTTATAGCAATCCAACAGAATCATTTTACGTCTATTGAATTTAATTTTAAAAACTAGGGCTTATATCTTACGACTTGCATTTCATTTTTCCTGCTCAATTTATTTTTACTCTATTTTATAAAAGTATCTCTCAGTCTGACATAAAATGGGGGCTGGGGGGAAGAGCTTGTTTGAGAAGCACGGATTCCTTTTGAATGAACCATACTCCTTCAAGAAGACATCCGGGCACTGTGGAATCTCATCACACAGCCAAGTGCCATCGCGAATGCCAGTAGACCGTCAAGGATGCGCCAGGCCCTGCTCCTTTAGAGGGGCCTGCTGAAACAGACTGATCGCACTGTGGATAAGAGAGACCTAATAAGAGAGGAGTAGGTACTCCAGATAATATCACACTGTGTGTATTGGTAACTGGAGCAAATCAAGCATGTTCTAATCTTCCACAGCAGTTTCTACCTATCCCCGACAGTGACAGCATTTTAAAATAGACAAATAATGTTTTTAAAGAAAGGGGAGTGGAGCATACTGTCCCCCATATCATCCAAAGAAATACATCAAATTGGTTAGTAATAATAAAATCAACCAGTAAACCCACACTACGCACGTATGTCCTGCTGACCTAACCCTCCCCTGTTTTATAAATGAAGCAGCAGACCTAGTTGGGAAGATGTTTCCTAAGACAGGGTTCTTTCTGTAGTTTCATGGGAGCAGGGTCACACCTGGCCTTGCTCAGCAGATTCGGCCGCGGTGCTTCCAGTACTGCTGCTTTCTGGAAAGCACAGGCAGCGTTTGCTGGTGGCCTCTCGGCCTCAACAGCCACTGCAGTGAAAAGAGAGGGCTCCCCCTTCGGTCCGCCGGGATAATGAAGGTGGCATGTGCATCCCTAAGGACCACGGCAGACCTTGGTGCTGCAGACCAGGGGCTGCCGGCCACCCGGGCTGGGGGACTTGCTAAGTTCTCCACGTCTGGCGTACAGGATGGAAGTGAGCATTTGTGAGACAGGGAAACGCTTGAAAAGAAAGCAATGCACCCTGGTGCTGAGAGCTCTGCAGCAAGAGAAATTCTAAGCACGGGTCTTGTCAGTAGAGGACGCTGCCCCCCGCTACCTACCAGCTGCTTTTCCTGGTCCCCACACACAAACCAACAAAAAGGCAAAGCCAAGGGCTGCCCTGTTGGAGCCCTCCTCCCCGTTCCTTCACACACTGTGGCTTTTTAGTGGCGACAGTGGGAGCCTAGGTGCCAAGCTTTGTCACCGAGGAGCCACACTTTGCAACCACCACCAATGGAAGGAGACACTTCAGGCTGCAGGCCTACAAAGTTTGGATTTGACATTCCAAAATGGAAATAGGTCACCTGGTGCTGCCGCAAGCAGATCAAAGCAGCACACAGGGTTAAGGCTGCCACCCGGGAAGAAGAGATTGGTCTACACTACAGTAATGCACTCAATGGAGGTTTTAACCCTCACTTAAATCACACCTACTCCAGTACCAAACAGTGCCCGTTCCTGGTTCCTGCAGCCAAGCAAATTAAAGATACCAAACTGAAGATGCCAACCTATGTTCCCCACCTCCCAAGTGCTGGGGCATCAACAGAATCGGAGGTGAAGAGACACCTCACGAAGGAGGAAGGATGACTCAGCTCTAGTTCAAAGGCACCAGGCCTGGCCAATATTTGAAGTGCTCTATTAAATTGTTAAATACTTTAGCCCTTGGCTTCTCCCAAAAAACTCTTAGGGAACCATTCCAAGTTCTTGAAGCTGGTAACTGATGCTCCCCTGCTCACTACAGGAGATTAGGAAGCTCTAAGGAGACAAAGCGGCCTGTCATTCCCGGCTTGCTCCAAACACATTCAGCATCCATTCATTGCTTTGGAAGAACCCTGCATTCAGGATAAGAGTAAACAGACAAGTCAAAACCTGAAATCTTATATCCTGGGCTCACTTAAAAGCGATTCTTCACATTTTCCACAAACAATGCCTTTAACATCCATTTTATTTCCACGGTTACCATTTTTAATTCCAGCCAAAGGAGACTTTAATGTAACTGCATAGCTTGGCACCAGCCACACGGCCTACCTTTCCCTTATCGCATGCAGGCAGAGAAATTGAATCATTTCAGCACTGACCGCAGCCATCAGCATTAGCCGGCCTCATTATAAACACAGAGCAGCATGGCACGTGCACCTGCTTCTGGGAAGTCAATCGCTCTTTCTTCTTTACATGTTTACCGGCCGTTATCAGCTCCGAGATTTGCACTGGGTCGGGATTTAATGACAAGGAACAGAAAATATGTTTACTAAGGCGGGGGGGGGGGGGGTGTGTGTGGACACTGCAGTGTTCACACAGGAGACAAAGCCTGGCACGATGGCTGCCCTGACCAAGAACGCTGGGCGCAGCAAGATGTGTCTTTCCCACGTGCACTTCGGCTGCTACAATGGAGTCTCTCGGCCCAAAGTGTACCTGGTGTTTGTCCCAGGAAAGGGTTTCTCTCCAACAGAATTTGGATTCAGTGAAAACTGGATTCATCTGCTAGTGAACCCAAGAGCATTAACTGTGGGTTAAGTCCAGAAGAAGCAGCGGTTATAAGCTGGGAAAGGGCAAGATTCAAAAGTCCATTCAAGTCCTTATCCTCAAAAGAAAGGTTTAAAGTGTATGAAGTTCCCTTAGGGGCGAGAAGAATATGACAAAAGACACCTGCTTAAATAAAAACCTTCACACTATTAGATTCCATGCCATGCTCTCTCATCTTTTCGGATGTGAAAACATTTAAAAAGCAAAGTCTTATTCCTTCAGAGTGCACCAATTCAGAATTTCTAACACCCCATTTGGCCTTGGTCACCATTATGTGCAGAAAAGCCTACTCAAGCATATCCACGGCACAAAAAATATGAAAGAATTGTGTTTTTCCTACTTGGACTATTTCTCATACTTGTTACATAAATTCTCAGTATGCAAATAGATGCAATCTTATGAATGAACCTCATCTCTCCCTTAAATTTACTAAAGCGGCTCTGGCAAGACCTCTCTCCTTGGTGCACATGCTTAGTAGTTTCAATTTCTAGAAACATGAAAATGACAACTACATTTCTTTAAAAACAATCCTGGAATTAAGCTACAGTTCACCCAAGCAGAATGACTTTCCTTCAACGGAGCTGAGCCAGGGAAAGCTTACTGTGCTTTTCCCGCAATGCTACATTTTACCTTTTATCTTCCTGAAGACCTGCTGATCATTCATGGAAAGTCTGACCCTCTTTCCAACAAATTGCCACAGGATTTCTGAAACCAATTCCTACTAAGAACTTGCCAGTGCCACAAACACATCATTAGCAAGCAACACAACCACTTTTCTTCCTCGATGTTATATATAGTTGTATTTAAACAGCAGTATCTTAATTCCAAAGATATAAAGTTAAAAGATAAACCATGACAATAACAATTTAGGTTATATAACAATAAGGGGTTATGCCACCAGTGTGATTCATTTTTATACTTACCAAAGCCATTTCGTTTCTTCTGATTACTGAAATAAGCTAAGAGTGGTTTGAGCATACGCTACCTTTCCAAAGCCAAGAACAGTAAAAAAGGAAGGAAATAATGAATATTTTATTATAGACACAGTGTGGTAAGCAAAACAAGGTTTTAACAAGTCAATTATTACTGCACCATTAATCTTATATGTGATAGATCCGTTTCCCCGACTTTAATTTCCTTCTAGTCATTTTATTCTGTTTAAGACTTCGGTTTCTCTTTCCTCACACAAGACAGATTTTCATCTGGAAATTCAGACATTATGAAGACGTTTGGTATAGGATTCTTTTTTCTAAAGAACAAGCTAAAATCTAGGATTTGAATTGGCTGCTAAATCAATTCCAACAACATATTCTAAATTTCTGTTTACTTTGTGAGGGAACATTCAGAAAGTTTTGTTTCTTCTTAAGCAGAAATTTGGAGGTCATGGGGAGGAGAGAGCTAAGAAGACTGTTAAAGGGATGGCTCTAAGGAAAGCCTACTCCGCGCTAAAGGAAAGTGGTAAGCAAAGGCCAAACGTGTAAAAGAAAAGAATACAGATTAGGCCACTGTTTGGCTGAATACACAAACACCCACATTAGCTCTTCCTGCCTTAGAAAAGTACCCCAACTTAATCCTACTTATACTTACCCTAAAAACTAGGCGTTTAACACAAAGCAGACTGTTTCTAGTTGGAAAATGTCTCTATAGAAGTCTCTCAAACACATCATCATCCTGGATTAAGGGCAGGCCCTAAACCAAGACCAGCAGTGGTCTTACAAAAGAAGACGTAGATTTGCCAACACGAGAAAAAACCTGGGAAGATGGAGGCAGAGAATGGAGTTACGCTGCCACAAACCCAGAATGCCAGGAGCTACCAGGGGCCAGAAGAAGGATTCTCCCCTAACGTCTTTAGAGAGGAGCATGCTGCTGCCAACGCCTTAATTTCAAACTCTGGCGTCCAAAATTGTGAGAGGCAAATTTCTAATGTTTAGGCCACTAAGTTTGTGGTAAATAGTTGTGGCAGGCCTATGAATCTAATGCAATTCGTTTAGCAATAATATTATTCTATTTGATCTAGTGTCATTAGAAAATATTATGGTCTAATGCTCCCATTTTTATGACTAACTCGGCTACTTCTGCATGGCCTTGAAATATATACACAATCCAGTGGGAAAGCCTATAACTGAACTGTGTAAGTCTGCACCTATTTCTATATAGCACACGTCAGCCATGGTACATTAGGTCTGTTCAGACCATAATAAAGATGTGCAATCTGCCCTCAATATTTCTCTCCAGACAGAAGTGAGCGAGTGGGCCTCGGAGAGAGGACTTGTGCTCGCAAGCACCTTGACGTCCCTTTAATACAGCAGGATAGTTGTGTCGGTAACAGGTCCTGCTATAGTTCTTGCTCTTCCACCTCTATTATGCAAATGTGTAGGCCTTCTTTATGACCATTTCCAAAATATCAGATCAATAAACATTTTTTAAAATTCTACTGGCATCAGCCATATCTATATTTAAGTGTTATTTAAAAACATGTTACCTTTGCTGGCGACAACGTTTTTAAAATGTATTCGCAGTGCATGTCAACCAACACCACTGATTATGACAAACAAAAAAGTAACAACAAAAAGACCTGCATCAATTTCAAGCTCCATTAGAAACGGAATCAAATACGATCAGTGTTTACCAAACAGAAAAGGACTATCCGTGTGTATATATAGATGCAAGCTTATAAGTAATGCAAACAACTACATCTACCAGTTGGGCAGCATCTACTAGTATAAAGGATCCTGTAGCATTTCCTCTTATGCATGTATAAACTGACATCATAAATTCACTCTGTATGGTACTCGGCCCAAGAGATTAAAGTGTACTCTCATCTCAAAAACCACATTGGCTAGAAAACAAGTGTTCATAACAAAAACCCATCAGATTTATGGCATGTGAATTATATATCAATAAAGCTGTTAAAATAAAGAAGAAGAAAATGTTCATCAAAAACTATGTCTGGATTTTCTAAAAACAAAAAAACTGAAAATTTCCAACTTAACTCTTCTTGGATAACGAGCACATTATGAAAAGAATGGAAAGGAAGGCCACTCCATACCAAAGGCAAAAGCTGGCTTGGCTCTTACCTTTGACTTCCAAATAAGAAATCAGACACGGACATGACACTCCTGTGCAGACCGGAAGTTGGGGAGCATAGGTCAGCTGAGCCACACAACGCAACTTAAAGCTTCCAATCCCTACCAATACTAGAGCCATCTAAAATCAAGCCTGATTGTCAGCCCTTTTAAAGTTAAATTTTCTCCTTTAAAGCCTTTGCCAGCAAATCAATAGAGAACTCACGTGAAAACTAGTAAGTCTGTTCTTCAGGCCTGGATGCTCAGTTCCCAAGTAACCAAAAGTTATCTCGAATTGACATTTTGCATCTCTGAAGGTATTCCAAAAAAGCCCCACTGAGAGGTAAAGTTTTGAAATGGAGGCAACCTTCCCCTCAAAATTCAAAGATTTCCCAATGGTAAGACCAAAACTCTTAGCCATGCTCATTCCAAATTAAAAAGCACTAATGTGACCAAGCGTGCAGTGCTGGGGAGCCATCTGACGGAGGTTGAAGGGGGACTGGTCATGCACTAAGGAGAAGGTCTGAGTAAATGACCTTCTGACTCAATGCATTCGGGAGCCCATCATTCACATCTCAAAGCAAAAAATGGAGTACCACATCGGTGGGGATTGGTGAAGTGCATCAGTAAATGTGCCGAGTGTTCCAAATATGGACTGTAAATAAACCAAAGAAAACTTAAATAGCAGTTCGTTTTTTAAAAAACACACAATTTCTTTGGTATTTTAAACATAGAAAACAAACAAACAACCACCTGACATCAAGTGCCATGTCTTTCCAAACTATTGGAGCACTCCCCAAAATACATGGTGAGTATCCTAATTATTTGAGCACTTATCCCATTCACACACTGTTATAAGGATTTGTTTAGAGAGTAGCAAGCAGTTGAAATACGAGGGGAGGAGAATAGCTAAAACTAAAAAAAAAAAAAAAAAAAAAAAAAAAAAAAGTTAAGTGACAAGTATGTACCCACAGCATTTTTGTTTGTTTTTGTGGTCTTTTTTTTTTTTTTTTTTTTTTTATTAATCCTCATTCAAGGCTATTTTTCCATTGATTTTTTTTTTTTTAAGAGAGAGAGAGAGAGAGTGAGAGAGGGAAAGACAGAGAGAAACACTGGTTGCCTCCCGCATGCACCCTGACCAGGCCCTGGCTGCGGAGCAGCCTGCAACGAAGGTACATGCCCTTGTGCCTTGAAGCTGGGACCCTCTGATCTGCAGGCCTCCGTCTATCTGCTGAGTCAAACTGGCCAGGGCTCCATGGCATTGTGAGATTCCATGGGAATAAGAAGGTAACTAGTAGGTAACAGGCAAATGTGATTTAGTACTAGAAAAAACTAGATTTCCATACTCTGGGACCATATCAGTAACAGGAAAAATAAAGAATATCTACAGTTACTCAACTCTCAACTCAAAATACAGTGCTTTAGGTTTCTGAATAGGACTAAATACAGAACTGTGGCCATTAGATGGATTAAAACAGCTCTTGGAAAGGGTAGCAGGTAGAGTATTAATCCAAATTGAGCCCAAACAATAACAGAATTACTACCATTTTACTAGGATTTGCCTGGGTCCTTTCAATTCAAACGCAAATCAGTAAGAAAAATGGTCCCCCACTATCCCTTTACTCTAACACAAATGCAATTTCAATGACTCAAAACGAAATGGATCACACAAGTTTCTTCTTTAACAATGTTTCATACACACACACACACACACACACACACACACACACACACACATCAATTTCTGATTAGGTTAAAATAGCAATCAACTGTGCCAGTGACATGTTAGGTTAAATGAGAGTAGAGTGCTCTATTAGACAATTTCCTGGTACCACTAATGTAGCCAAATACTTCCTAGAAATTGATGAGTCGGTTTTAGCAAATCGTGCTCTAAGTTTCCCCAGCTCTTTGCAACCAATGCAAGCAAGATGTAGAAAAGAAATGTGGAAGACGAACGGTAAAATGACTTGAGATATAGCAAAGAAAACAAGAAAAACATACAACCAATGTTTGTGCCTTGGATTAAGCCCAAAGAAAGAAGAGAAATCTGTTCTCAGAGTTACAGTAATCTGAAAGTGCAGGTCGGAACTGCTTCCTTAAATCCAGCCTAGCAGAGCACTCGGAAAATAACCCAAATAACGGTTCCCCAGTAACCTCCAAAGCCCAGTATCCTGTTCTCTGACCATCCGAGGAAGAAGAGAATTTAAAAAGAAATCGGGAATCCTAAGTCAGCTGGTCAACAAAGGGCCGGGGCCCCAGCCTGGGTTGCGCGCTCGGGGTCCGCCGGCCCGGTCCGGGCACCCGGCGGCCTTACCTGGATGTCCGTGTCCTTCACAGGCTCGAGGGGCTCGAAGGTGGTGGCCGCGCTCAGGCTCTCCAGGCGCTGGGAGATGTGGGAGATGTCAAGTCCCCGAGACCCGAGGAGAACGGACCTGTGTGAGGAGACAGGACAGGGAGGAAGGGTAGAATTAAGACCTCAGTAGTAAGTTTCACAAAATACTAAAGAGTATTTTTATCCAAAACTCCCTACACACTGCCTAGACACTCTTATATGGTTGGTTTATACCTTTCCATAAAGATCTATCACCTGAAATAATAGAGCAGCACTGCATTTGGTAGCTAGAGAGAAAGTTCTGCTTGTGCCTGAATTAGAGTAAGGGTCTTGTCAAGAATAACATGAGAGTATATCAATAAAACAACGGGCCAGACGGCTCCACACAGTTTCCAGTAAAGGAGATCATAAGACAGTGACCTTCTCATTCGTTTCATTATTTACAGCAACTGCCGCACAAAGCAGCATGAACAGCACATGAACCAGCGTGGCTGTGCCCCCAATACAACGTGAACAGGCAGCCGCTGGCTTTGGCTCACGGGTCATAGCCTGCCCGCCCTTGAAGAACACCTTTATATGTGTCATACATATTCTTCTTCACGTGTGAAAACTCTTAACAATTTAAAAATATTAAACAGAAGCAAAAACCTATCAAATCTGTTCCCTAAAATAAAAAATCCAACCAAGGGTATTTAAACTAATGAATTCAGCACCAAACAGTTAATCTTAAACCTACAATCTAATTTTAATTAAAATCTGTAAGACTGAGTTTTCTTTCAAAATTCCAGTTAAGAAAAAATTTCTTATTCAGTTCCCTTCTCTGCCCTCATCCTGTACTAAAACATTTGCAGCACAATGTATGTCTCTGGCAAGAAGATGGAAAAATACAGTCTGCAGCCCTTTGCTTTCTTTTTAAGCACCGGCCCCACCTTACACCCATTCTTCCAATATTCTAACTTCTCCTCCCTAAAATAATGAATTTAAGGTAGAAAGAGATGAGGAAGCATGGAAATTTACAAGAGCATGACTGATATTGTTACCAAGAAAACCTTTTCCGTTTTCGCTCTTAATAGACTGTAAAGCTGATGCAATTAAATTATAACTATAGCAACTCAGCTGGCAGGATGGTCCTCTGGCTCCAGCAGCGTCCTTGCCTGCGAGCACAGAGCCCGCACCCCAGGACCGGGGAACTGCAGGCAAGGGGAGCAGCAGCGAGGAGCCTCGTTAGCAGCGATGTCTAACGCTGGCCGGGGTGCTGGGGAACACAGTCGGGGAGCAGTTGTCTGTAGGTAGCTGCAAGGTGGATAGTTCAAAATCCCTGCCAGGGCTCCTCGGACTTACTTTACCAATACCAACAGAACCAAAACTAACTAGTACTGTTTTTAAAAATAAACTTTGGGGAGGCCCACAGAACAATTTCTACAACCTACTTACTGACTTAGAAGAGCAGCCAAAACTTTCAGCTCTCAAGATTAGCTGGAAAAGAATGTAGCTCTTACACTCATTCCTGGGACATTTATTATGTACCCAAAACAATGTACCCATCTATAATAATAAGAGCGTAATATGAAAATCAACCCAAGGGCCGAAGAGCGGAAGGACCTTCCGGGTAACCCTGTGGACAAAGTGGGGGCTGCGAAGGCCTACTCTTGCACAAATTTCGTGCACAGGGCCTCTGGTGCCAACACAAGCACTTAGGTCTTTCTCAAATTCAACTCAGAAATCAACAATTTCCCACATCTCCCACACTGAGTCTCTGGCTTTCCAGACCCACCAAGGTCATAAATAACAGCACCCTTCCCCACTCGCATGTGCTCTGGAGTCAGCCTGTCTGGGTTTGAACCCTGGCTCATCACTCACCAGTTGCGTGATCTGAGAATTGCTTGCCCTTTCTGAGCCTCAGCTGCTCAATGTATTAAGGAGACAACAGTCCTAATATTCATTGTGAGGATAAGCAAAATCTTTAGTCAGTAAATCATACTTCTTTTAAAAAAATATTTTTATTGATTTTAGAGAGGAGAGGAAAGGAAAGGGAGAAAGATACAGAAATATCGAGGAGAACCATTGATCGACTGCCTCCTGCACGTCCCACACTGGGGATTGAGCCTGTACCCGGGCATGTGGCCTGACCGGGAATCAAACCATGACTTCCTGGTTCATGGGTGGATGCTCAACCACTGAGCCATGCTGGCTTGGCTAACTTATGGCAAACACCAAGATTTTTGTCTGCTTCCTAAAATTATAAGCTCCTTGAAGAAAAGGACCATGGCTAACTAATAGTAGGAGCCCCAGAGAAGTCCCAGGCCTGGCACAGTGAGGACCCCCAACACATGTCAGTGGAATCATCAGCCCCATCAATGTTGTGCAGCAGCAGCAGCCGCTGGCCAGCCCTCAGTCAGTACTTTTCTGCAGCCGCACTCCCTGGCGCTCACCCACTTTCCTGTAAATCCACTGGCAGACACTGCATCGCCAGGCCCCTCAGAGGCAGCCCTCGGGGTCACTGACAATAGCAGACAGAATCACTCCTCGCTTGGATGGCTTCTCGCCACTGACTGTCCATCAGTTTCTTCCAAGCGCCCTTAAAAACACTGCCCACCTCTGACGCTCATGGCCCAGGCAGGAACACTCACCTGTGTGGCCCACACTGACTAACAGACTTTTTCCCCCCAAGCTGAATCTTTTTTAATTTCTTTATTGATTAAGGTATCACATATTTGTCCTCAACCCCCCATTCCAATCCCCCACCCATCCCCACTCACGCCCCCGCCCCCCTATTGTCCTTGACCACTGGTTAGGCTCATATGTGTGCACATAAGTCCTTTGGTTGACTAATATACTTACAGGAGCCATTATGACCCAACGGTCAGCGAACCCAGGCGGGAACTGCTGTGACTTGTTTCTGCCTAACAAGCCTCTTCGCCCTCCCATCCTGATCATCTCTGCGTGTGATGTGGGCTCACAGCTTGGTCAGAAAGACAGGCTGGAGAGCCCGGGCAAGGAGACAACGCAAGGCCACTGGCCTGCTTACAAAAGCACTCGGAGTTCCCAAGAATCTGGCTCGTGTGTCATTTACAAACTGAATCCAAATTCAAGGCAGGCAAGAAGAAATGGATCCTGCCCCCAGCCACCCAGCCCCAACGCCGCTGCCCCACCAGCACTCACGCCTTGACATCCGCCGTCTCCTGGGACGTGCGCGTGAGGGTCCGGGAGCGCAGGCGCTCGCCCGCCTGCTGGATCTCCTGCAGGTTCCGTTCCACATGGGGAAGCTCTGAGATACCCTCGGTCTCAGCAGCAAGCTGTTCGGCTTGCTGAAGGAGCTCGCCAAACCCCTCGGTATCCATTGGCGGTGCAGATCCTAGAGGGGAGCAGAAAGGAGACCTCAATCAAAGAAAAGATAGGCTTGGAACACGACCTGGATCTGTTACAAGCTTAATGAAACACTGGGACTGTTTTTTGTTTTGTTTTTAATATGGAACACTTCACGAATTTGTGTGTCATCCTTGCGCAGGGGCCATGCTAATCTTTGTATTGTTCCAATTTTAGTATATGTGCTGCCGAAGCGAGCACAACACTAGGACTTTTTATAAACAGACAAGTGGATTTGTTCCTGAACATACCCAAGAACAGGCCTGACAGAAAACATGAGTCAGACTGTGAAGAAATCCATCATTTCTAGCCCTAGCTGGTTTGGCTCAGTGGAGAGAGCATCCACCTGCAGATCCAAGGGTCCTGGGTTTGATTCCTGTGTCAAGGGCACATGCCTGGGTTGCAGGCTCAGTCCCCCGTAGGGGTGTGCAGGAGGCAGCTGATCAGTGATTCTCTCTCGTCATTGACGTTTCTCTCTCTCTCCTTCTTCCTTCCTCTCTGAAATCATTAAAAATATATATTTTTAAAAGAAATAGTTCATTTCTGTGTATATTGACAGTTCCAAGATTGACTTCTGCCATCAGAACAAATGCAGACACTAAGCCACAGACCAGGATTCCTGCCTCCTTCCATGGAGCCGACAAGGAAATGGAAGTGATGGTGGCAATTTCTGGGCAACTCAAAGAACCACCACTCTCCACCTTCTGTTTCTCCACCTGTCTAAGTAAAACACCACTCTATTCACAGTGTTAGGCAACATATAAGGCCCTTCTCATGACTAGAGGCCCGGTGCATGACATTTGTGCCCTAGGGGCAGGGAGCAGGCCTAACCCAGCAGTCGGACATCCCCCGAGGGGTCCTTAGTGCTGCTGAAGAGGCAGGCGAGGCTCCCACCACCTCTGCTGCAGCTCACCAACCATAGGCCGGCTTCTGGCTGAGCAGAGTTCCTCCTGTGGGAGCACACTGACCACCAGGGAACAGCTCCTGCTTTGAGTGTCTGCCCCCTGGTGGTCAGTGTGCATCACAGCAACCAGTTGTTCCACCATTTGGTCGGTTTGCATATTAGGATTTTATTATATAGGATTCTCAGCAACTCTGTAAGAGTCCTGAGCAAACAGAAGCAACTCCAGCCCACAGAGCTCAATTCCGTGCCCACAATACTCTCCACTACACAGGGGCTGAACCAAGTCCAGAAGATAGGTCATGTTATTTTCACATACCTGCTCCTCCACTAACGTAACAGTCTCTTCAAATTCATGTCCAAGTCTCCACTCTCCTGTTCTTTAGCTTACAAGATTACTGAGAGCAGAGATCCATGTTTGTTTGTTATGATATTCAGATATTAGACTTGTTAATATACCTACTACTTTTAGAACTATGATTGCTACTAATAATTATAATATAAATAGCAGCTGGCTTCTAGACCATGAATGTTAACAAGACCACCTGTTTCTCCACCAAATGACCAGGAAAGGCCCTATAAACAGTGTTAAAATTTAACATATATTATATATTTATGAATTATATATATATATATATATATATATATATCCTGTACTATCCTTATATAAGGTTCGTAACCAAAACTGTTAAGTCCTACAAATATTTAAATAATCAGAAGATAAACAGTATCACCATCATTAGGGGGAAAAAATTTTATGTTGCTAAAAGGTTAACAAAGTAATTTATTTAAAAAATAACAAAATTACTTAAACAATAGCTCTTGTTGATTATACTTTTCTCCTTTGTTTTAAACCCACTTTTGACATCCCACTGGTTAGAATTGTGGTTACAGTATTAATGTAATATATATCTCAGCAGTGAAGGACCAGTTAATGTGAAAAGGGCATAGTTACCATCATAAATCTACAGCAGGAGAACAAGAACTTTTTAAAGTGAGCATTAAGCAACATTAACTTTAAAGGCAAGGGCACAAGGTTAAAACAAAAGTAGCTCAGCTGGAGTAATCATGAAAACACTGAAATTCTTTATGAAGTACTAAACTGAGTTCAATCTTTAGACAAAAAATCATATACAGCCCTAGCTGGTTTGGCTCAGTGGATTGAGCATCAGCCTGTGGACTGAAGGTCCCAGGTTCGATTCCAGTCAAGAGCATGTACTTTGGTTTCGGGCACATTCCCAGAGGGAAGTATGCAGGAAGCAGCTGATCAATGTTTCTCTCTGTCTATTCCTCTCCCTTCCTCTCTGTAAAAAATCAATAAAATATATATATTTTAAAAAGTCATATACACAATAACTCTTCACTTAAAGTTTCTAGATAATCATTGTCTTTACCCAAGAGAATTAAGCGATCTCTACCTGTGGGGAAATGGGGATGGCAGAAAAGGAAAGGTTTTCTCAAGGACAAGAAAAATGAGAATATTTTTAAACAACAGCTCCTGCCTAATGGAGAAATGTTTTACCTCAGAAACCCTTAAGATCAATGGCATTCTACTAACTATCAGAAACATGGTCGATCACCAGAAAGAGGAAAGACAAGTAATTTGCTGCCTCTTCCCCATACATTTTTCTCACTTTAAGATAAACATACTTTGTCTATCAGAGCCAAAGCAAAGGAAATACTGTTTTCCTTTCTTAAGGAAATTTTCTGAACACCCTGAATAAAGAACTGAATGAAATAAAACTTTTATTGTTTA
This sequence comes from Vespertilio murinus, assembly GCA_963924515.1. NCBI lineage: Eukaryota > Metazoa > Chordata > Mammalia > Chiroptera > Vespertilionidae > Vespertilio > Vespertilio murinus. The sequence continues at coordinate 5,130,564 of OZ004716.1, read as the reverse complement.
AAAAAGAAGAACCCAGCCAGTGTGGCTGAATGACTGAGTGCTGACCCATGTACCAAAAGGTCACCAGTTCCGTTCCCGGTCAGGGCACATGCCTAGGCTGTGGGCTTGATCCCTAGTGGGGGGCATTCAGGAGGCAGCCAACCCATGTTTCTCATCTATCTCTCTATCCCTCTCCCTTCCTCTCTCTCTGAAAAAAAAAAAAAAAAAACAGAGGGGGAGGGGATAACATTTTACATTCACGTAAGAGAAATGCAGACAAAGGAAATGCTCAATTCCTCAAATGACCTACCATATAAAGACTTAGAGTGATGATACCCAGCCGGGTGTGGCTCAGCAGTTAAGCGCTGACCTAGAAACCAAGAGGTTCCATTGCCAGTCAGGGTATATGCCTGGGTTGCAGGCTCGATCACCACTGGCGGAGGGGGAGGTAGCCAATCAATGATTCTCTCTTATCATTGATGTTTCTATCTCTCACTTCCTCTCTGAAATCAATAATATATATATAACTATATATATTTTTTAAAGGTTTAGAGTGAAGGATTTGAGTATAAATAATTAAGACAAACAAAAGTCTTAATTCACTTTCATGTGGTCCAATAAAAGACTTTTTAAAGCTATTTAAAGCATTATTTTAGCCCTGGCCAGTTTGGCTCAGTGGATAGAGCATCAGCCTGTGGACTGAGGGGTCCAGGGTTCGATTCCGGCCAAGGGCACATGCCTGGGTTCTGGGCTCGTTCCCCAGTGGGGGGCATGCAGGAGGCAGCTAATCAATGATTCTCTCTCATCACTGATGTTTCTATCTCTCTGTCCCTCTCCCTTTCTCTCTAAAATCAATAAAAATAATTTTTTAAAATTATTTTGACCATGGTAAAAGGAAAGCCTGAATCTCTAGACAACATCCTAAATTTTATATGCCTCAAACTGAGCTCTAACCTTGTCTACAAAACTTGTCCCTTGCCTTCTCAGCTGCTTCAGCCAAAATCTTTGAAAGATTGCATGACTCATACCTCCCATCCAATAGGTCAACGAAGCCTTTCAAATCCCCTTCAAAACATCCAGAATCCACCTCCCCCCACCACTGTCACCCTTCTGAGTCACCATCACCTCTCCCTGACCCCCCACGTCAGCCCTCACCGCCTACAGGCTATCTCAACCCAGCAGCCAGGGACCCTTCTAAAGTCAGACCACACCCCTCCTCGGCTTAAATCTCCTGTAGAGTGAAGCCTGTGGAAGCAGCCCACCTCTCCTTACCTCCCAGACTCACCCAGGCCTGTCCCCCTTCCTTTCCTGCGCTCCTCTCTGCTGGTCCCCCAATGGCAGGCCCATCCCTACCCTGGAGTCTTTGTTCTCCCTGTTTTCTCTACCTGGACCTCTCCTCTCCCAGATATGCTCAACACGATTCCCTGACTCTCTGTTTCAGCTAAACTGTCACCTTGCCTTGCATGGCAACCCAGAACAAAATAGTTCAGAGTGCAATCTGCAACCCCCACCGGCACGCCTCCATTTCTCTCTCTGTCTGTCACCCTGCGAAGGGTAAGCTGCACCAGGACAGGGACTGGCCTGCTTTGTTCACTGATGCTCCCCGGGCTCTTAGAACAGTGCCTGGCGCACGGCTGACAATCATTTTTTGTTGAATGAACAGGAGGAGTGTTATTCTTCCGCCCGTGGGGTCTGTTCTCCTCAGAGGCTTCCTGCGCTCCCTGCCAAATCAGCACCCACTGACAGGCAAAGAGCAGAGCACACACATTCCCTTCCGACTACCAACTGACACTTAACATTTCTGAGGCTGCAGAGCAGAAGGCAGTGACAGTACAAATGGCATGGTTTCAGATCACATTTGGTCCAGAGTGGTGCTTTTCCCAGATCAAAAAGCCAGTGATATTTTGGAAGAAATAACCCAGTTTTCAGGTGAACAGAATCCCAAAGCAAAAGAATAAATATACATATAGGGAGAAATCTGCGATAAAACTTCAGAGTAGAAAATAAACTTGTTCCACCTCTCTGAGAAGAGATATGTGTATAATATCATATTTAAGAAATAATAGCTGGCTTGGCTCAGGGGACAGAGCGTCAGCCTGAGACTGAAGATTCCAGTCAAGGGCACATTCCCAGTAGGGGGCATGCAGGAGGCAGCCAATCAATTATTCTCTCTCATCATTGATATTTCTCTCTCTCCCTCTCCCTCCCTCTCTGAAATCAATAAAAATATTTATTTTTTAAAAAAGAAATACTGGATCTATCCTGCATTGTATGTAAAGCAACCAGTAGAAATTAATTTACAATAAAAGTATTGCCAGCCAGCATGGCTCAGTGGTTGAGCATCAATTTATGGACCCAGAAGGTCACAGTTTGATTCCTAGTCAGGGCACGTGCCCGGGTTGTGGGCTTGATCCCCAGTGTGGGGTGGGCAGGAGGCAGCCAATCAGTGATTCTCTCCCATCATTGATGTTCCTTTCTCCCTCTCCCTTCCTCTCTGAAATCAATAAAATTATATCTCTTTTAAAAATTATTAAAGTTTCCAAAGCTATACTCTGATATAGCCATCATCCCATTTCATTAATATGTTTTAATTTGTGGTTCATTTAATCCATTTAAGGACAGTTTTTAGCACCTCTGAAAAACACATATCCAATTAGACATAAAACATAGGGGTTACTAGGCCAACCAAATATCAATTTTGACCCGACACTGGAAACTGATGATGAAATTAACCTCCCTCGCTTTGTCCAACAGAAAGAACTAAAATGATGGGGCTGGGAGAGGGAAGAAGTCCAAGCTTTGCGCTGTGAAAATCTGGCCAGGACACACAGAGACTGGACACCAGCTGCATCCTCGAGGAGCTACGGAGGAGGGCGCCAGGAAGGAGCCTGAGAGCTCTCGGAAGTGGTTGTGGACGATCAATGGAGCAAACCTGGGGCCGGACGGGAAAAGGCCGGTAAGGAGGACTCGCTGCACCGATCCTGTCTGCGGTGACTCAGCCTGACTGAGGGCCTTGGAAACACTGGCAGGTGCCTCAGAGAGCATCCCAGGGCCCAGGGCCCGCGCAACAAACTGCTCCGGGCCCCTTGGCAGAAATCCTCCTGAGCCTCCAGACCCCTCAACCACCAAGCAACCGAAAGCCTTAAAATGCAGGGCAACTTACCACTGCTGCCAGGAGGCAGGGCTGTTTAGCCTTGCAGGGGGTAACAGAAGGGAGGCTTCGAGAAGGTGGGATGGGGGCATAATTTTCTGTGTTTTTTTTTTTAAATCTGGGAGCTGCTTAACAGCGTGTTTGTTCAAATCCACTGAGCTTCACTCAAAGGGGAAGATGGTCAGGATGGGGCTGGTCACCAGAAAGACCAAGTGATTGGAGGCCCCTCCCACCAACCTCTGAGAAGGAGAAGGGGACAGCATATTAATCTCCATAAATACTCTTGAACAGCCTGGACTGCATGGCTCAGTAGCTGAACATCAACCTATGAACCGGGAGGTAACAGTCAACTTGGAGGACAGAGTAAGAAGTTTGCAAATAAAAAAATCGCAGATTAAGAGACTACAATGTTAAAAAATTGAAGAGTCAACAAGACTGAAATATACAACATGATGCTAAAAACTTAGCTGCTTCTTAACGAAAATATAATAACACAAGCATTTTTATTATAATGATCAATTTAGAGGAAAACTGAAATAAAATGTACTCCCATTTAAAAAAGAAAATATGATTCTACCGAGTCTCTTATCTGCCTACTCTAGGACTTCTATGAAGATCAAATGAGATGAGGCACGGCAAAACGCTTCACAAACATTTGGTTAAACTGTAAAATGTTTGCACCTGACTATAAAGCAAGTCAGGTTCCTGGGCTGAAGGAACTCCAAGGATGCTAGTTGCTAGAGAGAGGAAGCTGGGCGTTGCCATGTGACATCATTACCCAGCGCCCACAGCCACTGTTTCCAGGCCGAGTGGGGCTGTTGGCTGCATTTTGTGCCATGGGGTCTTAGCAGCGTGGGGTGTCACTCCAGGGTGGTGGCAGGGCCTGTGTCCCATTTGGGGGAAGCCGAGGTCAGCATCAGGTCCCTGGTGATATTTATTTTTAAATGGCAAATGCACATCATGGCAGCTTCTGCATTGTCTGCCCCCTGGTGGTCAGTGCGCACCATAGCTACCAGCCAGCCAGACAGACAATTAGCCTTTTATATAGAGAGAGAGAGATAGAGCTGTTTAAGAAAACAAACTCTTGAACAATGAGATTTGATGAGCTTCTGGGTGGTGCCTGCTTCCACAGGCTGGAAGGATGGGGCACCTGTTTCATAGGACAGAAGCTCCGGTGCTCAGGACCCTTCCAGATCCCACCTAATGTACCTTTGTCTGGCTGTTCATCTATATCCTTTATGATAAACTGGTAAATGTAAGTAAATGTTTCTCTGAGTTTTGTATCCTGCTCTAGCAAGTTAGTTGCACAGTAGCCCTGTTTTCTTTCCCTTCTCTCTGGAAGCTGTTCATCTAAAGAGCATATTTGGGAGAAAAAATCTGTTTTATAAATGATGAAATATGTCCAGGATAATGTGTTCTTTGGACCTAACACACAGAATGCTAGAGGAACTCATTGCCCTTTTCAAGTACAACACAATATTAAACCATGTGACTTTTCTCTTTTCCTGATCACCCACAATCCAAACAGCCCAGTTACCCAATAAGTACAAAGGACTGAGAAAGAAATGAAAGGACAGAGACAAGGCCTTCTGTCTTCCCTTCGGTGTTAAAGGAATCTCTCCTGATTCACCGATTTGCTTGAAATGATGACACCAACTACTTCCCCTGTGGAAATTTAATATATCCAAACAATACTTGTTACCTCTCACTATGGAAATCTAATTTTACCACAGACCCAAATATTATCTCTTCAGCTACAAAGATCCTGCCATCTAACAAATGCAGTTAGCACTGCTGTAATATTCTGGACTAGAGGCCCAGTGCACGGATTCATGCACCAGTGGGGTCCCTCAGCCTAGTCTGCGGGAATCTGGCTGAAACCTGCTCTTGGACATTCCCTGAGGGGTCCCAGAATTCGAAAGGGTGGTTCTCAGGTGACACACCCCAAAATCGGGCTCCCACCTCTCTGGTTCCCAGTGCATCACGGAAGCTCAGCAGCTCCTGCACTGAGCATCTGCCCCCTGGTGGCCACTGCACGTCATCACTACCAGTCTGAGGGTCACTCAGGCTTTTATATACCAGTATACAGCTGCTGTCTGAGGGGGGAATTCTGTATACATCAGAGGAAATAACTCATGCTATTTATTTATTCCTTTTTTCTTCAAAATGTACAACTAACAATGTTACTCCCTTTTTCAATTATTTTTAAAATTTTTAATATGACAAAATTAATTTTAAAATCTTAAACAGAATGGGTAAACAGAAGATTGAATTTTGAACCCACAAACCTGGTTCAAATGTACAGTGTTCACTTACTAGAAGGGCAAAACACGTCTCATCTACAAGAAGATAATATTCCTACCTACTTCAAGAGGTTGGTGATACACAGAAAGTATTTTATAAACTCTACTGACTTAGGTCGTTGTAAAAATGCTACTTCAGCTTTTTTCCAAAGCTACCAATTCGGCAACATTTTGTCATTGAATTATAAACATCTCTGTTTCAAAAGTAAATATGTGGTGCTAAATTATAACTTATTTAATCATAACTCATATCATTCAAAAAGAACTTCTGGAAGACAGTTTTTAAATCTAAGTTATGCTCCCTATTAAAAAATATGGTTATTATTAAAAGTCCAAGTTTCCACAATGAAGGTGAGATTCAAAAGAATTTTAGCATTTAATTTAAAGTAAAATCTTGCCCTCAAACCTTCTAATTAATTAAGCTATAGTTCAGTATCCAACACCAAAGATTAATGAGTAAAGCCTCACTCAAGATTTCAAAGACTGGTCCTGCTCTCCTCTCTTCTTTTGAATATATAAACTATGGTTAGATGACAATATCATTCCACTTTTTACTGTATCTGTCAGCTATCGATCATAACAACCACCAAAAAAAAAATTACATCTTAACAGATACCACTGTTTCTGAGGCTTCTAGAAAGAGAATAATGATTCTTTTGTGATAGTTGGATAATTCTTCATAGTCTTGTAAGACTAAAAGAAAGTTAGCCCTAATCATTATTCAGAAGGCAGACTTCTGGAGAAAACGAAGGAACGGAAATAGATTACCCTAGACCAGCTGTGGGCAAACTACGGCCCTCAGGCTGGATCCGGCCCCTTTGGCTGTTCTATCCGGCCCGCGGAGCCGAAAGAGCGGAGGGTTCTCTTGCTCTCCCCTCCGCTCCTTCACCAGCAGCCCAAGAGGAGAGTGCCAGCATGGTCAGGCTGCTTTTGTTCCGGCCCTCCGGCCCAGTTTAAGAACCCATTGTGGCCAAAACTGGTTTGGCTCAGTGGATAGAGCGTTGGCCTGCGGACTGAAGGGTCCCGGGTTCGATTCCAATCAAGGGCATGTACTTTGGTTGTGGGCACATCCCCAGTCGGGGGTGTGCAGGAGGCAGCTGGTCGATGTTTCTCTCTCATCCATGTTTCTGACTTTCTATCCCTCTCCCTTCATCTCTGTAAAAAATCAATAATATATATATATTTGTAAAAAACCATTGTGGCCCTCGAGTCAAAAAGTATGCCCACCCCTGCCCTAGAGAGAAGAGAAATTAAAAATCAGCATGGCCTGGATGACATGGTGCGTGCACTAAAGGATGTGGAGGGTCAGCTCCCCTGACACACACATTATTTCACCTTCAATGAGCCAAGAGGCGACCTGGCTTCACTCGGAAACATCCAACACCCACTAGGTCCTAGGTTACTACCACTTTCCCATAAACTCTCAGCTCCCGGGGGCAGCCAGGCGTGGGGACGAAGAAAAACGGACGGACGCCAGCCTGGCTCTGCCCCCCATCGGCCCTTTACTGTGGGGCTAGCCCCGGACCCGGTGCCACCACCACGGAAGACGAGGTTGGCTCAGGGCCTGCCCTCCGTGAAGAATTCACAGATGGGGGCTACGTTAATTCAGTCTTTAAACCCCATGGTGTCTTCAGAAGGCGCGGCCCCGTTTCAGGGGACGGAAACTACCAGGAAACTACCTGGGTGCGGAACCTCAGGAGTGACAGCCACCCCATCTTCCAACAGGCCACCAAGCCGGCCCCCAAAAGGTCTCCGGATCCGGCTTTTCTCTCTGAACCTACGATTCCTTTTTTTTATATTAATATATTTTACTGATATTTTACAGAGAAGAAGAGAGAGGGACAGAGAGTTAGAAACATCAATGAGAGAGAAACATCCATCAGCTGCCTCCTGCACGCCCCCTACTGGGGATGTGCCCGCAACCAAGGTACATGCCCTTGACCGGAATCGAACCCGGGACCTTCCAGTCCGCAGACCGACGCTCTACCCACTGAGCCACACCAGTTTCGGCTAAACCTACGATTCTTAACTGGGGGCAAGTCTGTGTGCCCCACAGGGGTCCACCGGCAACCCCCAGAGACCCATTTAGCTGTGCCAACAGAGGGAGAAGGGCCCTGCGCCCCCGACACCCGGAGGGCAGAGGGCAGAGGGACGCCCCACAAAGCACAGCTCCGCCTCCACCACAAAGACCTTACCCAGCCCCAAATAACCGGGGTGCCGAGCCTGAGAAGCCCTGCGGTCGGCCCTGCAATTTCGGAAAAAGAGACACACACACACACACCCCCCATCAACGTTGGTTTTGCCTCTGCCGAGGATGGGGGGTGCTGTGCGCCCCGAGAAAGCTGGGGGTCCCACCTCCCCGGAGGGGAAGCAGCAGCATGCCCCAGGGCGCGGCAGAGGAGCCAGGCCAAGGGCCGTCACCCTCGCGCAAAGCCCCCTTCCCTCGGAGGGCGATGCCTGCCGACGGGGTGCACCCCCGAGGGGCGAGCGAGCAGCGGCGGGGCCCAGGCAGGTGGGCCGGCGGCGCTGGGTGGGGGCGTGGTTACCGGGAGGGAGGGTAACGGGGTGTCGGAGGGGGCATAACGGGGGGACACGGCTCCGTCCACAGAAAGAGGGCCGGCAGGTGGGCCTCCCGGGACGCGGCCCGGCGCCCTCGTGGAGGCGGCTCGCCCGGCGCTGCCTCGCCCGCCGGCGTCGGTCGGACGCGCCCGGCTCCGTGAGGCGAGCGGGAAGTGTGGGCATAACATGGCTCCGGGCGTGGGGGCCCTGCCCCGCCCCGCCCCGCCTCAGGGGTCCCCGGTCCACGGCGAAAAGATAAACCCAGGCCCGCGAGACGCGGCCGGAGCCCGGCTCACCTGGCTCGGCAGCCGCCTCCGCCGCCGCTCAGGTCCCGGCCCCGGAACGCGACCGCCGCTTCTCGCGCCGCCGGCCCGCGCCCCCTGATTGGCCCGGGCCGGCGCTCCCAGAAGCCCCCGCGCGCCGCGCGGCCAATTAAACTTTATGGATCCCCGCGGAGGCGGACAGGGGCGGGGCCTGGGCCGGGGGCGGGGCCTGGCGCTGAGCTGTCACTCCCCGCGCGCCGGCGGCCACCGCCCTCGCCTCTCCCACGTGGTGACGGGAGGCTCCGTCCCGAGGTGGCGACCCCACGATGGCCAGGGCGCGTTTCTCACCCTTTATCCGGCGCCATCCCGGTGACAGGCGCTAATCTGGACGCTGTGGGCGCGGTGGCGACCACGACAGAAAAGATTCCCTCTCCTGAGAGGGTTGGCAGGCTAGTGGGGGAAACAAAATATAATCAATAGCCCTAACCGGTGTGGGCCTGCGGACTCAAGGGTTCCAGGTTCGATTCCAGTCAAGGGCATGTACCTTAGTTGTAGGCACGTACCCAGTAAGGGGGTGTGCAAGAGGCAGCTGATTTATGTTTCTCTCTCACCCATGTTTCTAATTCTCTATCCCTCTCCTTTCCTCTCTGTAAAAAAAAAATCAAAAAGATATATTAAAATATTATATATGTAATCAATAGCAGCTAGTTTGAAAGGAGGGCTACCCCAGGGAAGGGGCTTCTGAGGAGGAGACGTCTGAGCTCAAACATGGCTGATACGAGAGAATCATCCGTGTAAAATCGTGGCTGCAGAAGAGGGTTTCTCTCATGGACCAACACCAACTTCTCACTTTTTGTAAATTTTCACTTCCCTGACTACTGAGCTCCCACCACCACCATGCACCCCCGCCCTGTTCTCTCACTCTCTTTTTGAAATGTTCTGCTCTGTAGAAAGTTAAGTTGAGTTCACCCCGGACCTTTTTCCCTGTAGTAATAGTCTATTTTGCTGACTAAAATAAGCCCTTCCTGCTTTAACGAGGGTCGGACTTTGTTTATCTTAACCCTTCACACCAGAATATTCTTGATAAATGACAGGTGTTGGCTGACAATATGGATGAGCATGGCTTTTATCCTAAAGCCATTATTTATTTAGATCCTGCTGTGCTCAGACAATATCTAAAAATATAATAGCATCTTACATCTGAATAGTATTGTATGCTGCCTTTTTCCTTTATGTAAAGAATTTTAGCCGAAACTGGTTTGGCTCAGCGGTAGAGCGTCGGTCTGCCGACTGAAAGGTCCCGGGTTCGATTCCGGTCAAGGGCATGTACATTGGTTGCGGGCACATCCCCAGTAGGGGGTGTGCAAGAGGCAGCTGGCCGATGTTTCTCTCTCATGGACATTTCTAGCTCTCTCTCTCCCTTCCTCTCTGTAAAATATTAATAAAATATATTTTTAAAAGAATTTTAGTGATAGACAAATACTCATAAAACATTGCTAAATGAAAAAATCGGGACAGTCCCGATTTTTAACAATTAGTCCCCCATCCCGCGGCTTTTCAAAAAAGCCCCCATTTTTGGAAAGAATGCACGACAAGCTAGGGAACGGTGGGAGAAGGGGAAGGGAATATATGGTTTTTGGCGGCCATGTGGCTATTTAGTCAGGATATGAGTTTTATATTATTTTTGTTAATTTTATAATGTTAAACTTTAATCATAACAAAAAATTGTTGAGAGCTGACTATCGAGAACTTCTTATCAAAATTCGCATTGTTGATCAGTTGTTAGAATTCACTCAAATGAGAAATGTGCCAAAGAATAAAATAATACTATACGTAATTTTTAATTTATTATATTTGTAAATTGTACTTATGTTGAAATTTAAAAACATATATTACAATACTATTTTTGCGTTCTATGAAAATTTTTTTAAATATATTTTATTGATTTTTTTATGGAGAGGAAGAGAGAGAGAGTTAGAAACATTGATGAGAGAGAATCATCGATCAGATGCCTCTTGCACACCCCCTACTGGGGATGTGCCCGCAACCAAGGTACATGCCCTTGACAGGAATCAAACCTGGGACCTTTCAGTCCTCAGGCTGACGCTCTATCCACTGAGCCAAACTGGTTTCGGCACTTATTTCTTATGTAATAAGAAATATACCCTGCCATTGACGGTCTGCAATAAGCAAGAATTTTTTTCATGAAAAGCCCTTGTGGAATGCACATTCTGTCAGGGGAGACAGGGGGTTAGACAACAGCGGGTGCTCAGGATGGAAATAAAACTGGGGAGGGGGGTGGGGCGAGTTACCAAAGGGGAGGGGAGCCACTGGCAGCATCCAAGGCACAGGGAACAGAAGGTGCAAAGGCCTGAGGCAGAGCATTCCTGGTGGCCCTGAGGACCAGGATTAGGCGAACATAGCGGTGGGAGGGAGTGATGTTGGCCTTATGAGCCAATGCCAAGACTTTAGCTTTTACTCCAAGAGAAACGAGCCACTGGCGGGTCTGAATCAGAGGAGTGACGTGTTCCATCTGGGTGCTACGTAGGGAATAGTCCAAAGTCCTGGCTGCCCTCATTTGAGTTCTCTCCAAGCTTCTTGAATCATCATCATTGTTGCTATTAAATATTATACGTATTAATAACAGATACAGAACGTGGCTTCTGTCCAAGACTGGGCTCTGAATAACTATCATATCTGGCATCAGATGGACAGAAGGTAGCACAAACTGAGTCTTAGGGATATTCACCATCCTCAAGGTCAGCCAGAGCACCAAGTCACCATAGCAACAGCTCTGACACCCATGACACTGAGATTCCCAGACCTCCTTGCTGGAAACAGTCTGGGTGGGGGGGGTAGGGGGAGGAAAGCAGCCTTAGGCCTATGGCATCACTTTGTTTATTTCTAATGCCAGATAAATTTGGAAAACACTGTTTTAATACAATATACCCTCATTTTATGGCACCCTAAATGTGTGTAAGTATCCCCAAGTCTATTCAACTTTTTCTCAAAATAAATTCAAATGCATTTGATCATAAATTATAAACACAGTCCTAACAGGACCTGTAGCCATAGAGACGGTGGAAAAGGTGGGAGCAAAGTTGGCACACTAAAAATTCAAACTAAGGCCCGAGGAAAATGGGCAGGACATTGTGTACACCAGCTCATGCCAACTTCAAGCTACCTTCCCAGGGCCCTCTGCGGGCCTCTCACGCTGTCCTGGCTGTGAGCTCAGAACTGCTTTCTAGCGTCTGAGGAAAGCAAGCCTGGTTGTCTTAACCTTTTGACAAGTGAAACGGAATGGGAAGAGGAGGGTTGCCCATAGCTTGCAATAAATGAAATGACCGCCAGGTGGCAGAAAACACCCAGTAAGGAAAGGCAATGCTTTTAAGCTTCCATAGAATCTTAAAAAAAAAAACCAACCAAACAAAAAAAAACTGGGTATTTCAGCCCACCGGTGTGGCTCAGTGGTTAAGCGTGGGCCCAGGAACCAGGCCATCAGACTTTGATTCCCTGTCAGGGCACATGCCAGGGTTGCAGGCTCGATCCCCAGTAGGGATAGATCGATGTTTCTATCCCTCTCCCTTTTCCTCTCTCTAAAAAAAAAAATCAGTAACCCTAACCCTCCATTTTTGGTGCTATTTGTAATGTAACGGTTACACATTTCAGGCTTAATCTGCATTATCGACATTTAGTGCCTCACTTTCTTAAGTCTGGACAACCTACAAACAATAAATCAAGCTCTGCTCTTGAGGATCTGCCCACTTAGAGAGGGTGAGTACTGCCCCATCTCAAGCGGGCCTGTGTGACATCACTGACAGAGTTGGAAAGGGATACCCATTACATAGCGTGTCCATCGGTCAGACAGGGTAGATGTAAACAATCCCAAAAGCACGGATCCAGGGTCAGTAAATAATAGTGGTTAGGCTAAATAGGGCCCAAGCCTTGTCTGTGAATGGCCCAAGAGTGATTCTACATTTTGGAAGGGTCGTATAAATAAATAAATAAATAAGCCCTGGCCAGTGTGGCTCAGCGGTTGAACACCAATCCCATGCACCAAGAGGTCACTGGTTCGATTCCAGGTCAGGGCAGATGCCAGGTGGCAGGCTCCATCACCTGCAGGAGGCGTACAGGAGGCAGACGATGGACGTTTCTCTCTCCCTCTCCCTTCCTCTCTCTCTCTTTAAAAAGAATAAGTTAAGCCGAAACAGGTTTGGCTCAGTGGATAGAGCGTCAGCCTGTGGATTGAAAGGTCCCAGGTTTGATTCCGGTCCAGGGCATGTACCTTGGTTGCAGGCACATCCCCAGTAGTGGGTGTGCAAGAGGCAGCTAATCAATGTTTCTCTCTCATCGATGTTTCTAACTCTCTATCCCTCTCCCTTCCTCTCTGTAAAGAATCAATAACATATTTTTTTTAAAAAAGAATAAGTTAAGTAAAATAAATAAATGAATGGCTATGCAACAGAGACCACACGTGGCTTTCGTCTAACTAACGAGAGCAAAAACATGAGTCTGCGTTCGTCATATTGGAACTACACTCATTGGGCAATTCCAAACCATAAGTAGACTGACTGGGTTACAGAGACAACAGTTCAGCAACCGTCAACGAATACGTTCTGAGAAAAAAAAAAAATTAATAGGCTCTCGGGACAGTTCCAAGTACAACAAAGACTTTTGCATAATTTGTTGTTGCTCCTACATTGTGTTGTTTTTTTCCATGTGTCCCCTGTATTATAATTTATAGTGAGTGTACATACTCGTGTGCACGAATGCACAATTCATGTGTGTTGACCAGGACGGTGGCTGAATACACCAACAGCCCTGTTCCCACGGGTCCCTTGCCCCTGAACCCTCTACGGCTCCACCTTGTCGGGGAAGTGATCACACAGGCTGTCCTTCCATCTCTAAGCCTTTCCTCATACCCTTCCCTCCTGCGGGATGGGGGTGGGGGCGCTGTAAGAGGAGTCGGCGGAGCCCTGGGCCTCGTGCACATGCGCTCTCGGAGCCATTCCCCTCCCGGAGAGCTGACCTGGGGGAGTTGACCTTGACTTTTCATCTGCACCAGGCCCCACACCCTGTGACCGGTAAGGCTCTGAGGAACCGCAATCTGAGTGGCACAGACTTGGAAAAGGGAGATTCCCAGGCCTGAGAGTCGCAGGTCCCCACCCCCCAACTGCCAGGGCAGGAGGAACCGCCTCATTGCCCAAAGAAAACCTCACCCAGGGCGTGTCCCACAGGTCCCGGCAAGAAGCAACGTGGCCCCGGTCGGGAGGTGAAATCCAGGCGCCGTCCTGGTCTGCCTTCAGTCTCAGACGCTCTGGGGAAGCCTTGGGGTCCCGGGGGAGCCCTGTGCCCCAGCAACATCTCCCGGGACTCCTTGGTTCCCAGCAGCGGGACTGAGCTGAGGGTCACCGGGTGGAAGGGTAAAGGGGAAGGACTGGGGGCCGAGCATGGAGAGGGGGCAGGGGCAGGAAATGCCATAGGGTTGAGGTACGGGAGCCACAGGCCTGGACTCAGGGCCCAGAGAATCCTGTCGGGGCCTGTGCCTGTGACCAATGTCCTTGGAACTCGTTCTAGCCCACACTTGCATTCCAAAGGGGACTATCTGATTGGCTGAGGTTCCCTTTGCTAGCCCACTCACCACCAGTGCTCTAATCAGTCTGGCCAACAAGTGACCATGTGGATGGATGGAGGGATGGATGGATGGTGGATGGATGGATGATGGATGGATGGATGGATGGATGGATGGATGGATGGGTGGATGGGTAGATGGATGGATGGATGGGTGGGTGGATGGATGGATGGGTGGATGGGTAGATGGATGGATGGATGGATGGGTGGATGGATGGATGGATGGATGAATAGGATTTTCTCCTGGCCTCTGGGCAGACTGACTCGCACCCTCTTCCCGGGGCTTCCACACCTCTGCCTTAGCTGCCGACCCAAGAGTCCTGTGGATGGAGCTGTTCTCCGGAAGGCAGAAAAGTTCGCTCTCTTGCCGAGACCGGTGTGGCTCAGTGGATAGAGCGTCAGCCTGTGGACTGGAAAGTCCCAGGTTCAATTCCGGTCCGGGGCATGTACCTTGGTTTCGGGCACATCCCTGGTGGGGTTGTGCAGGAGACAGCTGGTCGATGATTCTCTCTCATCGTTGTTTCTAGCTCTCTATCCCTCTCTCCTCCTCTCTGTAAAAAAATCAATAAAATATATTTTTTTTTAAAAGAAAGAAAGAAAAGTTCGTTCTCGCTCTCTGCCCTAGTTCAGCAGCTGCATCAGGAAATGACAAAGAAATGCTCCCTGAATCCCACGGGGATTTAAAATAAGTCCTCCTCCAGCTGAGAGACTGGATCTTGTGTGTGTGAACTCCCCTCTCTCTGTGCGCTTAGCACAATGATTTACATACAGTAGGGGTCCATTCAATGCTCCTGGAGTGAAACCCAGAGCACTAATGGATCACCTACTGATTGTCAGGCTCCGTGCCGGGCTGAGAGGGAACGAGCATTTACTAAGAACCCAGCATGTGCCGGAGACTGCGCTGGACACACGTGACCTCACCACGGCCCCGTGGAGCAGGCGCTGCGATTGTACCCATTTTCCGGATGAGAACTTCGAGGCACAGGCAGGCCACACACAGAACTGGCCTCAGCAGTGGAGCTTCCAGCCAGGGGTGGCTCCAGAGACGACGCCTTTAACTGCCTTCCAATGAAGTGATGTCTTGACTCCTGGAGTCAAACAAGGCATTCTGATGCGGCCGTGTGCAATTAGAAAAAAATATCATTGTGAACACGTCTCTGCAACAGTCACCCATAATGGCCCCGCCCCGCCCTCCCCTTGGGGAACCAGCCGGGTCCTGGGGACCCGAGAGAAGCTGTCACTTCCCCATGTGGCTGGGAAGATAAAACTGCCCGTCGGTGACCGTGTTCGCCAGGGCAATGGAAACATCACGTCCCCTTCTCCGGAGAGCGTTGGCAGCTGTGGTTCCCGAGGGCAACGTTGCGAAAGAGCAAACTGTGGGCACGTTTGTGACCTTGGCACCGGCACTTGCAAGCAGGACAGTGCTGTGTGTCCCGACTCCTGCTCCAGCCCCAGGGGGCCCGTGCCAGCCTGGGACGCCAGCCCGCTGGCGATGCCTCGGCGGTTTCCACAGTGCCAGCCCCCAAGGAGGCGTGCCATCCCCTCAGCGAGGTCCGCTCTCCACGGAGCCTCTTGTCCCAGAAGCCTGTCTGCCCCAGGCAGGACCCGGTCCCTCCAGGGTCCCCCAGCCACCGGCAGCCACAGGCTACGGGTGATGGCTTCCAAGACCCGCTGGGGGAGAGACACTTCCTGCGGAAGCCCCCATTGATTTCACTGAATGGCGTGTCTGCGGGCTGCAACCGTGGGTTCTTGTTAAATATGCAGGTTCCTGCCCGGCCGGGGGGGCTCCGTGGGTGAGCATAGACCTATGACCCAGGAGGTCAAGGTTCCATTCCCGGTCAGGGGTCAGGGCACATGCTGGGGTGGTGGGCTCCATTCCCAGTGGGGGGCGTGCAGGAGGCAGCCCATCAGTGATTTTCTCTCATCATTCATGTTTCTATCTCTCTCTCTCTCTCTCCCTTCCTCTCTAAAATCAATAAAAATATATATTTTTTTAAAGTACAGGCCTCCCCTGGCCCATCTTACATCTCCGAAATCGTGCTGGGGTGGGAGGGGGTGCAGGCTGGTGGCTGGGGGCCCTCTCCACCCCGCCCGGTGACTCAGCTGCTGAGCCAGGCGGGGAGTCACCCCAATGAATGAGGCACGTGGTCTCCGCTCCCCTCTCCAAAGGGAACTTGAGCTGCGCCCCTCACACACTCGCCCAGACATGCTGGCCTCCTCCCCACCCCACCCCACCCCCTAGCGCTCAGATCTCAGTGCCAAGGTCTCTCCCCTCAGGCCCACCCCAGCACATCCTGTCTCAGCCGGTCCTCCTGTTCCGTGAAATGTCTCCTCCCCCCATCCCCCGCAGTCTGTGAGCTTTGAGTCACCTCTCACCCGGACAGCCTGCTGCCTGAGTAGACAGTAGGTGCAGCATAGGTGCACACAATGATTTACAGGCAGTAGCGGTCCAATCAATGCTCCTGGAGTGAAACCCAGAGCCAAACAACGCACATACACACAGTGGCACCGACACACAGAGGGGACAGGGGCCAGGTCATTCTAGAAGGTGGTAGAGGAACCACACCCGACAAAGAGGAGAGACAGCCGGCCGGCAGGCCAGGTGGCAGGAAGCGATTCATCTGCCCCATTTCACCCGCCCCCCCCCCCTTTCCTGTGCCGACGACGCCCCACCTCCCCACAACCCAGGTCCCCTCCCAGCCTGGGGGAGAACGGAGGAGGCCCCTGTTCCCAGAACACCATCAGGAGCACGGAGCCAGGAGAGTCTCGAAACGTTTATTGTCATTCAGATAGTTCATACAAAAAGGGACGTAGCAACGGGGTCAGGGTTTATGAAAAAAAAAATATCAGAAAATCCAGGTGTGTGGGCATTTCTCTATGTACATCCGGGAGCGGGCTCTCCCCGCGTCACGCATCGTCACGCATCATCACGCACAGCAGCTGCACTTGTCGGCGGCTCCTTTGCAGACGCAGCCCTGGGCGCACTTGGCACAGCCCACGGGGCAGCAGGAGCAGCAGCCTGGGAGAAAGGGCAGAGGGGGAAGTCAGCACACACCACGGGCACCTCCCTGCCCAACGGCAGGCCTGGGCACAAGCTACCCCCTCTAACCCCCGACGGGACGGGCCCCAGTTTCAGAGGGCAGGTGCTGTCCTGAGATCATGGTTAGAACCTTTGGGAAAAGTCCCACCCCCTAGGAATCCTGCCATCCTGAGCCCAGACAGGTCACAGAGCTTGAAGAGGCAGTGCCAGGGCCTGGGGGTGGAGGGAGGGCAGAGGGGAAGGCAATGGAAGTCGGCCCCCAGCCTCCTAGGACCGATACAATGAAGGGAGGAACGTCCTCAAGATGAGGGAGGGGCAAACCCCGGCCCCGGCAGTGCCCCAGGAGGGTCCGGAGGGTCCAAAAGGCTTTGGGTTGACTCTACTGCTTGAAAGGACAGCACCGGCAGGCGGGAGAGACCACGTTCACGTGCGTCAAGGGTCAGGACGCCAGAGGGGTCGGAAGGCTCCATCGTCAGGAGGCAGGTTCTAGCTGGGGCTCCCTCCCCGACACTAAGTGCTGAGGTCCCTGGACTTCGGGGTCCCGTTCTAGAGCGAGAGTTTGGACCCCCACGGCTCTCTCAGCTCTGGTTCTGCTCCGGTGGCTGGGGAAGTGGGGGTAGAGATGTCGGGCCCTTGGTCCGCGGCTGCCTGCTGAGCTCTGGCCGCCCTCCTGACTCCCCTCCTGACTCCGTTCAGCCCCCCGCTGCCCAGGGAAGGGCCCCCACACTCACTCTTCTTGCAGGAGGTGCATTTGCACTCTTTGCATTTGCAGGAGCCGGCGCAGGCGCAGGAGCCACCTGCAAGGAGGAGAGAAAGGGGAGCAGTGAGATGATGCCGGATGCAGGAGACACGGCGGCCCATGGACCCTCCCCTCCCTGCCGCTCCTCCGTCCGGACCCTAGAGGGCGCTCCTTTCCCGCTCCGGGAAGTTGAAGTCGCTCTCTTCCCCCCTGGCGCACCCCAAAGGGGGGTCCCGGGCTGCAGACCCAGCCCAGGCAGTCTGGGGCTGGCTGGGGCCAGGGTCCGAGATCCTGAACTGCAAACAGGCAACGTCCCCACCGCCCACCAAGTCCTGCACAGAACACTGGGTCCCAGTCCACCAAACCCCCCCACCCCAGACCCACTGGTGGACCCTGGAAAACAGCAGCTTTGAGCCCCGGGTACCCTCGGCTCTCACCCAGAGGCCAAGGGCGACGGGGCACGGCCTCAGCAGCGAGGCTGGGCAGGGCGCACGGACCCAGCGCAGCACCCACTGCGGCCATCCATCACCCAGGTACCCGCTTGCTCCACCCCAAGGACCCCCGTCCCGTGCCCCGGGGAAGGGGCACCCGAGGCCCGGTGCCGGGGTGCTCACCGGTGGCGCAGGAGCAGTTGGGGTCCATGTCGATCGGAGGTGAGGCTCGAGGTCCCAAAGCGAGAGGAGAAAAGGGTTCTCGTTCGTGTCCAAGACGCGTGGTGGCGAGGAGCGGGCCGCGCGCTGGTTTTATAGCCCCGGGGAGGCGGGCCGGGCGCAGAGGCCCCGCCCCTGCCTTGCACCCCGCCCCGGCCTTGCACCCCGCCCCGGCCTTGCGCCCCGCCCCGGCCTTGCACCCCGCCCCGGCCTTGCACCCCGCCCCGGCCTTGCACCCCGCCCCGGCCCTGCACCCCGCCCTCCCGCCCGCCGGCTCCGGGCCGTGCGCACCTGGCCGCGCCGTGCGCACCGCTTCCCCCGTGAGCGCCGTGCGGGCCGCGCTTTGGGCGCCCGGTGGTCACGCGGAGGAGGTCGCGGGTACACGGTGTCCCCGCTCCCCGGCCCCGCCCGGTCCCCCCCAGAGGCGCAGCCACCCCCGTTCCCGGAGTTCTGGGAACTCAGCCCCTGAATCCTAGAAGTCCTCTCCCCACCCCACCCCACCCCTGGCCCGCTCCTCTCTGTCTTCACGTTCACCCTCGGCCGAGCCCGTGTTTGCACCCAGCCCGGGCTCACCTCCCCGGCTTGGCTGGGGGCCCGGAGTTGTGTGCAGAGACGTGGTGGATGTGACCTTCGCCCCCTCGCTCCCTGGCTCACCCCCTTGTCCCCCCAACCACCACCCCCGCATAGATGTCCCTTCCTGTTTACAGCAAGGAGGGCTCGGAGCTTAGAGCGACCCCTTCCCCCTTCCTTCCATTCTCCTGACTAAAGCTGTGAATAAGCATGTTGTCCTGGTGCTCCTTTGCCTAAGCCAGTGGTCGGCAAACTGCGGCTCTTTGGCCCCCTTGAGTTTTTTGGCAAAGGCCAGCTTAGGAGGACCCTAATGAAGTGAATAACAATGTGCCTACCTATGCAGTTGAAGTTTTTTTAAAAAAAACTTGGCTCTCCAAGGAAATTTCAACCTTTGTGCTGTTGCTATTTGGCTCTGTGGACCAATGAGTTTGCCGACCCCTGTCCTAAGCTTTCCAGGGTTTGCTGAGCCTAGCGGGGCCACCCCACTCCGGGAGGGAGGTTCCCAAAGCATGGGATGCAATCCCCCCCCCCGCCCTCCTAGCCCCCCCAAGGAAGAAAGGGATCCTTTGTAGGCACTGGGCTGACCTGGCATAAATAAGGAGCAAGAAATAATGTGATTTCCCTGTCGGTGTTCCTGACCGTTAGTTACATAAGGGTTCGTCTGTGCCAGTCTTGCTTAATCACTTTCACTCTTTAAACCCAACGGACTCCGAAGGGGAATCCCCGGATTACACGTGGCACAGGGCGTGCGGACAGGGAGTTTGTAAACAGCCGGGCCGGCCGGCTGGGTGCTGGGAAGTGGTTGGTGCCCCGATCTGATTCCATCACTTGCCAAAGGAAAGAGAAAGAACCTTCCCTCTGTCCCAGGGGTGGGTCCGTCACCGCCCCCCTATGTCCAGCCGAAGCCTGGGGGCGACAACGTGATAGGTGTGCCTTTGTGGCTCCCTTCTATGTCTGGAAGTAAGCTGGTTCTCATTTTCCGTCGTGGGAAGCAGTTTGCCTTTCATAGAAACAGAGCCAAGGAAAGAGGAACGGTTTAGAAATTAAGCACACAGCCGACACCGGTGTGGCTCAGTGGATAGAGCTGTCAGCCTGCGGACTGAAAGGTCCCGGGTTCGATTCCGGTCAAGGGCATGTACCTTGGTTGCGGGCACATCCCCAGTTGGGGGGTGGCAGCTGATCAATGTTTCTCTCTCATCGATGTTTCTAACTCTCTATCCCTCTCTCTTCCTCTCTGTAAAAAATCAATAAAGTATATTAAGAATAATAAAATAAAATAAAAATTAAGTACACAAATAGCGCAGGGGATAGTGGAAATGGTGGGACCTTCAGGATCTGAAGGATCTGAGGGACCCGGCCTGTCTGGCTCCTGCTGTACACGGCGAGCGCCCATCCTTCTTGGTGGGAGGAAGGCCACCCTCCTCCGGCCACTGGTTTCGTGGTCACGTGGTTGATAGAGACAGCGCAAGGTACCGTGGGCCTGGGTGCTTGTCTGCAGGTAGAAACCCCGCTCCCATGCTACGAAGATGCTACAAATTGGTTCTTCATAAGTTTATTGCAGTTACAAGTGTTGAATGACGAAATGGTTTTTGTACACTGTCCTTTCAAACTTTTCCTTTTTTAAAACATGTTTTTATTGATTTCAGAGAGGGAGAGAGAGATTGAAAGATCAGTGATGAGAGAGAGTCATTGATTGGCTGCCTCCTGCATGCCACCCCTCACTGGAGGTCAAGCCCACCTCCCGGGCATGTGCCCTTGATCAGAATCAAACCCGGGACCCTTCAGTTCACAGGCCAACACTCTATCTACTGAGCCAAACCGGCCAGGGCAAATTTTTTCTTAATAATTCACCTTATTTGACCATAGCCATATCCGTGAATGTGAGAACCTACAAAGTGATCGACCCCCCCCCCCCCAGCTTTAGAAGCCGGCGGCCCTCACAGTGTGTGCCCTGAGGCTCTTGCCCTGACAGCAGATGCCCCTCAGGGACATCACCTTCCGGCCTGAAGGCGCTCATGGTTGGGGGAGACTCACTGTCCCATCTAGCACTCAGCTCTCTGCAGATCCGGTCCAGTCTCCATCCCAGCCCCGCGGCACCACATTCCTTCCTCTGGTCGCACAGGGAAAGAAACCAGACTCAGAGCGAACTCAACCACCTTCTTATCTCTCACATAGTTCACAGGCGAGGGAGTGTGGCAATCGGGTCAGGGTAGACTGAGGGGGAAAAAAATCGGGTTTGAGCATGTTGCTCTGGTTACATCGGGGAGCAGGCTCTAGGTCAGGGGTGGGCAAACTTTTTGACTCGGAGGCCACCATGGGTTCTTACACTGGACTGGAGGCCCGGAACAAAAGCAACCTGACCGTGCTGACACTCTCCTCTTGGGCTGCTGGTGAAGGAGCGGAGGGGAGAGCAAGAGAACCCTCCGTCTTTCGGCTCCGCGGGCCGGATAGAACAGCCGAACGGGCCGGATCCGGCCCTCGGGCCGTAGTTTGCCCAGGGCTGCTCTCGGTTGTAGGCTCTATGTTATAGGTCACTCACAGTGTGCCTGGCATCCTTCCCAAATGCGTTGCATGCATGACATCATTCAATCCTAAGAGCCAGACACTATTATTTTCCCTTTTCACAGGGGAGGGGACTGAGCCTCAGACAGGTAATGACACCCAGCGACCGGTGACGCAGCTGGGGTTGGCACCCACGCCGGCTGCCCGCAGCATCGTGCCCTCCCCCACCGCCACCACCCAGCACGTGGCATCACACGGCAGAGGAGGACGCCGCACACCTGGCCGGAGGCAGCGGGGGCAGCCGAGTGGCAGTGGGTCCCTGTGTGTGTCTCTGGGCTCCTGTTCCCGTCTCTCGAGCCAGGAGCACGACAGGACCATCTCCGAGGCCTCTCCCAGCTCTGCGTGACGAGAGGCGGGATCGAACACCCGGAGACATCGTGTCCCCATGCCGGCCACCCACCCTCCCATGGCCCAGGGTCAGCCAGGTTCCAACGCCATCCCTAGCCTCCGACCCTGGGCAAAGGCTTCAAGACCAAGGAAGCCTTTCTCCAGGAGCATGCTGGGAGTGAAAAGGATTCTCTCTGTGGGGATGTCAGGGTGGGCATAGCAGTCATCACGGCCTCTGTTTGCCCTGCCCTGGCCTGGCCTGGAGCCGGGACACGACCCCTTCTCCCTCGGACGGAGATGTAATTTCCTCCCTGCAGACGGGGAAGGGCGTCTCCGGGCACCCGGCCAGGGAGGGGCGCAGTGGGCGGTGGGCCGGCATGCCTCCCGAGGCTGGCTGCTGAGAGCCCCTCACCCTGGGCACCCGGGGCAAGCACAGTCCTGACTCCAGTCCGCCGGGACTTGGACTTGATTTTCCCTTTGATTTTTACATCAAACAGCAGCTCCCTCCACAGACAGCCAGGGGCCCAGCCGTTGTGGTTAATTACGAGTCCCCTAGGGCCTGTCTGCTGAGCAGCACGCCAGCACCCAGCCAGGGCAGCCGCAAAGTCCTCCACCTGCAAATGCCCGGGCACCCTCCCCCTGGCTGAGCAGGCTTTCCCCGGCACCTCCCTGCCGTTCCCTCCACATCCCTCGTCACTCTGTTTGGAGGGAGGGATGGGGCTGGGGGGGGGGTGCAGATATCTGCCTGACTCGGGAGGGACTTCCTGAGATTCAATGCCATACCACATCTGGGAGCTCTCAGGGGGGTGGCAGGTGCCCTGTCAGAGACCCTGGGCAAGAACCATGGTTCCCTGTGGGGGTATCTGGGGAGGGGTGCATGGCTCCCAGGCTGTGTGTTCCATGCTCTGGGCCGTTCACGACTTGTTTTCAAGTGCGCAGTGCACACTGTTGGTGGGAATGCGCACGGCATTTGTAAATATCTAATTTTTGGCTCTTCATGTATTTACTAGAGGCCCGGTGCACGAAATTCGCGCACTCGAAGGGGGTTCCTCAGCCCGGATTGCAAGAGGCCACAGGCCAGGAGGCGGGACCCCACCAGCGCACCATAGGGGCTGGGGTGGGATGTGGGAGATTGGCCAGACAGGAAGGGACTGCGGGAGGCCTCCAGAGCGTGTCCGGCCTGTCGCCCTCAGTCCTGATGGGTTGGACCCCAGCAGCAAACTAATCTACTGGTCACAGTGTGCACCTGGTGGTCAGTGCACGTCAGAGCGAGCAGTTCAGTGGCCCTAGCACATCATTAGCATATTATGCTTTGATTGGCTGAATGGATGACTGGCCACTTAGCATATTAGGCTTTTATTATATAGAACAAAATGGGTTTTGTATACTTTCCTTTCAAATGTTTTTTTTTTTAAATAAAACATGATTTTATTGATTCAGAGTGGAAGGAAGAAGGAGAGAGAGATTGAAACATCAGTGATTAGAGAGAATCATTGATTGGCTGCCCACCACCCGGGTATGTGCCCTTGATCAGAATCAAACTCGGGACCCTTCAGTCCATAGGCTGACACTCTATCTACCGAGCTTCAGAAGCCAGCGGCCCACACAGTGTGTGCCCCGGGGCTCTTGCCCTGACAGCAGATGCCCCTCAGGGACATCACCTTCCAGCCTTAAGGCGCTCATGGTTGGGGGAGACTCACTGTTCCGTCTAGCACTCAGCTCTCTGCAGATCCAGCCCAGTCTCCATCCCAGCCCTGCGGCACCACATTCCTTCCTCTGGTTGCACTGAGGAACTCAACCACCTTCTTATCTCTCACTTAGTTCACAGGCAAGGGAGTGCGGCAATCGGGTCAGGGTAGCCTGAGGAAAAAAAAAAATCGGGTTTGAACATGTTGCTCTGGTTACATCGGGGAGCAGGCTCTAGTCCAGGGGTGGGCAAACATTTTGACTCGAGGGCCACAGTGGGTTCTTACACTGGACCGGAGGGCCGGAACCAAAGCAACCTGACCACGCTGGCACTCTCCTCTTGGGCTGCTGGGGAAGGAGCGGAGGGGAGAGCAAGAGAGCCCTCCTCCGCTCTTTCGGCTCCGAGGGCCAGACAGAACAGCCGAACAGGCAGGATCCGGCCCTTGGGCCGAAGTTTGCCTACAGCTATGTTTGTAAGACCTTTAGGGTTCGGGTTTATTTCACCAGGAGAAAGCTGGCCTGCCCCATCGGAGCCAGGCCAGGGCAGGGCAGAGAGCCTGCACTGGCAGTGACAGCTCCCAGGGGCAAAGGAAGACCAATTCTCCTGATCTCTCCCCTCCCCACCAGCTCAGGGCTCCCTCCTCTCACTCCCCAGCCCCCACATTCCCAGGGAAGGGCCCTCCCTCACTCTTCCTGCAGGAGGTGCATTCGCAGGAGCCACCCGCGAGGAGGAGAGAGACAGGCAGTGAGATTCGTGATGCAGGAGAGACAGAGACAGCTGTCCCTCACCTTGGCTCCCACACCTCCTCCCCTGGGCAGGGGCCGGCCCGGGGAACCCCTGTCCCACATGGAACAGATGGAGCCGACCCCCCCTCCCCCTTTCTCTGCCCTTCTGCTGGAGAGGGCCGTGCACTTTCTTTGTTTACCCCCCAGGGATGGTCCCGGGCGCCAGGCCCAGTTCAGTTAGGCTGAGCCTGGGGGCCAGGACCTATGTCCTCAGCCCGGAAGACGCACCGTTCCCTGCCTCCAATCAGCAGGGGCAACTTCGAGTCCTGGGCCAGCAGCCCCCGAGACCACCTGATGTTGGGAGCAGGACAACCTCGAACCTCAGGCCTCCCCAACAGGAACCACGGGGAGGCTGCAAATGCTCCAACAGGATGAGGGTGCTTGGCCGGGGAGAAAGCACAGAAGCTTCTCTCTCTCTCTCTCTCTCTCCTCAGGAGTCTGCTTCCTCTCAAGCTCAGAATACTCCCTCCTCTCGCCAGTTGGGGTCCATTTCCAGCAGAAATGAGGCAGTTGGTCCAAAGCAAGAGGAGAAGAGGCACTTGCGCGGGTGCACCGCGTGGTGGCGCCCAGGAGCCCGCGCGCTCACCTTTTTTTAAAATTTATTTTATTTTATTTTTAGCGCGCTCACTTTCTACCCAGAAGACTCGGCCCGGGCGCAGCGGCCACGCCCCGGCTCTTGCACCTGTCCCTTTGTCCCTTTGCGCCCGCCCCGGGGAACCGTGCGCTCCCAGTGTTTGCCTGGGCTGAGCGCCCCTGGCTGGGCGGTGTGCACCGTTACACCTGCCCCGCCGAGCTCTGTGCGCACCGCGCGGGGCCCCACCTTTGACCCCTGACTATGCCGAGCGGCTTGTGTGCCGTGTGGCACACGGTATCCGGCCTCCGGGCCTGACCCTTCCCAATTTTCCACCCGGGGGCAGCCACCCCGGATCCCCACGGCCTTCTGACTGGAACCCACCCCTGTGACCTCACCGTCTTCCCCCGCCCCGGACCCCTTGCCGCTGAGCTCAGGCAAAGAGCCCGTGTGCAGCACCCCCTCCCCTTCCTGTCCGTTGACTTGGCAGGAACGGGGGAGAAAGGAAGGGAGTTGTGTGCAGAGGAACCGTGTGCAACTGGACCTTGGCCTCCCACTCGCATTTCTTCTCCATGCTCCTCCCCCCACCCTGCACCCCACGTTGGGCCTACAGCCCCCTTTCTGGGGTACACTGCACCTGGCTAGCACAGGCCCCTGCCTTGTTCCACCCTTCCAGACTCCCCTGGGGGGATCCATGGGCACCTTTGTCAGGTCCTTTGCAGAAAACGCTAGTGTTCCCCACAGCCTGCTGGTACACCCACTCCCAGAGGTTCCCGCAGCTAACCTGCCCCAGAGGATGCATCCTTTTAGGTGATCAGAAGACTTGGCTTGGGATAGGGTTGTGCAGTGGGAAGGGCACCAGGGGTTAGACTGCTGGGGCCACAGGGGACCCGGGTTCAGCCACATGGGTACCTGAGTTCTGGCTGAGGAAGGGTTCAGAGGGGCTTCACAGAAAGTTCCGCAGCTTTCCAGCTGTGCCCGCTCAGGGTCCGGGCCTCCGCGGGTTGATTGGTGGGGTTGCTGCTTCTCTGGGCTGGAGCTAAAACACCACTGAGGCCTAGATGTTCTTCCCAGGGGGCAGAGGTCAGGGGGTCCCGGCCTCAAGGCCAGCGATCGGTAGGCTAAGGGAGGAAAGGCTGTTTAACTCCCCTGGGAAGTGACGCAATCGCTTCCGCCCTTCCGTCTGCAATCTCCCTGGCCCCGCTAGGATGAAACGACAGGGTGGGAAAGGTGTGGGCCCCCCCCACACATGGGGGCAGTGTCTTGTCCCAGGGTGCTTACGACAGGAGGTGACCGCTGTCCTCCTGGCGCCGGGCCAGCACAGTTTTATTCCCACCCTTCGTGTCCAACCCAGAGTGAGTCTTCTTCTTCTTCTTCTTCTTCTTCTTCTTCTTCTTCTTCTTCTTCTTCATATGTTTGTATTGATTTTATAGAAGGAGGAAAGGAGAGAAAGAGAAGCCTCGATGAGAGTCATCCATTGGCTGCCTCCCGCACCCCCCCCCCCCCATGGAGATCTGGCCTAAAACCTGGGCATGTGCCCCGACTGGGCATTGAGCCGGCAGCCTCTTAGTACAGCCTCTTGGACACTTAACCAACTGAGCCTCAGCAGCAGGCCGGGCCGGAGTAACGCTTCTAAACCAGGGGTGGGCAAACTTTTTGACTCGAGGGCCACCATGGGTTCTTACACTGGACCGGAGGGCCGGAACAAAAGCAACCTGACCACGCTGGCACTCTCCTCTTGGGCTGCTGGGGAAGGAGCGGAGGGGAGAGCAAGAGAGCCCTCCGCTCTTTCGGCTCCGCGGGCCGGATAGAACAGCCGGGAACGGGCCGTAGTTTGCCCATGGCTGTTCTAAACCAATGAGCCTTTCTCCAGGTGCATGGTGGGATGGAAAAGGATTCTCTCTACACGAATGGGCTTAGTGATCATGGAACCACGGCCAAGGGTGAACCTGAGGCGGGGTGGTGAAGGATTGAAGAAGAGGGAACTAGAGAATACAGTTGGGGCCAGGTGGGGCCACTGTGCCTGGATGAGGACACAGTGACCCAGCCTGTAAGCCAGAGCTTTCTTAGTCAGATCACACAAAGCAAAACACGGGAGGGGTGGGGGGAGTGATCAACATATTTACAATGTTCTTGCCAGTTTCAAATCTATTTTGTTACTCAAGTTTTGTTTTGGCAGCACTCACTGCACCTCCCACAGCCCATTAGCTACCCAGGAACAAGGGAGGACTCTAAGGTCAAGCCTAATTGTGCCAGGAGGACTCTCCCTCCACGCTGGGATTTGTGTGTGGCTCTGCCACAGGTCAGTCCGAGGCTCTAGCCTTGTAGCTGCTCTCTACAGATCTTAAGGGCCACCCTGGAGCCGGGACACTATTGCTTAACATCTCCTTTTTACCAACGGGGACTCGGAGGCTGAGAGAGTTTTAGGGACGTGCACAGGACATGCCACTTGCGGCAAAGCAGCCTGTGAACCGGGCTTCCTGACACCAAACCCCGTGCGCTCGGCACAGGCTGGCTCTGGTGATCCCTTTTCACACAGAGCCTCGCAGGCAAGCGTGATCCTGACTCCGGGTCCACGTGACTTGCCTTTCTCTTTGATTTTTACATCAAACAGCAACTCCTTCCACAAATAGCCAGGGGGCACGAACCGTTGTCAATAATTACAAGTCACTGCTTCAGAGCTGCAGAACCTGACGTCACCCTTCCAGGGTATGGGGGTGGGGGTGGGGGAGAGGGTAGGGGTGGGGAGTGACTGTTGGGGGGGTCGTGCCTCACCGGGAATCATTCTCAGCCACCCCTCCCTCTCACTGAGAAAAGAACCCTGGGCCTTTCGCTCCAGATCCCCATGCACTCTGCTGGTTTCAAACAGCCGGGAGCTGGATTCTGGAGGGGGGCCAGGTTTGAGCCTGCCCTATGGGAGGGAGGAACTTGCAAAGA
Source organism: Vespertilio murinus (assembly GCA_963924515.1). Taxonomy (NCBI): domain Eukaryota; kingdom Metazoa; phylum Chordata; class Mammalia; order Chiroptera; family Vespertilionidae; genus Vespertilio; species Vespertilio murinus. The sequence continues at coordinate 5,102,810 of OZ004716.1, read as the reverse complement.
TTCAGAGCCAAGCTCAAACTGGGACGGTGGTACTCCCAGTGTTTGTGGCCCACACTCTGGGGGCGTTTAAGAATTGTCTCCGGCGCCCTTCCGATGAACCGGGGCAGCGTTTTAAAATCTTGCATATCTGCTCTCTCGATCTGGAAAATGTGTCTCGAATCTAAAAATGTGGCTTGTGTTGTTGATCTTTTATGCCATTTCATAGTAATTATTGTTTACCAAAATGTAGGTCTGGGATGGATTGGAGTGGGAGAAGAAATGCTTCATTACAAGGATTTTATTTTATTTTTAAAAATATATTTATTGATTTCAGAGAGGAAGGGAGAGGGATAGAGAGATAGAAACATCAGTGATGAGAGAAAATCACTGATGAGAGAGAGATCAGCTGCCTCCTGCACACCCCCTTTCTGGGGATGGAGCCTACAACCCGGGCATGTGCCATTGGGTGGAATCCAACCGGGGACCCTTCCGTCTGCAGGCCGACACTCTATCCACCGAGCCAAACCGGCTAGGGCAGTGGTTGGCAAACTCATCAGTCCACAGAGCCAGATATCAACAGTACGACGAGTGAAATTTCTTTCGAGAGCCACATTTTTTTAACCTTAAACTTCTTCCAACGCCACTTCTTCAAAATAGGCTCTCCCAGGCCGTAGTGTTTTGTGGAAGAGCCACGCATGTGGCTCGAGAGCCACAGTTTGCCGACCCCGGGGCCAAGGCTTCTCTACAAGGATTTTAAAGCCCACGTCAGAATCAAGCAAGTAAGGTCCACTCTGTATTTTTCAAGCCTTCCGTGCAGTGAGGTACTGAGTGGGTCGGGGAGCCACAGAGAAGGGGCAATTCTGGGCTGAGAAGTTCCTGTGCCATCAACGTTGCTGTGGCCGCAGCGGGGACCGGTGGCCACCCCATGCCCGTGGCCACCCCATCCCCTCCGTGAGGCCCGCGTGGCTCGCCTGAAGGCTGTCAGGGAAAAACAATGCTTCCCTCCCAGGCCCACGTCCCTTCCTTCCCCATCCGGTCCTCCCTCCCGCACCCCCAAGCCCTGGTGGGCACACCAAGGAAAACAGACTCCGAATAAAGCCAACAACTTTTTATTTTCTTTCATGTGTTTTCTAGAAATAAAAACGGGAATGTAGCAAACGGGTCAGGGTTGTACAAAAGAGAGAAAAAAAAAGAAGCAGGTTTGTACACGTGGCTCTATTTACAACCGGGAGCGGGCTCTCTGTCCCCATCGCGCATCACGCATCATCACGCGCAGCAGCTGCACTTGTCGGCGGCTCCTTTGCAGACGCAGCCCTGGGCGCACTTGGCGCAGCCCGCGGGGCAGCAGGAGCAGCAGCCTGCAGGAGGAGAAAAGATCAGTAAGAAATCCCCGTCCTTCGCCACAGGTGGAGGAGGTGCCCCCCCTTCCCTGGGGGCTCCCGCCGCCCTGTTTCGGTTCCCCCCGGGGCTCGGGGCATGCGGGGAGCAGCAGAGAAGGCTGTACTCACTCTTCTTGCAGGAGGTGCATTTGCACTCTTTGCATTTGCAGGAGCCGGCGCAGGTGCAGGAGCCACCTGCAAGGAGGAGAAAGACAGTTGCCAATGGCGCCCCCGGGACACGCAGCCCGTGAAGGGGGCGCCCGGAGCCGCGTGGGCGTCCCAGGTCCACCACGAACCAACCGCCAGGAAAACCGGGGGGACGAGGGGACCGTGGAGAGAAGCGCGCAGCGGCCGCTTTAAGAACTGTGAGCACCCTGGGACCCAGGAGAGCCGGACCCCCCTGCACCCCCAGGCCCGCTTACCGGTGGCGCAGGAGCAGTTGGGGTCCATGGCGAGCTGAGTGAGCGGTGGCGAGCTGAGTCCGAGTGCAGAGGAGAGACTGGAGCTGGAGGTGGAGCGGGCAGGAGGCGCTTTGCAGCGGGGCGCGCGGCGGCGGCCTTTATAGCGGTCCCGCCGGGGCGAGTGCAAAAGCCCGCGGGCGGGGCGCCGCCTGCACACGCCCCGCGTGACTCAGCGGCGTTGGCGGCGGCGGGCGCCCCGGGCGGGCCGAGCGCACCGGGCGGGCGGTGCACACGGATCCCGCGGCGGCCGCCGGAACCGCCGCGGTGCGCGCCCGGCGACCTCGTGCCGGCGGGGCCGGGCGCAGAGCTGAGACTGGGCGGTCGGGACGCGCGCCAAGCACCCGGCTCTGACCTCCCGGCCCCCGCTCTGACCTCCCGCTGTGACCCCCGGCTCACCTCCTCCCCACACCCGCACCCACAGTTCTTAGAGCGTGCCAAGGCCTTCATAGCTGGGCAGCGTCACGTTGAACCCGGGGGACCGTTATTGACCCGGCTCACCCGTTGTATGCCCAGGGCTTTGGCAGGCCGTAGCACGTCTAGTCCTCCCGTTCTGCTGTGGGGGCTCTCGTTTCACCAGCGCCGGGAGGCGGGGACGCTGTCGTTCCTATGTTAAAGAGGAGGACATCGCCCAGGCTGGTGTAGTTCAGGGGTTGAGCCAGGAGGTCATGGTTAGGTTCCCCTTCAGGGCACGTGCCTGGGTTGTAGGCTCCATCCCCAGTGTGGGGGTTTCAGGAGGCAGCCAATCAATGATTCTCGTCACTGATATTTTCTTTTTTTTAAAAAAAATATTTTATTTATTTTTCACAGAGAGGAAGGGAGAGGGATATAGAGTTAGAAACATGGATGAGAGAGAAACATCGATGAGCCGCCTCCTGCACACCCCCCACCGGGGATGTGCCCGCAACCAAGGCACATGCCCCTGACGGGAATCGAACCTGGGACTCCTCAGTCCGCAGGCTGATGCTCTAGCCACCGAGCCAAACCAGTTTCGGCTTTTATTATTGTTGTTATTATTATTTTTTTAAAATAGATTTTATTGATATTTTACAGAGAGGAAGGGAGAGAGATAGAGAGCTAGAAACATCGATGAGAGAGAGACATTGACCAGCTGCCTCTTGCACACTCCCCACTGGGGATGTGCCCGCAACCAAGGTACATGCCCCTGACCAGAATCGAACCCGGGACCTTTCAGTCCAAAGGCCGACGCTCTATCCACTGAGCCAAACCGGTTTCGGCTTTATTATTTTTTTTTAACGTATATATTTATTGATTTTAGAGAGGAAGGGTGAGGGAGAGATGGAAGCATCAATGATCAGCTGCCTCCTGCACACACCCCTATGGGGGATCGAGCCTGCAACCCAGACGTGTGCCCTTGACTGGAATCGAACCTGGGACCCTTCAGTCCGCAGGCTGACGCTCTATCCACTGAGCCAAACCAGCTAGGGCCATGATTGCTCTCTCTCTCTCTCTTTCCCTTTCCCTTCCTCCCTGAAATCAATAAAAATATGTTGTAGCCAAAACCGGTTTGGTTCAGTGGATAGAGCGTCGGCTTGCGGACTGAAAGGTCCTGGGTTCGATTCCAGTCAAGGGTATGTGCCTTGGTTGTGGGCACGTCCGCAGTGGGGGGTGTGCAGGTGGCGGCTGATTGATGTTTCTCTCATTGATGTTTCTAACTTTCTATCCCTCTCTCTTCCTCTCTGTAAAAAATCAATAAAATATATTTTTAAAAATTATATATATATATAGTAAAACATAAGTAAAAAGGAGGGAACGGGGGTTGCGTAACTTGCCCAGGGTCACAGAGCTGGGGAGCGCAGGGCCTGGTGATTCCGTTAGAGAGCCCAACCACAGGACAGGGAGAACAGAAGTCACGAAACCACCAGCCTGGAGCTCCGGAAACTCCTGGGCACGGGGGGGATGGGGGGGGGGAGGGCAGTGTCCCCGGGGGCCCGGGGAAAGGTGACAGCAGGGTCCCGGCTAGGACGGGAGGCACCCTCCGGGCAGGGGGAGCCGGGAGGAGGAGACCCAGTGCAGCCCGGGAGGGAGTGGGGCGGGGAGGCGGGAGGGTGAGGCCGTGCCGGGCAGGGGAGGGAGGGGCCGGGGAGGCCGCCGGCCGGGAAGCCGACACGCTCCGGAACATGTGGAGGGGAAAACCCCACGAGAACTTTCTTCCCCGGGGGATGCTGCGAGGAAGAGAGGTCAGGCGGGCCGGATTCCTCTCCGGATCACCGCCTCCGGATGCCAAGCCCGTGTCGTCAGAGTCAGGAGCCGGTTACTAGAAGGGCCCTGGCAGGCCCGGGGCGGGAACAGGCTGTCCTGGCAGCGCCGAGGCTCAGATCCTATGGCGATGTCTTCACGGCTCAGCTCCGGCGTCACGTCCTCCGGGGGCCGTCCTGAGCCCCGAGGTACGTGCTGGAAAACACACCGTCCCGCTTCTTCCAGGAACCTGCCCTGCCTGTGACCCAGGCGGCCTCTCCGCCCCCTCCCAGCCCGGCGGCCGCTGGGAGCTCCAGCAGCGCTCCCTGCCCTGCAGCGTGTCTCCGCCCCGGGCACAGGGCAGGCTCACAAACATTTGCCTCTTTGCCTCGGAAAGGATGGAGGCAGGTGGGGGGGTTGTCATCGCCTTGTGGTTTCTCCCTTCCCAGCCTTCACCCTGTGTGAGGGCCGATGGGCAAAATGAAAGCACCAACGTTTCCCGCCTCGCTGGGGCCGTGTGCGAACTCAAATAAAAATGCCAAGCAGCGCCGAAACCAGTGTGGCTCAGTGGATAGAGCGTCTGCCTGCGGACTGAAGGGTCCCAGGTTCGATCCCGGTCAAGGGCATGGACCTTGGTTGCGGGCATAGCCCCTGTGAGGGGTGTGCAGGAGGCAGCTGGTCGATGTTTCTCTCTCATCGATGTTTCTAACTCTCTATCCCTCTCCCTTCCTCTCTGTAAAAAAATCAATAAAATATATTTAAAATATATATATATGCCAAGCAGGGCCCTTTGGGTTTGGCTCCGTGGACAGAGCACTGGCCTGCAGAGAGAAGGGTCCCGGGTCTGATTCCGGGCGAGGGCACGTACCTGGGTTGCGGCCCCCTGATCGGGGTACATGCGGGAAGCAACCACCCAATGTCTCTCTCTCACATGGATGTCTGTCTCTCTCCATCTCTCCCCCTCTTTCACACTCTCTCTAAAAACCAATGGGAAAATATCCTCGGGCGAGGATTCACAACAACAACAACCACCACAACAACCAAGCAGGGAGGCAGAGGCAGCCTGTCGGAGGGACTACATTCGAATGGTCACTCTGCCGGATGACCTGGGGCCAGTTACATGTCAGGGGGCCCCCCTAAGCCTCAGTGTACCCGTCTGTGAAATGGTCAGGCAGCACCGGAATTTGCGGGTCATGTGCAAACGCTCTCTCATTGGAGAGCCCGGGTTCTGGAACCCGAACTGGGTCCGGCAGGCTGCTCTCGGGCAGTAGGCGGGTTGTATTGTTGTTTTTAAAAGTATATATATTTTATTGATTTTTTACGGAGAGGAAGAGAGAGGGACAGAGAGTTAGAAACATCGATGAGAGAATCATCGATCGGCTGCCTCTTGCACACCCCCCACTGGGTGCGTGCCCTTGACCGGAATCGAACCCTGGACCCTTCAGTCCGCAGGCCGACGCTCTATCCCCTGAGCCAAACCGGTTTTGGCAATATGTATATTTTTTAAAAAGCATCCTGTGAGCAGCAGCCACGAGGGTGGGCAGGTCCCATCTGAAAGGAAGCAGTGACCTTCAGTGCTCTGAACCACGGTTGCCCCTATTATCCGTAGCTATGCAACAAAATGCCCAAAAACTTAGCCGCTTAAAAGAACAGCGACTGTATTGTGCCTCCTGGTTTTGTGCGCCAGGAATTCCAACCGGGCTCCTCGAGGTCATTCTTCCCTTTCATGTGCCACCGATGGAGGTCGCTTGGTGGCGTCCGGTGGGCGGCCGGGCTGGTCTGGAGTCGGAGAGGCCGCGTCACTGGCTCCTGGCGAGGAGGGCTGGAGGGCCGAGCGCGGCTGGCACTGGGGCCTGAGCCCCCACCTGCGGCCTCTTCCGTCGGGGCACACAGAAGATACCACCGATGAATGCAGACATAAGGGAAACACACACAGTCCATGTTTCTCTCTCTCTCTCTCTCAAATCAATACGTAAAAGAGAAACTTGAGAGAAGAGGTCACTGGGTCCAGGCCGCGCTCAAGGGGAAAGGGTCGCACCCGCGAGTGGGCAGCGGAGGCCGGCGTCGCGGAGGGTCACCCTGAAAGTCTGGCGACCTGGGCAAAGGCAATGGCGGGTTGTCTGACTTCCGGCTCTTTTTAAAAATATATATATATTTTATTGATATTTCACAGAGAGGAAGGGAGAGAGAGAGCTAGAAACGTCGATGAGAGAGAAACATCGACCAGCTGCCTCCTGCACACCCCCTACCGGGGATGTGCCCGCAACCAAAGTACATGCCCTTGACCGGAATCGAACCCGGGACCTTTCAGTCCGCAGACCGATGCTCTACCACTGAGCCAAACCGGTTTCGGCTGACTGCCGGCTCTTTTCCCAGAATACTCTCTCCCTCCTTCTCTCCTCTTCCTCCACGGGGGCTCATTGCAAAGGCTATTTCCTCAGAAAAGCCTTCCTTGACACACACCCCCTCCCCCAATAGGCGGAATCCTTCTGTTACAGCAGATGCGGGGGCCCCCTCTCTGTAGCGCTGGGGACAAGGACAGTTCCCCAGAGTGACACAGCTCAACTGACAGAGCCCAGGTCTCACGCAGGGTCTCCGAGCTCTCCTTACCCGCGTGAGTTCACTCCTGACAGCCCCGTACGACAGGCACTGCCGCGAGCCACAATTTACGGAGGGGAAACTGAGGCTCAGGGAGGTTAGGTAACGTTGCTCAAAGCCACTTGCCAGGAGGCGCCCCATCGGGCCACACGGGTAGCCCCGGGGGGAGCCGGGCTCTGCCCACGGCCCCTGGGGCAGCCATTGTGGAGCTTGGATTTTAAAAAATATATATTTTATTGATTTTTACAGAGAGGAAGGGAAAGAGATAGAGAGCTAGAAACGTCGATGAGAGAGAAACATCCACCAGCTGCCTCCTGCACACCCCCTATTGGGGATGCACCTGCAACCAAGGTACATGCCCTTGACCAAAATCTAACCTGGGACCCTTCAGTCCACAGGCCGACGCTCTCTCCACTGAGCCACACTGGTTTCAGGCTCAATGCCCCCTAGCAGGAGGCATCAGATCAATGATTCTCTCTCATCATTGATGTTTCTTTCACTTTCCCCTCTCCCTTTCTCTCTGAAATCAATTTTTTAAAAAAAGTTACAAAAAAAAAATTAGAGGCCCTAACCAGTTTGGCCTCATCTACCCTCAGTGTCCAGCATCCATAACTCTTCTGGCGGTGAGGTGGTTGGGAGGGTGAGGGTTGAGAGGGCAGGCTGGGTGGAGATGGGTGTCCCCCGGCCTGCTCAGAATCCCACAGAAAGACGGGAAAGATCACTCATCAAAGGCCGACTGATCTTCAACCATCAGGAACCGCCTGGTTAGGCAATCTGAGAGATCCCTGCGTCCGTCCCCTCGGGGAGAGTCCATGGCAAGAATCTGCCCAGTTAGTTTGGCCTGTTAGAACTTCCTCATTCCCGCTCCCTTCCGCCATGACGGTCTTTCCTCCTGGGCGGCTCCCGAGGGCTCCTTTCTGTCTGTCAGATTGGGTGCTTCCCAACTCAAACGAACTTTTGCTTAGGTAAACGGAACATTTTTATGATGCCTCAGTTATTATTTATTTTTAATATATTTTATTGATTTTTTTACAGAGAGGAAGAGAGAGGGATAGAGAGTTAGAAACATCGATGAGAGAGAAGCATTGATCAGCTGCCTCTTGCACACACCCCACCGGGGATGTGCCCGCCACCAAGGTACATGCCCTTGACCGGAATCGAACCTGGGACCTTCCAGTCTGCAGGCCGACGCTCTATCCACTGAGCCAAACCGGATAGGCTCAGTTTATGTTTTAACAGACCCCATGCAAATCGCCCGAGGCCCTAGTGCCTCATGTATAAAACAGTTATAGCAGTCCTATCATCCTGCTGGCATTTAAGGGCCCAATAAGGTACTGTACTTAAATGTTTGAGATCAGTCTTTTCTTTTCTGTGTCTTATTTAACAGAATCACCTCTACCCCAAAGGAGTAAAGATTCTCCCGTTTTCCTCTTCCAAATCCTCTTATAGTGTCGATTTTTATTTTTTAAATCCTCACTGGAGCCAAAACCGGTTTGGCTCAGTGGATAGAGCGTCGGCCTGTGGACTGAAGGGTCCCAGGTTCGATTCCGGTCAAGGGCATGTATGTTGGTTGCGGGCACATCCCCAGTGGGAGGTATGCAGGAGGCAGCTGATGGATGTCTTTCTCTCTCATCGATATTTCTAACTTTCTATCCCTCTCCTTCCTCTCTCTATAAAAAAATCAATAAAATATATATTTTTCAAATCCTCACTGGAGGATATTTTTTCCCACTGATTTTAGAGAGAGTGGGAGGGAGAGAAACATCGATGTGATACAGCCACATCAATTGGTTGCCTCCTGCATGTACCCCAGCTGGGGCGGGGAACTGCAAGCCAGGTACGTGCCCTTGACCAGAATGAAGCCTCCACCCTTCAAGGCCCGGCGCTTTGACCACTGAGTAGCCAGCCAGGGCAATAGCTTTGCGTTTTGTTTTTTTTTTCACATCTGATATGCAAATCGGTAGCCGGCCATCCCAGCGCTTCCCCCTGAGGAGTGAACCCTTTGGCCACCGACTTGATCACCTGTGTCTTCCTCCAGCCTTTCCCCAGGCGTCCGTTTCTGGGCACTCTCTGTCCTATGGATTGATTGAACGATGGGCTGAGCAGACACCGACACCGACACACCGCTTCCTTCAGAACCAGCTGGGCTTGCTAAGGCCAAGCCCTTTTCCTCTTTTCTTTGCAAATCACTGGGGACGGGGCCATGGCGTGACTTTTCTTGCACTCTTCTTTTTTCTCAATGAAGCCTAGTAAAAATACATCCCGACGTGTACCCCGGGGAAGCGGTGTGATGGGGGGTGGGGGGGGTGGGGGGGCGTGTGGCCCGGGAGAGCCGTCTGCAACCATTTGGACAGTCTGCAGCCATTTGCTACAGAACACTTTGTTGTATTTCCCTACAAAAACAAATGGGAGAGAGTGTCCCACTTGAAATTCAAATATGGAAAGAAAAAAAAAATCAGAAAAAAAAATCTGAGGAACAGAATAAACTGGTGAATATAATAGAGTCAGGGGCAAAGAAAGGGAGTGGTCTGATAATTATCAGGGGGATAAGGAAGTGGGGGTGCAGTAAGAGACTGGATCGTGTAACCAATAGATGAAGACAATGGGGAGGGGAGAGGGGGTGAGGGCAGAGGGTGGGATGGGAACTGGGTGGTGGGGAGCTTTGGGGGACAAAAGGAAGAAACAATTGTAATAATCTGAGCAATAAAAATTTATTTTTAAAAAATTAAAAATAAAATACATCCCGGCCCTAGCTGGTTTGGCTCAGTGGATAGAGCATCATCAGCCTGCGGCCTGAAGGGCCCCAGCTCCGATTCCGGTCAAGGGCATATACCTTGGTTGTGGGCACATCCCCAGTAGGGGGTGTGCAGGAGGCAGCTGATCCACGTTTCTCTCTCATCTATGTTTCTAGCTCTCTATCCCTCTCCCTGCCTCTCTGAAAAAAAAAAAAATCAATAAAGTATATCTTAAAAACAAAACAAAACATCTCCGTGGGCTTTTGAATGGACCACTCCAAACCCTCTTGGAGAAAAAGGGGCGTGTTCACAGCATCGCCTCCTCCCACCCTCCCACCGGGCAGCCTTTCTCTCCCGACCCGACCCCGTGTCTCCCTCCTCCGCCGGCCCAGGCCCCAGGCCTGGCCAGGTGCTGTCACTCACCGGGGCCTGGGCCCCAGGCCGGGGGACAAAAGCTCTGATGGCCTCCTCCCCCGAGAAGCGGGGGGCGTGGAGGCCGGGGGGCCGCCGAGAAGCTCTGAAAAGGAGCCCGGCTCTGTTGCGGGGAGACAGCTGGCTATTCGGGGCTGAGGTCCTGGGAACTATGCGGGGCTCTGTGTGATCCTAGAGACGCGGCTGCCTTTGCCAAGACGGCCCGGAGCCTCCCGGATGCCCCGCGGGGACTCTGACAACCGGCGGCTCTGTGGGAGCGGCTAGAACATTCCAGAAGCGACAGGCCTTGGGAGCTGGGGGCTGGTTTTTGCCTCCCCCCAGCCCCGTGGGACGGGGGCAGAGAGGGGGAGCAATCCCCCTGGGGGTCTGCTCTCCCCTTTCCCCAGAGCTGACCCTGGCTCTGCGGGAGGATGGGGGGGGCCGTCTGCGGGAGGGGTGCACGCTGCCTCCATCCCAGCCCCAAACAGAACAGCAGCCAGGTCTCGGGGTCTCTCTTTTCCACTGGGCACCTCGGATGAGGCACCCTTCCCCCCCCCACATCCTTCCCCTTTAAGAAGAGACCAGTCCTTGGCTTATGCCATTGATAGGCTTTATTGTCACTTGCCAGCAGCTAGCAGGGGTGGGGGGTACACAGCTGACCCCCCCACCTCCCCGCCCCCCAGAGGTGCCGCTGGGCCACCAGCACTATTTACACGTGTTTCCTGGGGGGTCAGGCCGTCGCCTCAATCGCAGCAGCTGCACTTGGGGGCCTCGGCCTCGGCCCCCTCTCCGTCCTTGCACACGCAGGCCTTGGCGCATTTCTCGCACTCGGGGGGGCAGCAGGAGCAGCAGCCTGCGGGTGGCACAGGGCAGGGGGGTCGAAGGAGGCTGGCCGTGGTCCCCGACCTTGCCCCACACCCGGTCCGGCTCAGCACCGAGGGCGGCGTGTCGGCCGCGTGCACGCTGGGCTGCCCGTGGGCGCGGGGTGCCCGGCCCCCAGCCCCTCGGGTAAGGGCCGGTGAGGCAGGCTAGGAGGGAGCCGGTTTGGAAACGCCTTGGCAAGGGGAGCCGAGGAACCCAGACAGAAAGCTGGGCAGGCCAGCGAGCCATGGACAGCCGGAAAGCCCCGGGTACCCGCCGTGAGCAAAACCAGTGCCAGACCTCGCTGCCCCCCTCCCCCCGGGGGGGTGCCATTCCTCCCCCAGCCTCTCGCTGGCCCTGCGGCCCGGCCCCTCTGACCCTTCCTCCCTGGAGACAGCATCTAGGCCTCGGAAAGAGCAAAACCAGGTGGCAATGCAGAACGACCCGCTGCCCTGGTGCTGGCCCACCAGTGGGCACCGCCACCTAGAAAAGCTGGGGGACAGTCTATTGGGGTGGCCCCTGAGAACCAACCCCCCCCGAGACCCCCACCTCTGGAAACCAGAGGAAAAGAAGCTTCCAGACCAAGCATCCAGCGGGCCCCTGCTTGGGCACCGTTACGCCTCGGACCTCCCTCTCGCGCGAGGGAAGCTTCTTTCTCCTAAGCTCTTATTTTTATTTTTTAATCTTATTTTTAAAATATATTTTATTGATCTTGGTACATATAGGAAGGGAGAGAGAGAGAGAGTTAGAAACACCGACCAGCTGCCTCCTGCACACACACACACACACACACACACACCCCCACCGGGGACGTGCCTGCAACCCCAAGGCACATGCCCCTGACCGGAATCGAACCCGGGACCTTTCAGTCCGAAGGCCGGCGCGCTATCCGCTGAGCCACACCGGTTAGGGCTCTCCTAGATGCTAAGGGTCCCCGAGGACCTGTACCCAGGGGAGTCCGGGATTGCAGGGCCCGCCCAGGCTGGGGGGGGGGGGAGGAGGGAGGGCAGAGCTGGGCCTCACAGCCTCACAGGGTGCATGGCCTTGAAAAGAGGCTTGGAGGATCCACTCGGAGGAGCAGAGATGGTACGGGGTGGGGTGGGGGGTCCAGGGGACCCCTGGGGCCATCCACCCCTGGCCTTACACACCCTGGAAAAGAGAGCCCCCCCCCATCTCCTGCTCCCCTGCACATTGCACCGCTGCCGTGTCGGGAGCCCCGGGGAGGCCAGATTGGGGGGAATCCACCAAGGCCCGAGGGGCCCGGGGGATGGGAACTCCAGAGCCAGCCCCCAAACTCACCACTGGCTTCCCCAGGCTCTGGGGGTTTTCAGGGGGGAGTGGATGGGGTGGGGGTGGGGGTGGGGGTGGACCAGGATAACAGTCCTCAGTTCCTGCTGCCTCCTGGAAGCTGCTGGGAAATTTCCAAAATGGCTTGCCCCAGGCCTGCGGCATGAGTCACTGGGGCTTGGGCCAGGGCCAGGCGATTGCATCCTCAGGCCTCCGTCCCAGGAAGAGTCAGGAGCAATGCAGCAGGGGGCCTCGGGGTCTCTCCACGTCGCCTGGGCAGACTGGGGGAGCAGGGCAGGCAGGGGCGGGGGCGGAGGGGGGATCCCACACTCACTCTTCTTGCAGGAGGTGCATTTACATCCCTCGCACTTGCAGGAGTCGGCGCCAGCGCAGGTGCAGGTCCCACCTAGGGAGGGAGAGAGAGGCCGCAGGAGCGGTCCAAGGAGGGTGGGGCCGGGCCTAAAGGGAAGGAGGAGGTGGGGTGCCCAATCTCAGCGCCCTTTGGGATAATGCCCACCCTTCACGAGGTTCTCCCTTCCCCCCAAATGTCCTTGGCGGAAGCCGTAGGACGTGGGATTCTTCCCCAGCGAGGGGGCGCGGCGCCCAGCATGGGGCGGGGGCTCACCAGCTGGACAGGCGCAGGCCTCAGGGTCCATGTCGAGCGGGGCTGGGGCCGGAGAGGGCGAAGCGGCGTCTCCCCACAGCCGGAAGCTCGGCGGCCGCAGGTGCCGGGCTTTTATAGCCCCGGGCGGGGGCGCGCAGGCTCAGCCGGGGCGCGCGCTAGGCGCCCCCTCTCCAGCTGGGCTCCGGGGAGCGCGCGTTGCGGCGGCGGCCCCCTCCCCCACCGGGCCACCGGGCTCCCCGGCTCCCCGCTTTGCGTGCAGCCCCCCTCACTGCTGACTGTGTGCCCAGGGGAGGATGATGGGGGTGATGGGGGCTTCTGAGCCCGGAGAGCCACCTCCCCGTGCGCGCCCCACGGGGACGGGCACTCTATAGGGGGACCCGCCCGGGCTGGGGAAACCTGGTGTCAGAGGGTGTCCAGAAGACATCATCAGCATTTGCATGGTTCGTCTGAGTGAAGCTTGCCCTCACCGATGTGGGTGGGCAGCGCTCACCCTGTGGAGGGCCTGGGTGGAGAGAGACAGGCAGCAGGGCGAAGGGGCTGCCCGAGCTGACAGCCCCCTCCTGCCCAGAGGCGCTCCCGGGCCTCGGGTTTCTAACGGGCCTGAGGACACCGCCTGCTGCCTGGGTTCTCCAGCGCGCAGGGGGGAGACTGTGGGACGCAGCCTCCGCAACGTGTGAGCCAAACCCCATCATAAATGCACAACAGGTGCTGATATATGTACGGGGCGGGGCAAAAGAAGCTGTACAGTTGACTATGCAAAACAGTTTATTCTTGTATTATTGTTTATTAATGATTGAATTGTTTTCCATATGAACAACTGTAAACCCACTTTTGCATATATATATTCTGTTTCTCTGGAGAACCCTAATACACCCCCCTAAACCCTTTAGGTAGCCAGGATCTTGAGGGGTCTGAAAACCATAACATCTTTCTGAAATACCCTCCTCCCCTTTATTCTTTCTTTATTGTATAAATCTTTGGAGAGTTAAATATATGCACATATAATCCTTTCAAATATAAAATTAGAAGCCTACAGTACACACTGATTTATAAATGAGTTTCCCATATTTATCAATAGGCTGTAAATGTCTGTCCCTGAAGTTAATTCCACTTCTACAATTTTTTTAAAAATATTTTTTTTATTGATTTCAGAGAGGAAGGGAGATAGAAGCATCAATGATAAGAGAGAATTGTTATTGGGCAAAATGGGAATAAGTGTTTGTATGGTCCATTGATTGCATTGCCAAATTCTTTCATGTTTTATGTTTATTTTTAAAAATATATTTTATTGATTTTTTTACAGAGAGGAAGAGGGATAGAGAGTTAGAAACATCGATGAGAGAGAATCATCCACAGCTGCCTCTTGCACGCCCCCTACTGGGGATGTGCCCGCAACCAAGGTACTACATGCCCTTGACCGGAATCGAACCCGGGGCCTTTCAGTCCGCAGTCCGAGGAAGCCTGAACACCCCTTTCAACCCTTGCACAATTCCCAAGGGCCCAGTGTACTCCTGTCTCGAGCGCCCCCTGCAGTCCACACGTGGAACTGCCTTTCTTGTCTTGTGACCAGGCCGCCGCCATTCCTTTCCCACCACGCCCTCCTCTGGTCTCCATCCAAGTTGGACCACATCCTGAGCAGGTGCAGAGTCTGCCACAGCCTGCCCGAGGTCTCCTTTGTCTTGCTCAGGCAGCTCTGGAACGCGACCCCGTGATGTGTCCGCCTCCTGACCCAGCACTTGCCCGCCCCAGGGAGCTCTGCCGTGAGAAAGCTCTCCTTCTCGCCCTGACATCCGTCTCCTTTGTGTCTCCCCGGCTCACGTTTTACTCCGCAAGGTCACTTGTAAGCCGTCTGTTTACTTTCCACTTCAGCTCCACCCTAACCCCCATCTTCCCACGTGGTCTTCAAGCTTCCCTCTCAGCTAGTCCTGCCTGAGCGGGGGTCTTCTCTGAGCCTCAGTTTCCTCCCCCGTAGAATGGAGATAGCAATCCCATTCTGTAGGGGATTTAGTGATGATTATACCAGTAAAAAGCCCACAAGATGGTCAGCTGAAAACATGCACTCACCTCTGCTTCTTCCTGAAAACCTACCCCAAAGAAACATTAAAAAAGACAAGGAGAGAAAAGAGAAAAACCAACAAAAGAGCCGAGGATTGGAGTCTGTGGAGCAGAGACAGCCAATCCCTTAGGCTAGACCCAGTTAGATCCCAGCAGAACAAAGATTGCTTCCCACAATCCCACCCACCCTGCCCCCTGCCCCAAGTCTGCTGCTTCCTGGAACAGGCCATTGCCCTTCCTTAGGCAAGCGTGGAAGTCTCTGCCCCATTGTCTGGGGTGGGTCACACCCCGGTCCCCCTATTCATCCCGCCCTTTTTTTAAAAAAAATTTATTAAGGTATTATTTGTGTACATAGCTTACCATTGCCCCCCCCCCTCCCATTCATGCCCTCCCTCCCCAGAGTTCTGTGTTCGTTGGTTGTACCTATATGCATGCATACCAGTCCTTCGGTTGTTCTCTTATCTCCCCCCAGGTCTCCTTCCCCTCCCCGCTGTCATTTGACAATCTGCCTGTTTTATGGTGACTATCTCAGGACCACATGAATAGAACCCGCTCCTCATTTGACAATCTGCTTGTTTTATGGTGACTATCTCAGGACCACATGGATAGAATTCGCTCCTCATTTGGCAGTCTGCTTGTTTTATGGTGACTATCTCAGGACCACACGAATAGAATCCGCTCCTCCTCTGGTTCACACCGCCCCTCCCCCCTGGGTCCCACTGCTTCCCCAGGGCACACAGCTCTCCCGGGGTACATGTCTCCCCCGGGGCACACGGTTCTCTCGGGGCCCCGGCCCCCCCTGGAGCAGACGGCTCACCCGGGGCACACGGCCCCCTGCATCCCACCCTGTCTTACAGAACCCCTCAACACCTGCCACAGGATGCAGAGGGCATCCATGTCATCTCGTTGCCCCCAGATGAGCCTCATACGTATATAAGTTCTCTTTCTAAACTCTTCATGTGATGATGGGGTTGTTAGCCTCTTTCTTTGGTATCTAGGCCCCCATACATTTTATAAAACAGTGTGAGGAAAGAGGACTTGGACACATATACCAATGAATCAGGCTTTACCATTTTTCTGGAATACCAGGCTGGGTCCAGTCCCATTGATGGGTGAATGGGAGCAGAGGAAGGCACAGCTCAGATCAAGACGTAGAAGGCCAGTGGGGGACTGTGTTTTGTGTTGTTGGGGAATCGGGCTGGGAGAGCAGAGGACGAGGGAGCTGCGGAAACCAGGACTTCTGGGGGACGGGGCGGACCAGGGCTCAGATCTGTCCCACTGTAAGGGGAAAGATACGGGGCATCTATCTTACCTCCTGACCACTGTTTGCCACTGGTTAAAGGCTGTTCCCAGTGGCCTTGACTCCCCAGTCCTCAAGGCCTACTCTGTGCTTGCAGCAAGAAAGCCCAGGGAACCCAGCCAGTGTGGCTCAGGGGGTTGGGCGTTGACCCAGGAACCGAGAGGTCAAGGTTTGATTCCGGGTCAGGGCACATGCCCGAGTTGTGGGCTCATTCCCCAGTGTGGAGTGTGCAGGAGGCAGCCAATTGATGATGTTTTGTGTTGTTGTTTATTTCATGTTTTAAAAAATATTTTTTTATTGATTTCAGAGATGATGGGGGAGAGAGAGAGTAAGAGAGAGAGAGAGAGAGAGAGAGAGAGAGAGAGAGAGAAATCAGTGATGAGAGAGAACCATGGATCGCTGCTTCTTGCACGTCCCACACTGGGGATCAAGTCTACAACCTGGGTGTGCCCTGACCCGAAATTGAACTTTGACCTCCTGGTTCCTAGGTTGGTGCTCAGACACTGAACCATGTGCTGCTGGGCTGGTCATATTTCTCTCTCCTTGATGTTTCTACCTCTCTGTCCCTCTCCCTTCCTCTTTCTCTCAGAATCAATCAAAACATATATATGGCCCAGGCAGAGTTGCAGGAGCCTGCGCTTAGCAACCTGGGCCGAAGGCATGCAGGCAGGCAGCCCCGCATCTGCAATGGAGTCAGCCCTTCCGGGTCCTCCCGAGTGAGGCTCAAACAGGGCTCTGACCACCAGACCACCGCGAGTGAAAACTTTATTGCTCCAACACTTTGCACGCAGGTCACCAGCACCTCCTCGGGGCGGATATACAAAAAGCACGCTCGTCTCAACTTCTCCCCCCGTGCACCGCACAGACGCTCCCCCGGCCGCACCCCGGACCCGGGGGGGCCCTTCAGGGGCAGCAGCTGCACTTGCTGGAGCCTCCTTTGCAGACGCAGCCCTGGGCGCACTTGGCACAGCCCGGCGGGCAGCAGGAGCAGCAGCCTGGAAGGGTCAGGAGATGGACAGGTCAGCTGGGGGTCCACACCGCCTCTCTTACCACCTCCCCTCCCGCCGCTGGGAGGAAGGAGGAACAGAAGAGCTTCAATCCGCAGTCACAGAGCCCCGGGACCGGAAGTTGTGGGATGTCGGGGCTGGAAGGCATCGCAGAGGCCATGCGGGCTCCGTCAGAGGCCCAGCGGGGGCCGGGGTTTGCCCAAGGTTACTGGACAGTGGCTGCCCCGGGACCAAACCCCAGGGCTGCTGACTGCAGGCCATGCTCGCTCCCCTTCACCGCCGGGCAGGCTGGAACCTCACTCCGGCCTCCCTGACGGGAAAAGGCCCCCGGATCCCTCTCCTGCCCACCAGGCTGGGAGGTTGTGGATGGAGGGAACAGATTTTTCCCTGCCCCTGGCCCTCGACGCCCCGGCCACCGGACTCACTTTTCCGACATGTTTTACAGTTGCAGGTTGTGCATTTGCAGTTGTCTCCACAGATGCATATTCCTCCTAGGGGAGAGGACAGAGCAGAAGCGTGAGGACCAGGGCAGACGGGGCGCACGGGGTGGGCTGCAGAGCGCCACAGCGGCAGGGTCTCTGGGCCGTCGCCGGGCGGGGCTGGACAGAGGGGAAGATGCGGCCAAGCATCATTCCAAGTGGCGAGGACCATGCAGTGGTCCCCAGGCCCCGCCCACACGCGGAAACCAGGGTGGCCCCCAGGGTCCCTGCTAACGTGTAGACTCCTAGGGCCAGCCTTTGAGATGTTCTGATTCAAAGATCTGGGTGGGGAAAGGGAGTCAGTGTGTGTGTGTGTGTGTGTGTGTGTGTAATATTTTTATTGATTTCAGAGAGGGAGAGCGAGAGACAAACATTAATGATGAGAGAGAATCATGGATCAGTTGCCTCCTGCCCGCCCCCTACTGGGGACTGAACCCATAACCCAGGTCTGGGCCCATGACCAGAATCGAACCTGGGACCCTTCAGTCCACAGGCTGACTATCTACTGAGCCAGTGTTTCCCAAACTTCCCTCACGATGAGAATCACCTGGTGGAGTTGTTAAACTACAGATTCCTGAATCCCAACTAAGAAGTGCTAAACTAGAATTTTGGGGAACTTATAGGTAAAATTGTGTATACTTAACTAGTGCTCTAAGCTTCGTTAACTAGAGCACTAGTTAAGCATACAATTTTACCTATAAGTTCCCAAAAATTCTAGTTTACTTCACTAGTGCTCTAAGCTTAGTTAACTAGAGCACTAGTTAAGCATACAATTTTACCTATACGTTCCCAAAAATTCTAGTTTACTTAACTAGTGCTCTAAGCTTAGTTAACTAGAGCACTAGTTAAGTATACAATTTTCCCTATATGTTCCCAAAAATTCTAGTTTAGCACTTCTTAATTGGGATTCAGGAATCTGTAGTTTAACAACCCCACCAGGTGATTCTCATCGTGAGAGAAGCTTGGGAAACACTGTACCAGGGCCTGTGCCCTGACCAGGAATTGAACCATGACCTCTTGGTTCATAGGTCAACGGTCAATCACTGAGCCACGCGGCCCAGGTGGGAGTCGGTATGTTAAAAAGCAACCCAGGTGATTCTACTGTGGAATCAGGTTTGAGAACCACTGGGTTAGGCAGTGATTGGCCAACTGCGGCTCGCGAGCCACATGCGGCTCTTTGGCCCCTTGAGTGTGGCTCTTCCACAAAATACCACGGCCTGGGCGAGTCTGTGTTGAAGAAGTGGCACTAGAAGAAGTTGACGCTTAAAAAATGTGGCTCTCCAAAGAAATGTCAATCGCTGTGCTGTTGGCATTTGGCTCTGTGGACTGATGAGTTTGCCGACCCCTGGGCTAGGCCATCTCCACCACGCCCAAGGTCCCACAGGAACCGTGGAGGAAACTGAGGCCTGGAAATACCAAGTGTCAGACGTGATGGCAGCAGCGGACCCAAACCAGGTTTCCAGCACCCGGGCTGGGGTCTTCCCTGTCTTGGCGGCTGCCTTTAGGGGCCTGCTGCTAGGTACCCCCCTCGCCCCCCAATCCTTCCAGAGCCAGGCTATCCATGCCAGCAAATGAGGCTGGTAGCCAACAGTTCAGGGAGCTGCCCCAGCGGTCCCCAGTCTGAAACACACACACACCACGGGCCGCTCCTAACTGCAGGGAGGAGGCTTGAACCAGACCCCCGCAGGCTCGGCAGGCTCCCTGGAGGAAGCAAGGGCACAGTCCCGAAGCCCGGGGGTGAGCACCCTTTTAAGGAATACATATTTGCGCTGATTTCCGAGAGGAAGGGAGGACAGAGAGACGCATCCACGATGAGGGAGGATCATGGATCGGCTGCCTCCTGCACGCGCCACACTGGGGACCAAGCCTGCAGCCCTGGGCCTGTGCCCTGACCGGGAATCGAACCTGGTTCATGGGTCGACGCTCAGCCACTGAGCCACACCGGCCGGGCAAGGGTGGGCATCCTTACTCACCAGACAAGCAGGAGCACTCCCGGGGGTCCATGGTCCGGGTGTTGGAGCGGCTCGGGCGCTGACTGAGGTGGAGGAAGGAGGTGAGGGAGCGGCCCCTGGAGGCTGGGAATTTATAGCCGAGGAGCTGCCGGTGGAGGTTCGCCCCGCCTCCCCCTGGGGCCAGACGCCTCGCACCCACCCGGCTGAGCCAGACACCACAGGGGAGCGGTTGGGGAGAGCAGTGCCGTCATCCCAGTGGCTTTTAAAAAAAATATATATTTTATTGATTTTTCACAGAAAGGAAGAGAGAGGGATAGAGAGTTAGAAATATCAATGAGAGAGAATTATTGATCAACTGCCTCTTGCACCCCCCCCCCCACTGGGGATGTGCCCGCAACCAAGGTACATGCCCTTGACCGGAATCGAACCAGGGACCTTTCAGTCCGCAGGCTGATGCTCTGTCCACTGAGCCAAACCGGTTCCGGCCCGGTGGCTTTTTATTACCAGGCATGCAGGTGACTGGCCCCCGGCCCACCTGCCCACCTGCCCAGGTGTCAGGGATCCAGGCTCAGGCTCAGAGGCACGTGGGGGGCTCAGGTTGGCAGCCTCCTCCACGCAGGGTCCCCCTTTCCTGTGCATCCTACGGTCTGCCCTTTCTGCTTCCTCCTCCACAGGGGCTGCTCCCGCCCTGGCTCAGGGGTGTCTCCTGTCTCCCCTGGGTGGGCAGGAGGGGCTGGGCCCTAGCTCTGGGCTTCAGACGGCCCCCCTCGGGCCTTCTTCTGGACGTGACCCACCCCCCTGGCCCCATGGGGGAGAGGCCAGAAGTCAGGGGCTCGTGCCAGCTGCAGCCTGCACCCTGCCTGACCTCAGTTTACTCAGCTGCAGCCGAGCTAATGAAAGGGAGAGCCGCACCGCCCTGGCCCCGTTGTGTGGCTTAAGTGAGAAGATGCCCGTTAAGGGCTCAGCTCAGAACCTGGCACATAAACGTGATTAGTATTATTATCGTTACCATTACCGGTGCCTATTACAGCCTGGCGGCCACCCACCCAGGAGTGTGTGTCAGGCTCTGAGGACCGCCCTGGGGTCCGGAGCAGACTGCATTCGGCAGCAGTGCATACTGGGAAGAGTTTTCATCTCTGGGGTCCCTGCTTTTAAGCTCAACCTAATTCTTTTTTAAAAAAAAATTATATATATATATATATATATATATATATATATATATATATATATAATTGATTTTCCACAGAGAGGAAGGGAGAGGGATAGAGAGCTAGAAACATCAATGAGAGAGAAACATCAACCAGCTGCCTCTTGCACACCCCCCACTGGGGATGTGCCCGCAACCAAGGTACATGCCCTTGACCAGAATCGAACCTGAGACCCCTCAGTCTGCAGGCAGACGCTCTAGCCATTGAGCCAAACCAGTTCTGGCTGCTTCAACTCTTTTATTTATAAGAAATAAAAAACAGAGCAGGCACAAGACTTTAGATTCTGTCTGTGCGTTGGGGCTCCCAAATCGCACCTCCAGGTGCCCCACTTTAAACTCCAAATTTAGGTCCCACACGGATGCCACACAGCCTCTCACCCCTGACACATCCCCCTCCGAGCTCCCGCTCCCAGCCTCCGCTCCACCAGGTCCCCCGCAGTCCGAGGCCTCCATTGCCCCCCCCCTGCCCCCGGGTTTGAGCCAGCGTCATCTCCCACAGACTCAGCACTCGTGTCCTACGTGGCCTCGTGTGTCTGCCCTGGACCGAGACCCTTATGCCCCATTGTCTTTATCATAAAGCAGCTGCAAGGAACATCCCTGCCATATCATGCACCTGAGTGTCCAGAGCTCCCTCATCCTTAGGAGGAGGATGGCTAGGGTATAGGGCAGGGGTGGGCAAACTCTTTGACTCGAGGGCCACCGTGGGTCCTTACACCGGACCGGAGGGCCGGAACAAAAGCAGCCTGACCATGCCGGCACTCTCCTCTTGGGCTGCTGGTGAAGGAGCGGAGGGGAGAGCAAGAGAACCCTCCGCTCTTTCGGCTCCGCGGGCCGGATAGAACAGCCGAACGGGCCGGATCCAGCCCGAGGGCCGTAGTTTGCTCACGGCTGGTGTAGGGCAACCATGGCTCCCCAAAGGGAATTTACATTCCCTCTAGCAATTTCTGAGAGTCCCCATTTCCCTACCTCCTCCTCCTCCACTACTTCCTACAGTCAGACTTGGAGCTGTTTGCCCGTCTGGGAAGTGGAACGCGTCTCACCGAGGTGTGATCTGCATGTCCCTGCCTCCCACCATCCATTAACGCCCGGAGTGTGAGCCCTGGGCTACTTGTCCCCCATGGACCGTGGGCGTCTCATCAGCCTTTCACACTCTAGCAAGAGAAAGCACCGTGAAGACCACGGGCTGCGGTTCTTCGCACAGGGTTCGAATTCCGGCTCCTCCATCCGCTTGCTGGACAATCTCAGACAAGTTGTGTTTTTTGTTGGTTTGTTTTTGTTTTGTTTTTTTAATATTTCAGAAAGGAAGGGGGGGGGGAGAGAGAGAGAGAGAGAGAGAGAGAGAGAGAGAGAAACATCAGCGATGAGAGGGACTCATTGCTTGGCTGCCTCCTGCACACCCCCTATTGGGGATCAGCCCCTCAACCCGGACACGTGCCCTTGACCGGAAGCCAATCCAGGGCCCGTCAGTCCTCAGGCCGACGCTCTATCCACTGAGCCAAACTGGCTAGGGCCAGACAAGTTTCTGTATCGCCGTGAACCTCAACCATAGAATGAAAGTAACTAGGTATTGGGTCCACTCCTGGAGTTGAGGAGAGGTTTAGGAGAAACTGAAAATGATCAGGCAGTTAATACCCAAATTGCTGGAGGAATAGCTTTTAGTACGAGTTTGTGTCTAAGAGTGGAGCGATAGGCTGATCGGCAGCTTGCTCTGGAGCCAGATATGCCTGGAGCTCTGCCCAACGCTTTGCCACACTCAGTTTGTCATCTTTATTTTTTTTTTTAAAAAATATATTTTTAGCGGTTTCAGAAAGGACATGAGAGGGAGGGAGTGACAGAAACATCAGTGATGAGGGAGAACCATTGGTGGCTGCCCCCTGCACGCCCCACCCTGGGGACGGAGCCTGCAACCCGGCCTGAGCCCTGATGGGGATGGAACCCGCGTCCCTTGGTGTCTGGGTCGATGTGCCACCGCTGAGCAACACCAGCCGGGCTCATCTTTAAGGAGGTGATCGTCAGCAGGGCAGGAGAGAAACGGGCTGAAAGCTCTCAAGAGAAGAAAGAAGCCATCAAGAACACAAAAGACAAAAATCTTCTTTGTCTCGAATCTGGTCCGTGGCCCGGCCTGGGAAAGCGTGGAGGGCACAGACCCCCAGGCCCTGGTGGGGTGGGCTTTGGGGTGCGAGGCTGGTTGAGAAGAGCAGGGGGCCCAGCCCCCCCCTTTCCATGCACTAGTCACTCCTCCCCCGCTGGGCTAAGGGGGTGCTTCCTCTTTGGGGTCCAAGTTCTGACAGCTGCGCTGAAGGAGTTTCAAAGGTCTTACCATCAGGAGGAGGTGCTGTGGGTTTTGTAAGCTGTAAAGCTTTTCACATTTGCTTTATATTTTTTTTCTAGGGATTTGTCCCATCAGCTAAGGTAACAATGCAGGTGTCTGTGTGTGCGCACATGAAGAATGAGAGAGAGAGAGAGAGAGAGAGAGAGAGAGAGAGAGAGAGAGAGAGAGAGATGACAGGGAGGTTGGGCTGCTCTTTTTCAGAATAGCTCTAAGAAAGCACCCTGCCCCCAACCAACACACACACACACACACACACACACACACACGCCCCATTCTGTGTGTCTGGTGTCCAGTTCCACTCGGAGCCCTGGCAGAGGCCGGGAAACAGGCCAGGGCTGCATGCGGGGCCCCTGCGGCCTCCCAGGCTCCCGGGGCTGGCGCTGCCGGTAATTAAAGGGACGGCAGCCCCACGGCTGTCATCCGGGACCCAGGGCGCCACTGAAACCCTCCGCTTTGCAGCTTTGCACACGGCCCCACTGAGGAAGGGTGAGTAAGGCCGATTACCCACGCTCCTTGCCCCCCCCCCGCCCCCCAGCACACCCAGCGTCTGGCCCAGGTTGGCTGGCAGCCCAGGTTAGGGCTTTGGAGAGGGGGAAGGAGGCTCAAGTTCACCTTTTTTCCTTCTTTTCTCCCCCACCCTCCTCCTCCTCCTCTTCCTTTCTCCTCCTCCTCCTCTCCTTCTCCTCCTCCTCCTCTTCCTGCTCCTCCTCTTCATCCTCTTCCTCCTCCCTTTCCTCCTCCTTCCTCTCCTCCTCCTCTTCCTCCTCCTCCTCTTCTTCCTCCTCTTTCTTCTTCTTCTTCTTCTTCTTCTTCTTCTTTCTTCTTCTTCTTCTCTCTCTCTCTCTCTCTCTCTCTCTCTCTCTCTCTCTCTCTCTCCCCTTTAATCAATCATTCAGCAACGTACTCAGGGCTGCCTATGTGCCAGGCTTCAGGCCAGCCCCCAGGGGGGGGTGTCCGTGAACCAGACTCGGCCAGGGCCTCAGGCGCTGGAGCCCCAGCAGAGCGATGAGCGTGCCCATCGCTGTCAGAGAGGAAACAAGCGCTTCTGTGAGGACGCACAGGGGCAGGTGGCACCCGAAGGACCGGGGAGTGGGGACCTGTCTACCTTTTGAGCCCTAGGTGCCCCACTTGCCTCACCCAAGTCTCAGCCCTCCTTCCTTCCCTCCCAGTGCAGGGAACTCTGGCTTCCTAGCACATGTGGGGTGCGTGCTCAGAGCCCCCGGCTCCACGCAGGTGTTTGCAGGAGTCGCTGCAGACGGGCAGTTAGGCCACACGCCTCCGCAGTGGGAGCGGTCAGGGGCAGCCCGAGCCAGGGGCGTGGTCAAGTGGGCAAAGCCGGTCTTGGTCTCTGCACTTGATCCCCTTTGCTGAGAAACCCCCCCTCTGACTGCAGTGGGTTCATAGCCGACGTCACTCGAGAACGCCAGAGCTGTGAGGGCCATAGCGTGGTCCGCACCTCCTCTCCGTCTCAACCAAAGGCCTTGCTGGTGGCCCCACCGCCAGGGCGGCCGCTGGGTGAGGGGAGGGGTTGGGGAGGAGCCCCTTCCAGGGCCTTGGCACCCTCCTAGGTGGCTGCAGAGTGTGCCCATTCGCAGAGCCGGCGGCTTGGAGGAAGCATGGCTGAGGGCCCCACACGATGCAGCAGCATGTGTCACCCAGGAACGAGAAGAAGGCTTTACGGTGTCACTGGGATGCCGAGACGCGCAGAGGAGAAACCGCTGACGAGAATCGCAGAACCGCGTGCTCTGAGGATGAAACAAACTAGGGGCCTCGTGTACATGTCTCTGTCTCTTCTCTCACTGTCCCTTCTCCTTCTGTTTTTCTTAAAAAAAAAAAAAAAAAAATATATATATATATATATATATATATATATATATATATATATATATATATGGTTGAAACCGGTTTGGCTCAGTGGATAGAGCGTCGGCCTGCGGACTGAAAGGTCCCAGGTTCGATTCCGGTCAAGGGCATGTACCTTGGTTGCAGGCACATCCCCAGTGGGGGGTGTGCAGAAGGCAGCTGATCAATTATTCTCTCTCATCGACGTTTCTAACTCTCTATCCCTCTCACTTCCTCTGTAAAAAATCAATTTAAAAAATCAATAAAATAAAAAAAATGTATTTTTTAATTGATTTCCAAGATTTGGGAGAGGGAAAGAGAGAGATAGAAACATTAATGATGTGAGAGAATCATGGATCGGCTGCCTCCTGCATGACCCATCCTGGGGATGGAGCCTGCAACCCGGGCATGTGCCCCGACTGGAATCAAACCGTGACCTCCTGGTTCATAGGTCACTCTCAACCACTGAGCCACACCGGCCGGGCATGACAGTGGCTTTTAAGCTGGTTAGGAAGTGCCTCGCTCTAAGATTTCTACGGCAATGCCCTCAGCCACGTCCCCAAAGTGCAGCTGGCATCTAACCTTTGCGATCAAAGCCACGTTTCCCAGAAACTTCCCTAACTGTTCATCGTCTGCGGGCGCTTTTGGGTCTTGCCTTTCCTCCAAAGACGGGAGGATGAGTTCAGCAGCCTGAGGCTCTATTCCCCCCCCCCCCTCCATCCCCAGTCCCCCACGCACATGCTCTCCCATCAGTGGGCTGGCCAGACCTCTCACGTTCCCTCCAGCTCGCAGATCCTGGGGGTCTGAGGACACCTGTGGACACAGGTCTCTCAGGCACACGGACCAAGAGGCCTTCCCCACCTGTGAGGGGCTTCACTCATAACTCCGAGCCATAGCGCAGGAGTATTTTATTTAAAAAAATATTTTATTGATTTTTTTACAGAGAGGAAGGGGGATGGAGAGAGACAGAAACATAGATGAGAGAGAAACATCCATCAGCTGCCTCTTGCACACTCCCCACTGGTACATGCCCTTGACCGGGATCGAACCTGGGACCCTTGAGTCGGCAGTCCGACACTCTATCCACCGAACCAAACGGCCAAGGGAAGTGCATGAGTATTTTATTTATTTATTTATTAAAAATATTTTTTATTGATTTTTTTTACAGAGAGGAAGAGAGAGAGATACAGAGTTAGAAACATCGATGAGAGAGAATCGTCGATCAGCTGCCTCTAGCACCCCCCCCACTGGGGATGTGCCCGCAACCAAGGTACATGCCCTTGACCGGAATCGAACCCGGGACCTTTCAGTCCACAGGCCGACACTCTATCCATTAAGCCAAACCGGTTTCGGCATGAGTATTTTAATGCATTGATTTCTTCAGCATAAATGCATAGTTCTTTGCAAATAATTGGATCATCCCCCATCCACCTTAGGGGAGGAACAAAGACACAGTGTGAGGTTTTATAGAAGGCGGGTGATTGTCCTCTGCTGTCATCTCCTGCGCTGTAAGGGGTGGGTGACAGGGTTCACCGCCCCCCTCGGCACCTTGGGGAGAGGGGGTTGTTGACCTAAGGTCTGGGAGCAGCTCGGGTCTGGGAAGCGCCGTGTGAGAACCAGGAGCGGTGGCCACCACCCCCCACCCTCACCCCCACCCCCCAGCTGGGCATGGGCACGGGAGTGGGATAAATTCCTGGACCAACTTCAGGTCTGCGTGAGCCTTGGATGGACCCAGATTTAGTCCGCCCCCGCTTTGATTTCCCCCCTCTCTCCCTGGCCAAGCCGTCTGACCTCGGTTTCCCTGCCAATAAAAGGAGGTTAATAACATACCCTCCTAAGAGTGCTTCTTAAGAATAATTGCCCCGTCCTCGCTGGGCGCTTTGAAGAAAATCGCCATGAAGACGCTCTGCTGGCTCTGGAATTTTCCTGGATGCCAATATCAAACAGGGGAGAACGGCCAACGTCCCGACCCTAGCCTTCCCCCACGGAACCGCTGCCCCTGGTGCCGTCGGAAGAGAGAGGGAGGGAGGCACGGGAGGGGCTGTGAGCAGAGCCCGGGCCTGCCTGGAATGCTGAGGGCACAGCCCTGCCTTTGATGCTCGCCTGCAACGCTCGTTAATGTTAATGGGAAGCGGGCAGAGGCGGGAGGGGTCTGTCTGGCACCAGAAAGCAGGTGGAGGCCACAGGGGATCGGTGCCAACTCAGTGCCGAGCGTGTCTGGCTTTGAAGTCCTCGGCCTCAGAGCTGGAGTCCCAAGACAACGTCTCGTGTCGGGCGGGTAAGGGCGGACCGACGTCTGGACCGAGGTCTCCTCCGTTCCCAGCTCAGTCCGGAGCAGAGGGCTCCCATCTCAACTCGGGAATCACGTTAGCGCCCCAAATCCCCCAAACTGTGACTTCTTAGGGAAACGCCAAACAGGGGGCTCAAATGGAAGTGACCCGAGGGGCTAGGCCAGGCGTGGGCAAACTACGGCCGTTCGGCTGTTCTATCCGGCCCTCGAGGAGCTGGAAGAGCGGGCCGTACCCTTTTACGTAATGATGTTTACTTTGAATTTATATTAGTTCACACAAACACTCCGTCCATGCTTTTGTTCCGGCCCTCCGGTCCAGTGTAAGAACCCACGGTGGCCCTCGAGTCAAAAAGTTTGCCCACCCGTGGGCTAGGCAGTTCGTGTGTAGGAGTGAAGTCAGCGGATGGCGGGTAACAGGGAGTGGTGGGGACTGCAGCCAAGCGGCCAAGCTCTAATTGAATAGTGAGATCTGGGAGCGAGGGCCAAATGTTGTCCGCTCTTCTGATGGCGTGAGAGGAATTTAAAGCCTGGATTGTGTGTATGTGTGAGCTGTTCCAATTGTGAGCACTGATAAGAGTGGTTTTATTTATCGTGTTTAAACGGCCTCCCCGTGAACAGCGAATGCATCTGCAGGCCAGAGAGGTCCCCGGGGGTCCTGTTTTGTGACCTCCGTCTTAGAATCCTAAATCTTCAGGATGCAGTCTCCTAAAATTCACCAAAGCCTTCAGTTACTATTTTCTAGAGTTTTCAGACCGACCCCTGGTGGAAGGCATCAGACCCACCCAGAGAGAGCTTTTCAAAACCACGTTTCGCAGGGATTCTGATCCAGTGCCCTCTGGCACGGGACCCTGGGAAGGGCTCCTGTCTTTTTTTGACTCCGCAGACGATTCTGACGCACAGCCAGGTTGGAAAAGCGGTGACCTCATCGCTTCATCCCGGTGATTTGTAATCTTTTGGAGCCATAAAAGCCTTTTGAGAAGCCGAAGAAAGGCCCCCACACTTTCCCTGGGCGGAGGGAAAGCTGCTCACTCAGACAATATTTTGCAAATAATGTCAGGGGGCCTGAGTCCCCTCCCTCTGACTTGAGGTCAACCTTGGCCACCAAGGGGAGAACCGTGGAAGCCGGTGATGCTGGAAGTCAGTCTACAGGAGCTGGGAGAATGGCCCTCGGGGTCCCAGCTGCACTCCTGCAGTGACCGGGAGCTGATCATCTTTGGGGAGCCTCTACCTCTTGGGGGAACAGTCTACCCCTCTTGGGGGATCAGTTATCTCTATGAAGTCTGGTGTGTGTGTGTGTGTGTGTGTGTGTGTGTGTGTGTGTGTGGTGGGCTTCCTCTTTCCATGAGCCGCCTTCTCCGCCGCCTCTAGCTTTCAGCCACAGGTCCCCATGTGTCCTCTGGCTGATCTCGCTCCTCTTGCTGGGCGGAGAGGGGCGGGTGCTACGGGGGGCGCAGGAGAAGTTGGGGGGGGTGGCCCCTGATGAGGAGCTAGTCCTCCTGGGATTTGAGACTTGGGGAGCAGGTTGTTGGCCAGATCCTGGGGAGGCTCCCTCACGCCACCTCATTCCTTTGCCCCCTCAGGGGCCCCCTCCATTCGCCCGGGACCCAATGCCAAGGCTGAACGCTCACGTTGCTCCTGCATCGCCGTCGCTGCAGCTGAGCCTCTTCGAGTGCCTGACCCCTTCACCTGGGGGACGAACCTTTCCAACACGAGTAGGTAGGGCCTGAAGATTTAGGGTGCCGGGAGTGGCAAATACATGATCATTTAAAAATATATATATGTTTTATTGATTTTTTACAGAGAGGAAGAGAGAGGGATAGAGAGTTAGAAACATCAATGAGTGAGAATCATCCACCAGCTGCCTCTTGCACACCCCCTACTGGGAATGTGCCCGCAACCAAGGTACATGCCCTTGACCGGAATCGAACCCGGGACCCTTCAGTCCGCAGGCCGACGCTC
Organism: Vespertilio murinus; assembly: GCA_963924515.1. Classification (NCBI taxonomy): domain Eukaryota; kingdom Metazoa; phylum Chordata; class Mammalia; order Chiroptera; family Vespertilionidae; genus Vespertilio; species Vespertilio murinus. Next base: position 5,073,855 of record OZ004716.1, on the reverse strand, counting down.
TATCCACTGGGCCAAACCGGTTTCGGCCAAATACGTGATCGTTTGAACCCCGTTAGCCCAGCACCCTTGTTTTGACCAGGGTTTGGGAGGCACTTGGAGGACAGGAATGCTGGTCTCTGGGAAACTCATGCCATCGCGTTTCTAGTCCCCATCGGCCAAGCACGGGCCGCCCGGCTGTCGATGTGACGGCCTCAGACCGGCCGCCCGGCCAGCCGGAGCCTTCTCAGGCCTGCTTGTGCTCTCGGGGGAGAACATAACGCAAGGACTTCCTGAGAAACGTGGGCCGGGGGGAGGGTTGTGGCTTTTTCTTGGCCTTAAACTCTTCTGAACATCAAGGGAAACCTCTCCTTCTAACAGCTGAGGGGGGTGTCGCCCACCCCTCCCTCTGTCTGCACGCTGGGACTTTACGGCTTTAATTCCAGCCAAGCCTCGCTTCTCCGCCTGGAAGAAGCCTCGTTCCGTGGCTCCGTCATCCCACCGGCCCTTTGATCACCGCCGTCGCCGCCTTTGCCTGACAGGTGTACACGGGCTTGGATGCAAATGCCCCGGAGTGTTCCCGCTCACCGTCCAGCCCGGGGAGTCTGGGAAAAGGGGACGCGTGGGCTCGGCGAATCCCACAGGGAGGCTGGGGAAATGGCATCCTCAGACCAACCCGCAGGAAGACAGGGATGACTGGCCATGTGTCCTTGAATGGACGCCCGTGGGCCTAACAGAGTCCCTCTCATGTGCTCACTCATGCGTCCATGACACAAATATTTACTGAGGCTCGGCTGGCGTGACTTAGAGGCTGAGCATGGACCTCTGAGCCAGGAGGTCACGGTTCGATTCCCGGTCAGGGCACAGGCCCCGGGTTGCGGGCTCCGTCCCCAGCGTGGGGCGTGCAGGAGGCAGCCGGTCCATGGTTCTCTCCCATCGTTGATGTTTCCATCCCTCTCTCCCTCCCCCTTCCTCTCTGAAATCAATAAAAATATATTTTAAAAATATTTACCGGGTTGCTAAGATACCTCAGGTTCCAGACTCTGTGCTGAAGATGCAACGGTCAATGGCCCTCTTGCTGGGTGAGTCTGATGCCCTCAACCAGGGGTTGGTCGGAAAACTCTAGAAAATAGTAACCGAAGGCCTTGGTGAATTTTAGGAGACTGCATCCTGAAGATTTAGGATTCTAAGATGGAGGTCACAAAACAGGACCCCGGGACCCCTCTGGCCTATGGATGCATTTGCTACTCACGGGAAGATCATTTAAACATGACAACAAACTTTTATCAGTATTCAAAATTGAAATGGTGCACAACCCAGATTTTAAATTCCTTTTATGCCATCAGAAGAGCAGAGTTTCTATTTTCGTAGAGAAGACAGAAAATAAGCAAGCACGCCCACAAATAACCCCAAGTCCATATATGTGACATGAGCGATAACTATAGAAATGTTGAGAGGAACTCACTTTACAGAGAGGGTTGCCCTTCATCGGAGGTCTGGGGGGGGTCGGGGTGGGGGTGGGGAGGGTGTTCCAGGCAGAGAGAAGGGCATATGCCTGGGCCCTGTGGCAGGGAAAATAAAATTGCTCCTCTCAACCTAGCACCGGCAGAGCTGGGTCCAGGGAGCTCTGAGGAGGAGGAGCCGAGGCCGGGCTCTGCATGTGTTTGCATACTAATGAGGCCAGGCCCGGGGCCAGTTAACGAGGGCCTGACCTCCGGGGTTCTCAGGCTGCCGCCTGCTTTTGTCCAAGGCTTTCTCTTTCAGAGAACCGTGAGCGGGGCTTGGGCCCGATGCCACAATGGGGCCTCTCATGGCCTCCTTTGAATGAAGTGTCCCGTTCCCACCACAGGGTTTAAGATGTGGGGACAAAGCAGGAACTCAGAAGGACTAAGAAGTTTTGTTCCCCGCGGTGGGCAGGCCAGCAAGCTGCAAAGTCCCAGGACCGGCCTGCCGTGGCCGCTGCCCTGGGCCGGGGCTGAGTCATGGTTTACAGCTAGAAATCCACTGGGCGTGGCTGTGGTCCCGAGGCACCGGGACAGGCAGATCCCCCCTTTTTCACCCCCCAGAGAGGGCTCAGCGTGGGAATAATGGCCTGGGTTTCCCGGGGGGAGGCTGGGTCCATGGTCAGGGTTCGATTCCCAGTCAGGGCACAGGCCCGGGTTGCGGGCTCCATCCCCAGCAGGGAGCGTGCAGGAGGCAGCCGATCCATGGTTCTCTCTCATCATTGATGTTTCTATGCCCTGCTCCCTCTCCCTTCCTCTCTGAAATCAATAAAAATATATTTAAAAAAAAATATTTACCGGGTTCCTAAGACACCTCAGGTTCCAGGCTCTATGCCGAAGATGCAACAGTCAATGGCTCCAAGCAAAACCTCACCGTCCTGGAGTTTCTATTTTCGTAGGCGAGACAGAACATTTAGATCGTTCCTATCAGTGCAGGAAGGGATGACCAAGAAAAAAAAGTAACACAGATCGCTTTGACAGGAAGTGATAGATACTCATCTACGCTTACGATCATAGAAATGCAAATGAAAACTACACCCAGATATCATTTCTTAAATGTCTATCTGATTGGCAGAGATACGGAAGGCGCAGTGTGCTGCTTGGGGAGGTGTGGGTTGGGGGGGACACAGGCGGGATCTGACAGGGAGGGTGACACACACGGTGGCCCCCAGAACATACAGGGCACATGTGCTGGCAGGAGACATATGCGCTGCCAACAGTCAAACTGCCGCTGGGAAATTATCCTATTTATTCCACCTGGCGCGCCGGGACGTGGGCGCCAGTCGAGGAGATCCTGCTTGTAAAGCGTTGGGAAGGGCCCGATGTTCAGGAATCATGAGGCATCGATGCAGCGGCGTTCCAGGCTGCCCTGGGGAGAGAGCAGCAGGCAGCCCTGACCGACCGGCTGGGGAAGTATGGAGAAGATACAGGTTAACCGAGGGGAGCAAAGTGCAGTATGGTGTGTTCAGGCAGGTACAGGGGGGAAGTGGGGGAAGCCACATAGTCATACATGATGGTATATGAACAGAATCTGCTTGCAAGGAAGCCAAGAAACATGTAAGAGTGGTTGTCTCTGAGGGGGGACGAGTTGTGAGGGACTGTCGGAGGGCTCCAGGCCTGTCTCACTCAGTCCCCATCAGCCAGACTCCAGCAGCAAGCTAACCTACTGGATGGAGTGTCTGCCCCCTGGTGGTCAGTGCACATCATAGCGAGCAGTTGAGAAGCCTCAGCACATCATTAGCATATTATACTTTGATTGGTTGAACGGATGACCAGACGACCAGACACTTAGCATATTGGGCTTTTATTATATAGGATATATACATATGGAGCTTCGGGAGCCTCAGTCGTTTTCATCTGTGAAATGGAGGGGCTAATAGGGTTGTTGGGAAGACTCAACATGTGCAGTGGCTGGTGCGGGACCACGACTCCATACATGCTGGTCCCCTCCACACTGGGACGTCACCTCCTCCACACTCAGATGTCACCACCTCTCCTCTACGCTTCAGGACATTCGGTGTTTCTCCTTGTAATGCTGACCAGCTCTCTGCCTGGCATTAGGGTGAATGGTGTCGCTGTTGCAGTCACTAACTCCTTGATGTTGGGGCTTATGTCTGAGGCATCATCACGTCTCTCTCGTCAGGAAGCTCAGTCAAGGTTTGTGTGCCCGGAGGCCTGCGGCCCCGCTGTGTGGGCGAAGTCTGGTTCTCTCGGTCATTAGCTCCATGATGTTAGGCACGTTCCTGACCTTGCCTGGAAGGCCTGGCCTGTAAAATGGGAGTAATTAACAATGGCACCTACATCACAGGGTTGTTGTGAGCATTAAATCAGTTAACGTGCTTAGAACAGTAGCTGCCACAAGGCGGGAGCTTTATAGCTGTTGGCTACTATCACTTTTTTAGCTGTTGTGATTAATTGTGCTATGAATATTGGGGTGCAAGTATCTGCAATGAACATGGAGGTGCAGCTATCTCTTCAAGACAGTGATTTCGTGTCCTCTGGAGACATACCCATATGACGGATCCTTGGGTAGTTCTAGGTTTAATTTTTTTTGTCTGTGTATGGCATCTCTTTAAAAATATATATATTTTACTTTCATTGGTTTCAGAGAGGAAGGAAGAGGGAGAGAGAGCGAGAGAAACATCAATGATGAGAGAGGATCATCAGTCGCATGTGCCCTGATCAGGAATACAACCGTGACCTCCTGAGTCGATGCTAAACCACGGGGCCACTCGGTTGGGCTCTATGTTTAATTTTTGAAGAACCTTCATCCTGGGTATCACAGCAGCTGTACCATTTGCATTCCCACCAACAGCGCACCCCAATTCCTCCACATCTTTGTGTGTATGCTTTCATACCTTTTAATTTGGTTGATATCAAAGTATTACCTATTCAAATGATAAATTACACATAGATTTTTAAAATACATTTTTATTGATGTCAGAGAGAGGAAGGGGGAGGGAGAGAGAGAAACATCAGTGAGAGAGAATCATCCATCAGCTGCTTCCTGCACATCCCCTACTGGGGATGGAGCCCACAACCCAGGGGTGAGCCCTGACCAGGAATCCAACTGTGACCTCTGGGTTCATGGGTCAGTGCTCAGCCACTGAGCCATGGCTGCCGGGCAATACATTACATGTTTTTAAAAAGACCTGCTGTGCCAAAACCGGTTTGGCTCAGTGGATAGAGCGTCGGCCTGTGGACTGAAGGGTCCTAGGTTCGATTCCGGTCGAGGGCACATACCTTGGTTGTGGTCACATCCCCGGTGGGGGGTGTGCAGGAGGCAGCTGATCGATGTTTCTAACTCTCTATCTCTCTCCCTTCCTCTCTGTAAAAAAATTAATAAAAAATATATATTTTTTTAAAAAATAAAAGACCTGCTGTGTTAAAGAGGTGATGGTGGGCAGGACAACAAGGATAAAACTAACAGCGGCCCAGGCTGGTGATCTGTCTCGGGCCCTTTCCCGCTTGGAAACGCCAGCACTGCCGACACGGACCTTGGAGTCTCCCCCTTGGAGAAGGGGTGCTCAAATCCGTTCAGCTGCACCCTGCTTTCAGCTACAAGAGTTCATCCAGAGGTGGTAAATCAAGCCTCCCAGATCGGGGTGCGCTAGAGGTGGCTTCCCGCCCAGAGAGGTGGTTAGGAACGCTGAGTCGAGCCTCCGCCAGCGTCTGATGCTGCCCACGCCCAGCTATGGCTCCAGGGCAGCGGAGAGAGCACACTCCTTGGAAACTGGAAAGCACTCCCCGCCGTCAGCTTTGATCTGAACCGTGGGAGCGCGCTGGGCCAGGAGCCGGCCCCTCTGCTCCTCGGGTGCTGGGCTGACCGCATCCCGGCGTGGCCTCTTCTAATTTGAAAAGCATTCGAAGGCTCTTGGGTCTTCCTTGCCTTGGCAGGGCCAACAGGTCCCTGTGGGCACGGCTCTGGTCACATCTCCCCATCCGTGCCCCCGTGGGTTTGGCAGGGGGAGACCAAGTCAGGAGGAGGTTTGCATCAATCCTGACAACAAAGGGGTTAAGGAGAGTGTATGTGTGGATTAAACAAAAAATCACAACTTATGTAAGTTCTGTTGATATTTCAAAATCAGAAGCTGATGCCTGGAGCCAGAGGAGGTTCGGAAGAACTACATCAACAGAAATGAATCAGCGCGTTTCTTTGAGGGAATTGTTTGTCAAGGCCATTGTGACATGTGAATCCTACGAGATCAAATCTTTTCTCTCGTTTCCTAAAGAATCTTCAGGTATAAACCTCAGGAGTCTCCGGCTCACCCAGGATCATGAGTCAAGCTCAGAATCCTGCCCAGAATCTCAAGCATGGTCTTGTGGGTGCCTTCGTGCCAACAAGGAGAGGAATGAGGTGCCACTCCCCAATGCTGATCAGTATAAGACCATCCATCAATGTAGAACTTTTTAGCGGGGAGAAGTTAGTAGGCTGACTTCTATGAAGCCCTACAGGGTGGGATTGAAACTCGGGGTAATGAGAGTGCTGGGGGCTCAGGACAGGCCTCTGTCAAGAGGCCAGCATCGGGCCGAGAGATCTGATGGGCACGTGAGAGCTGGGCTTATAAAGATCTGGGCGCTATTTCAGGTGCAGAGAACTATACAGTGGGGTAGTAAGTAGGTCCTGCCACATGAGTTATTTAAGATGTGACTATTGATTTATTTGAAGAGGCTGATCATTCATTGACCAAATATTTAATATATTTTTTATTGATTTTTAACAGAGAGGAAGGGAGGGTTAGAAACATTGATGAGAGAGAAACATCGATTAGCTGCCTCCTGCACACCCCCTACTGGGGATGTGCCCACAACCAAGGTACATGCCCTTGACCAGAATCGAACCTGGGACCTTTCAGTCCACAGGCTGATGCTCTATCCACAGAGCCAAACCGGTTTAGGCCATTGACCAAACATTTAAAGAACACCCGCTATGTGCCAGTAACTGTTGAGGCTGCTTGAATGCTGTTAGGCTGGCAGAGGGAGCTAGGGTATGGTGTAACAGTCCTGGTGTCCCACGCCCTGCCGCTCCTCTGCCTCTTGGTGTGGCCCGTCCACTCCTGGCTCAGTGATGGGAGACGCCTGCCCGGGATTTGGCTGCGGTTCTCCAGTGATAGACGCATCTCCTTGAGTCTGGCCCTGAGACTTTGGAAGTTAATTTTCCAGCAAATAGAAGTCACGGTCTCTAGTATCAACGTTTAAAAATATTTTTTTTATTTTTATAAATAATTTTTATTGATTTCAGAGAAGAAGGGAGAGGGAGAGAGAGAGAGATAGAAACATTAATGATGAAAAAGAATCATTAACTTGCTGCCTCCCGCATGCCCCCAACTGAGGATCGAGCCCACCACAGGGCCACGTGCCCTGACCCGGAATCGACCTGTGACCTCCTGGTTCATAAGTCAATTTCCAAGTCCAGGGCAGATTTTACACGTACGACTCACCTCCACTGGAACTAGCCGCATTACAGATTCTCAGTGGCCGCAGGTGACACGGTGTGACCATCCAGGAGGCCACAGCGCGAGGCCTTGCGGAAGCCAACACAAGGCAGGGCTCCCCTGGAGAGCGTGCCCTTCACTTCCGGTCGCTGCTGCGCCGTCTTTGTGGGGATCCTCTGGCTGCGATTCCTGAGAGCTCCTGTCCGGGAAGCACCTTCACAGCCAAGTTCCAGGCGCCAGTTTTAGACCCTGAGGAAGGGGAGTGCCAGCCATGTGCGTACCTGGTGTGGTCACATCAGTTCTCCTTCCCGGGTGCCGAGGGCACAGTCCTGTGCTCCTTTTCCATCTCCTTCTCGGCGCCTTTCAGGCCGATCCTCCTCCATGCTTTCCTTTGAACTTTTAAACATTTCAAATTCTTATTTTTCGATATAGCTTTGCATGAAGCTATGAGAAATAATACAGAGCCCCGCCAGCGTGGCTCGGTGGCTGAGTGTTGACCTAGGAACCAGGAATTGTGTTTCGCTCCTGGTCAGGGCACATGCCCAGGTTGCAGGCTCCATCCCCAATGTGGGATGTGCAGGAGGCAGCCGATCAATGATTCTCTCTCATCATTGATACTTCTCTCTCTCTCTCTCTCTCTCTCCCTCTCCCCTCCTCTCTGAAATAAAAAATATTTATCTTAAAAAAACAAAAAGAGCCGAAACCGGTTTGGCTCAATGGTAGAGCATCGGTCTGCGGACTGAAAGGTCCCATGTTCGATTCCAGTCAAGGGCATGTACATTGGTTGCGGGCACATCCCCGGTAGGGGGTGTGCAGGAGGCAGCTGGTCGATGCTCCTCTCTCATCGACATTTCTAGCTCTCTATCTCTCTCCTTTCCTCTCTGTAAAATATCAATAAAATATATTTTAAAAAAAAACAAAAAGAAAAAATACAGAGAGAGCTCAGAATCCTTTGCTCAGTTTCTCAGAAGGCAAAACACCTGCTCCAGCTGGCCACCTGCCCCAACCCCTCCCCAGAAATCAACCCTTTGACTGTTAAAGGCCTGGCCAGGGCGCCCACTCACCCTTTCCCACCTCCAGACTTCTAGTCCAGCGTCCTAAGGTGCTTAACCTCCATTCTTTACACCTGCACACCCTCTAGTGGGGGTGCTTTGCCTCCGCAAAATGAGGACCAGGCGCCGGAGGGGCAGGCAGCAGGCGTGTGCATAAGTCTGCATCTAAACTCTTGGCCTTAACTGGTTCCCACCAGATCTTAACTGGCTAGGTTGGTCTTTCCCACCTCAGGGCTGAGAGCGAACCTGGGACAATGCTACTGGCTAACAAGAAAAGAAAGAAAAGACACCAGATTAATTACAATAGCAACCCTGACAGGTCACAGGCAGCCTTTTCATCTAGAGGTAATAATAATAATAATAACAATAATAACTTAATAATACTAACTTTTTATGGGAGCTCTTATTAAGCTCTTTATGCCAGGCAGAGCATAAAGTGCTTTATTTCTATTAGTTTGTCTAATGCTCACAACAACACTCGCCAGAGGTTCACTGCGGGACACAGTATGTGCAGAAGTTAGCAGCTCAGGAGACCACCTGGGTTTGTCATCTTGGTCCTGCCACCTACCCACCAGCTGGATGGCCTCGGGTTTATGTCATATAACCTCTCATGACTCAATTTTCTCTCTTGTAAAATGGGTGTGAGGGCAGGATCTCCCCCCGGGGCGGCTGTGAGGGTAGGAGCAGTATGTGTGTGTCAAGAGTGTGTAGAGAAAGCGCTCAATAAATGCTAGTGACTGATGGATGAGGAATTTGAACCCAGGTCTCTGTGCTGTCGAGGCCGGCGGGCTTACCTACCACACAGGACTGAAGGGCAGAAGCTCAGACCCAGGGCAGTTTCCAGGACAGGACTGGTCAGAGGACCGCTACAGGACTGTGGGGTCTGGACGTGGGACAGAAGAGGAAGTGGGGCAGAAAGGGGCTGGGAGGACTCAGAGGCAAGGCCTATCCGGCTATCGGCTCAGGTCTTGCCTTCCGCTAACGCCCTCAAATTTAGTCTTTGGACATTATTACAAAAGAGGTTACAACTAGTCAAGATGCACCGATAGGCTTGGGAAAAAAGATGCTCATTTGTACAGCTGAACTTACAAATTGCAAATATCAACGATATTTTAGAAGTCATTTTAAAGAGATTTTAAACATATTTTATTGATTTTTCAGAGAGAGGAAGGGAGAGGGATAGAGAGTAAGAAACATCAATCAGAGAGAAACATCCATCAGCTGCCTCCTGCACACCTGCCAGTGGGGATGTGCCTGCAACCAAGGTACATGCCCTTGACCAGAGTCAAACCTGGGACCCTTAAGTCCGCAGGCCGACGCTCTATCCACTGAGCCAAACAGGTTAGGGCTGTCCTAAAGTTTTTACATCAGGAGTTGACAAAGAAATAATACAAACTATGGCCCAAGAGATAAATCCAGCCATCCACTTCTGATATTCTATGGTCACAAGAATGGTTTTCACATTTTTAAACAGTTAGAGGAAAAAGCAAAAGATGAGTAACACCTTGTGGCATGTGAAAATTATATGAAATTCAAGGGTCAGTATCCATTGTTAAAGTGTTATTGAAACACACACACATACACACAATTCAGTGGAGTAAATTTGAAGATCTAATTGGCTTTACTGAGCTATTATTAATGAATTTGGCAGCATTTTACAGGACCAGCAGAAGCTGTACAACATGAAAAGCCGTAGAGCTAGGAGGAGAAGCCCCGCGGGTGCGCTGGTGCAGGCACGGCCACTGTAGACACGTTAGTGATGGAAAATAAGGATAAATTCCTGCAGCAAAACACGTGACCCCATCCAGTTCAGGCTCGGCCTCGGGAGAGGCTCCACTGCGCAGCCGCAGAGGCTGGGCGGAGCCTGCGCAGCCGCAGAAGCAGCTGGGCGGGTCTGCGCAGCCGCAGAAGCAGCTGGGCGGGTCTGCGCAACCGCGGAGTAGCGGGCGGCCAGGGGGGCGGGGGTGGGGGCACCTCGGACCCGCGCCGTTTCGCGCTCGGCCCGGGGCAGCTGGAGCCGCCGAGCTGGCCCGATCCCCGCGCCCCTCACCGCAGCGGGCGAGACCGGCTCCGCCGCGCCGGCCTCGGGCCACAAGCCGCCCTCCCCAGGGCCGCCGCCATCATGCTGCTGCCCGTGTTCACCCTGAAACTGCGCCACAAAATCAGCCCCCGCATGGTGGCCGTAGGGCGCTTCGACGGGACGCACCCGTGCCTGGCGGCTGCCACCCAAGCGGGCAAGGTAACCGCTCCCACCCGCGCGGAGCCTGGGCCCCGGGAGTCCCAGGATCTCCGCGGGCCGCTACCCTCGGCCCCGCCCCTCACCCCAGGCTCCGCCCCCAGCCGTGGGTTGCCCGGCAACCGGTCTGTAGACCGGAAGTTCTCCGTCCAGCCCAGAATGAAGAACAGTGGAGTCTCGAATGAATAGGTTTCCTGAGCAGTTAACTTTGCAAGGGGAAGAAGGGACTGGTCAGGGTTAGCAGTGGGAACAGAACTCCAATTCTCTGCCTTTGCCTCTGAACTCCTTCCACTATCTCTGCCCCGAGCCACACAACTTGATGGGGGGGAGGGAAAGAATACAACGATTCCCACTCCCCCAAATAAAATTATTCAGATTGCACTTTAATATATATATATATATATATATATATATATATATATATATATATATATATATATATAATTTTGATTTTTTTTTTTTTTACCGAGAGGGAGAAAGATAGAGTTAGAAACATCCATCAGCTGCCTCCTGCACACCTCCTACTGGGGATGTGCCCCTGACCAGAATCAAACCTGGGACCTTTCAGTCCGCAGGCCGACGCTCTATCCACTGAGCCAGTTTCAGCCAGATTGCACTTCTCATTTTGATATGCATCCATGTACATTCACATATTTCCCCGTAAGTTATTCACTGAATACCTACCTACTTAGTAACTTGTGGGAAAAGATGTGCCGGGCGCTGTGCAAGGTGCGGGAGTCACAGAGATGAACAAGACACGGTCATTCAATGGTCACCAGTTTTTTAAAAAAGTGGCAGATGTCGAGGATTGACCTTATCTCAGCATTCTTGCAACAGTGCCAAGGGCAGCAGCTGGCTCTGGTACCTACTAATGTCACGACCTGGGGCGAGTTACTTAATAATAGTATCTACAACCTCGGGTTGTCCTGAGGACTAAATACTTGTCAGTTAATGTATATGAAGCATTTGGCATATAAGAAATGGTCACGAATGGTTAGCTGCTATTGTTTATGCCTCCCACTTCACTGACAAGTGGTTCTGAGAGGTGTCAAGTGCTACTTGAGGTCCCTCAACTAGAAAGTCATGGGAATGAGATGAGAGGCCTTGTTCTCCGACCCAGTGAAGATTTCATAATGATTAAAACATTTACATAATAACACTTCCCTTTATGTTGTATATTCTTATGGCATGCCTTGGGGTACGTAATTTTAAAAATAATGTTCACTAAGTAGTTTAATGGAGTAAAGCACTCAGCACAGGCCCTGGCAAATAATAATGCCCATTGTCATTGTTAAGAAGCACTGACAAATGCCAGAAAGAAATTCAAATTGTTTCTACTGACAGCAGCTTAGCCCCTAATTTATTGAGGTATTAATATGTGCTGGGCACTCTTCTTAGCTCTGCAGGTGCAAGGGTGAATGTGATAAGTCTCTCCCCTTAGAGCTTACATTGGGAACCGGACAATGAAGGGGGCAAAATGTATTTTTATATCTAAGATTTATATGACTCGGTTGAAGTGTGTAAAACAAATTTACTGCCAGCCTGTTTTAAGGGTTAGGACAGCCATGGGCAAACTACTGCCCGAGGGCCAGATCCGGCCCGTTCGGCTGTTCTATCCGGCCCGCGGAGCCAAAAGAGCGGAGGGTTCTCTTGCTCTCCCCTCCGCTCCTTCACCGGCAGCCCAAGATGAGAGTGCCAGCATGGTCAGGTTGCTTTTGTTCCGGCCCTCCGGTCCAGTTTAGGAACCCATGGTGGCCCTTGAGTCAAAAAGTTTGCCTACCCCTGGGTTAGGAAGTGAATTCATTCGGTGCTTGGTTGAAAGACACTAAAGAAAGGGTTTATTCTTTGATTTGCTGGGATTGTTTTGGTGTGTCAGAGCGCTTGGACAGCCTGCTGGAGTCTAGCATGTAAGCTGCCTAGTAAGCAACTAGGCCTTGTACGTGACCTTGTTCTTTACAATGCCAGGAATCATGGATTCCCACAATTCATAGCGACTGAAAGCCAGCCATGCACAGAACTGTGTTGTAGGTGTTTTAAGTAAGTTTGTCAATGATGAAAGTGACCTTTTGTTGATGTTGATAGCTGTTCATAACATAGTCTTTAAAAAAAATGTATGTTAATCTTACATTTTGGTATTTGAAGGGGATGTAACGTGCTGGTTTTGTTGTAGGTTTTTATTCACAATCCTCATACCCGGAGCCAGCATTTCAGTGCGCCCAGAGTCTTGCAGAGCCCCCTGGAGTCTGATGTTTCTCTTCTCAACATCAACCAGGCCGTCAGCTGCCTGACGGCGGGAGTACTGAACCCTGAACTTGGCTGTGATGCGCTTTTAGTGGGGACACAGACTAATCTTTTGGCTTACGATGTCTACAATAATTCAGATTTTTTCTACAGAGAGGCAAGTATACCCCTTTATAACCACAAAGTCCCCATTACCCGTTAAGGTTCATTTTTGTTATGCTTGAACGAGATCAGACATTTATTTTGGTTTGTCATGTGGCTGTTGCACTGGAGTCAAACACCGCGGTGATTTTGCCATTTGTACCTGCTTCATCCACTTGACATTTATTCGGTCAAGACTGCTAACATTTTGCATTCCTCTCATGAACAGTGATGTAGAACGCCCTTTCCTGGGCCTGTTTACATGTCTTCTGTGAAGCGTTGAAGTCTTTGCCTGTTTACTTATTAGTAGTTTGAGTGTTTATTATTGATTTGTAGATGCTCTTTGGATATAATGGGTGCAAGTTCTTTGTTAGATTTATATATAACAAATATTTCCTCCCAGGATGTGGCTTATTCCAATAGGTAGGTATCTTCTGATGAGTAAAAGTTTTCAATTTTGATAAAGCCCAGCTAATCAATGGTTTTTTCTTTAACGGTGAGTGCTTCTCCTGCCCTTCTAAGAATCTTTGGTCGCATAGATACACTTTCTGTGTTGTTGCATAAAACTGGAATTGAGTTTAGGCCTGCATTAGTCAGCGTTCTCCAGATAAACAGAATTAATGGGATGCGGAGAGAGAGAGAGCGGTGGGAGGGGTATATTTTAAAGAATTGGTTCACATGGTTGTGAAGGCGGTCAAGTCCAAAATTTCAGACCCAAGGAAGAGCTGATGCTGAAACACAAACCTGAAGGCAGTGTTTAGAATTCTTCCTTCCTCAGAGACCAGTCTTTTTCTATTCAGGTCTTCAACTGTTTGGATCACCCACATTATAGAGTATAATTGCTTTGCTCTAAGTCTACTGATTTAAATGTTAATCTCATCTAAACATACCTCCACTGAAGCATCTAGAATAATGTTGGGTCAACTATCCTAAAGAGCCTTGGACTTCGTAGCACTTTAGTGCGTGTCGCCAAGGGCCCAAGTATACGTACCCTGGATCTGCGCTCAGCCTTGCCTCAGCACACGTTTGCCACAGTGACATGCGCCTGCCTCTCAGGAGACCATGTGGTTTGTCACAGTTGATGAAGGAATTGAGTGTCCAAATACAGATAAGGATGCTGTCACCTCCCGTGTGCCCGAGCATCCTTGTTATCTGAGATCTTATTTATTTTTTCTTCTCAGGTGGCCGACGGGGCCAATGCAATTGTGTTGGGAACACTGGGAGACATTTCCTCTCCTCTTGCGATTATTGGGGGGAACTGTGCGCTGCAGGGCTTTGATCGTGAAGGAAAGGACCTCTTCTGGACGGTATGAAGAACAAAACACTCCCTTTAGGACTCTTAAACGTTTTAACTTTAAATGCTCTTTATTTAGCTTTGTTTTTATATTTTATTGATTTTTTACAGAGAGGAAGGGAGAGAGATAGAGAGTTAGAAACATCGATGAGAGCGAAACATCAATCAGCTGCCTCCTGCACACCCTCCACTGGGGATGTGCCCGCAACCCAGGTACATGCCCTTGACCGGAATCCAACTTGGGACCTTTGAGTCCGCAGGCCAACGCTCTATCCATTGAGCCAAACCGGTTTCGGCTAGCTTTGTTTTTTACCATCCATATTTATAATCCTGTGCATTAAAAAATATGCAGAATTTGAATAACACCTGTCAGTGGTTTGTAATCTTCCCTTTCCCGTGGCTGTTACAGTCGGGTTGAGTGGAAAAAGAGGGCGTGCTCCTGACACTGGGTTTTGTTTTCAGGTCACTGGAGATAACGTTCATTCCTTGGCCTTGTGTGACTTTGACGGTGATGGGAAAAAAGAGGTATGATGTGGGGGAGGCACACTTCTCTTTGTGTTCAGCTGAATAAATCTTCCCGTGACAGTGACCTTGGTGTTGGGAGAAGTGTCAGCTTCTCGTGGTTGCTGCGGGGGCCCCTGTTGCCTAAATAATGAGCTCGCTGGCCTCGTTTGTCCTTCTCCTCTCTCTTGAACAATGCATCACTTTGTCTGCCTGGTGCAAAGATCAAGGCCGCGATGTTTCAAAGACACAGGAGCGGGAGGGAGGGTGGAACAACTGATGGGACTGCAGTCATAGTGACAGTCTTAGAACCTGCTTTTGGTGCTTTCCAATCATATCAGTAAACAGTTCTCAATTTTGGCCAACTTTTCAGGAATTTAGAAGTTTTAGGAATTGGCTCTTAGTCTTTGAAATGATTCTCATGGTTCCTCTAGAAAGTAGCTTCTTGAGCAGCCAGTGAACTGCTGTGTTGGGCAGTGAGTTGCCCCTTTCTCTCTCTCTTTTTTTTAAAATATATTTTTATTTAAAATTTAAATATATTTTATATTTAAAAATTAAATATATTTAAAATATATTTTTATTTAAAATATATTTTAAAATATATTTTATTGATTTTTTTACAGAGAGGAAGAGAGAATGATAGAGAGTTAGAAACATCGATGAGAGAGAATCATCCATCAGCTGCCTCTTGCACACCCCCTACTGGGGATGTGCCTGCAACCAAGGTACATGCCCTTGACCGGAATCGAACCCGGGACCTTTCAGTCCGCATGCCGACGCTCTATCCACTGAGCCAAACCGGTTTCGGCGAGTTGCCCCTCTTTTGTCCGTGGATGCCAGGCTCTGGCAATGGAAATGGGGCTTCCATCTGAGGCAGGCAGGCGCTGAGCCAGGGGGCACTCTCAGGTGCGGCTGGAAGAGCATGCCCTAACGGATGTGCGGTCCCCATGGCTGGAGGAAATCCTTGGAGCCGCTGCTGCTTTTTGTAAACATCATATTTGTATTGATTTCAGAGAGGGTAAAAGAGATAGAAACATCAATCATGAGAGAACCATTGATCGGCTGCCCCCTACATGCCCCATACTGGGGATCAAGTCCAGAAACCAAGCATGTGTCTTGACTGGGGAATTGAGCTGTGACCTCCTGGTTACAGGCTGATGCTCAACCACTGAGCCATCCTGGCCAGGCAAGCCACTGTTTCTTCACTGACTGAATTTGCTGACCTTCACATTGGAGGGAACTTTCTCGGGCATTGGCTCGCTGGGAAACTAGAAGTCTTGGGTAGCAGAAGCAACATACAAAAAGTTATGCAATTTTTTGGTCTTATTTATGGGAATTTTTCCGTGTTCACTTGCTGAACTAAACATGCATGTTTTTATTTGAAGCTTCTGGTTGGATCTGAGGACTTTGATATCCGAGTTTTTAAAGAAGATGAGATTGTGGCGGAAATGACAGAAACAGAGGTGAGAAGTGTGACCTTGGGCAAGATAGATGAGCATAGTCCAAAGTTACATCAGCTGAGAGGGCTGGGCCATCGCACAGACTAGTTTAGACCGTCATAGGGTAAACTGGGTGGGTTAAACAGAGCTAGACATTACAGAGAAGGAAGCATTTAAAATTTTTGTATAAGACATATTTTGAAAAGACTGATTAAATAGAGGAAAATTATTGAGAGAAAGAGAGAGAGAAAAGGAGAAACAATTGTAATAATCTGAGCAATAAAGATTTATTTAAAAAAAAAAAAAAAAAAAAAAAAAAAAAAAAAAAGAAAGAGAGAGAGAGAGAAACATCAATGAGAGAGAATCATTGATTGGCTGCCTCCTGCACTCTCCTACTGGAGATCGAGCCTGCAACTCAGACATGCGCCCTAACCAGGAATGGAACTGTGACCTCCTGGTCGTGGGGTGACACTCAACCACTGAACCACACTGGCCAGGCTCATTAGATTCTTAAAGGGGTTCACCACCTCTCAGCCTGATCCTCTCCCCTCAAAACACTGACTTGACAGTCACTGGCCTGTAGGTGCTGTGCCTGCATTGTCATTTCCCTCTCATGCAAATTTGCAGTAAATCTTTTCCCATTTGGTGGGAATCATTCACGTTTCAGATTTCTGTTTGTTATCAATACTGGCTATGAAGAGGGTGCATTCTTTTTCTAAATCCTCTAAGAGGCCGGGAAAACATGAAGTAGAACTAGGGCTTTGAGGTGACCATTGACCCTCCAGCCCACACTCCAAAAACTAGTGAACTAAGGAAGGATAAGGGGCACAGGCAATCTGGACTTAAATATATGAAAATGTGGCCATTTTCTTGTCCTGTCAGTTTGATTTTGCCCCTAGCTCAAATGTCTTTTCCCAGATCAGCAAAATCATAATTTACTTGGCAGCTCAGCAGTACCAAGCATTGCCAGAAGAATGCCTCGAGCTAACTCATTCTGAAACCCTAATAGAACTTTGTATTCAGAGTTGGGTGATGTGGGTGGTTTTGTAGAAAAAGCTGTAGGTGTAAGGAACTTACATAACTATTCTCTGCTTTACAGTTTAGTTCTTAAATATCTTTTATTAGGGTCAGAATGAGAATGTAGGTCTGCAAGATCATAGATGTTATTAAGCTTTGGTTTTAACTTCAAGAGGTAATTTTGTTTAGTATGTAAAAATTTATGTTTGAGATGTTAAATCCCAGTCCTAATACATGCATTCTGTGTATTATCACATTCATTCACAGAAGCATGTGCTTGGGTTGTCACTTTTCTAAGAATCACTTTTCTAAGAATCATTTAGTTGAGCAATTTGGAAATTGCTCAACTAAATGCCCTTTAAATTTTCCTAAAAAATGTCTTTCATCTCTGCAAACTAATTATGTCACAGAAAGAAAAGTACACACATAAAAGACATTCAGTGGTGGATTTTGTACGTTTTTTTTAAAAAAATTTAGCTCATGGGCCTGGCCCAATAGCTCAGTTGGTTAGAGTGTCATCCTGATACACCAAGGTTGTGGTTTTGATCCCACCAGGGAACAAACAAGAATCAACCAATCAATGCATAAATAAGTGGAACAAATAGATGTTTCTCTCTTTCAAAACGAAATGTAGTGGGATATTATAAGTGAAGGTAAAATATTGGAATCATCATGAAAACATTTTTGAGTTAGTGTGAATTATACATACTCTAGATCTTGTGTACTTAGCTTACTTCCTCCTTTACCCCCTCAATCTTACTGTATTTCTTTTTGTAATTTGCTGAAACTTGCCCCATAAGCATAAAACAGCAAACTTTGGGAGTTTATTCTGTTCTGATTATCCAGCCTGTGAAATAGATGAATTTGAAAAGAGGAATACCTTATCCACTAGTGGACTGGAAGTGCATTTAAATCTAAGTTTAACATGCTCGTAGCAAGGCATGCAGTTCCATAAAGCCATGTTTCACCTTAGGTTGAGTCTTAATGAAACTCTGAGGTATTTCCACGTGCTTTTTTTTTGCAGATAATCACCTCTCTCTGCTCGGTGCATGGCAGCCGGTTTGGTTATGCCCTTGCCAATGGCACAGTTGGAGTTTACGACAAAACAGCCCGATTTTGGAGAATTAAAGTGAGTATGATTCAGCCTCTGCTATGCAGAGATTTTCTACACACTTGAGAGACTTCTGTACTGATTATTGAAATTCCTTTTCAGTCCAAAAATTATGCCATGAGCATTCATGCTTTTGACCTTAATTCTGATGGCGTGTGCGAACTGATAACTGGCTGGTCCAATGGGAAGGTAAGTTAAATAAATAGCAGAATTCAGGTGTATTTCAAAGTAATAATTGTCTGAGACATTTTGGCTGCATGATTCAGAACAGTAACGTGAGGGAACAAAGTCGCATTCCTTGGTGGTGCTTTCAAATTTAACTTCTTAATCTTTCCACATTTTTGCTTCCCGCTGTAGTTGTCAGCACTATATTTAATGTCCTTTTGGCCTTATGGCCCTAGTTGGTTGATAATCTCCAGAAGATTCTTTCTAAATCTCTTCCTGGAAGGACTGAGAATCCATGCAGTCAGGGTGACCCTAGGTATAGTCGGCAAAACAAGGAATTTTATTTTTATTTTTAAAATATATTTTATTGATTTTTTACAGAAAGGGAGAGGGATAGAGTTAGAAATATCGATGAGAGAGAAACATCGATCAGCTGCCTCCTGCACACCCCCCACTGGGTATGTGCCTGCAACCAAGATACATGCCCTTGACTGGAATCGAACCTGGGACCTTCCAGTCCACAGGCCGACGCTCTATCCACTGAGCCACACCAGTTTTGGCGGAAGAGGAACTCTTAAACAGGGTATTATGAAAGGTTATATCTGTGGTACAAGGTTGGCTAGTTTGGCATTTCCAAACTTTAGATATAGCTATATTTCACACATTTATATGTAATAAAGAACATTTTTTAATATAGAACTAACCTTTCTTGTCTACCTTTACATACCAAGCTCTGTTCTAAGTGTTTTACATGTGTTAACTCCTTTAGGCCTCACTGCAGCCCTAAGGGGTGTATGTGCAGGGATAGTCCTCATGTTCTTGCCATGGACCCCGATGAGGAGACAAGCCCAGCCAGGGTGGTTAAGAAACTAGCCTGAGATCCCAGAGACAGCAAGGGCAAAGCTGGGCCTGGAACCCAGGCAGGTGGCCTCGGACCCGAGGTCCCAGGTGCCTCCTCAGGAACCACCGGGCTCCATGGATAGACTCCTGGAAACTGCTCAACTAAATGCCCTTTAAATTTTCGTGTTTTTAACAGTTAATGTAAGCTACTTTTCAAGTTCTCATTTTATTTTCAGATCGATGCTCGAAGTGACCGGACCGGGGAGGTCATCTTTAAAGACAACTTTTCTTCCGCGATCGCTGGCGTGGTGGAGGGAGACTACCGGATGGACGGCCACGTCCAGCTAATCTGCTGCTCCGTGGACGGGGAAAGTAAATTGGGCTGGGGAAATCCTTGAGAAGTCAGGTTTTCAGTGCGACTGGGTCAGAATGCCAGAAATGCCACTGTAAAATGTTTGCATTGCTGTCCTCGGGTCCTCACACGTCCACCCACGTCGGGGCAGTGAGAACGTAGGTGTTTGGCTATGGGACCAGGTGGCGGATGCCTTGCAGTAGACCTGGCTGTGCTCGGCTCTTCCCCAGTGTGATGCGCATTTGTCCCTTCTCCTCAGTCCGGGGCTACCTGCCAGGCTCGGCCGAGATGAGGGGGAACCTCATGGACACCAGCGTGGAGCAGGAGCTTCTGCGAGAGCTGAGTCAGAAAAAACAGAATCTGCTGCTGGAGCTCCACAACTACGAGGAAAACGCCAAGGTGGGGCTGACTCGAAGGGGACATGGGATCTGGAAAGTTGAGGGGCGGCCGTGAAGGCAGGAGAATGTCTGTGTCATGTGTGGGCTCCCTCCCTCCCTCTGGCAGGAGCACAGCCTCCAGCCTTTCTGCCGGGGGCGGAGGGGAGGGGCATGCATCCTTTGTTCTAGAATGCCGCCTGCAGGCTGCTGAGCAGTAGGGGTCTTTTCGGTGGTCCAACACGTTTACTGCAGCAGATGGTGGGAAGCAGCTTAGATGGTGACCAGGAGCAGGGGGTATACGCTGGGGAATATGAAGCAACTCAAAAGAATGAAGTGTATGTACTTGGGCTGATATGGAAGGATATGAGGTATTAAGTGGGGGGAGGGGGGAGGGGGAAAAGAAGGAATAGGTATGGGGTATCTTTTTAAAAAAACAACATACAAAGTGACAACTACAGACTCGTGTATGTGTGTGTTTATGTCTACATGTATGTACCAAACTGGCTGAAGGGAGGATGAGCTGAGGAGGAAAATTTTAATTTGTCCTGTCATACATGACTGTTTAAAAAAATATATTTTTATTGATTTCATAGAGGAAGGGAGAAGGAGAAGGAGAGGGAGAGAGAGAAATATCAAGGATGAGAATCACTGATCAGCTGCCTCCTGCACACACACACACACACACACACACACACACACACACCCCCCCCACTGGGGATCAAGCCGCAACGCTAGCATGTGCCCTTGACCAGAATCTCTTCAGACTGACGCTTTTTGCATTGAGACAGATGGGCTAGGGCACACACAACTGTTTTTGAATTTACTATGCTAAATGAATTTTGTTACTTTAAAAGATCAGTGTAAAAAATGTGAAAGGCGTGATGGGGTACAGTGGACCTGAGACACAGAAAGGGGAGGGTGATTTTGCTTGGGAAAAGGCCGGGTAGAGCCAGGGGGCGCCACGGAGGAG
This sequence comes from Vespertilio murinus, assembly GCA_963924515.1. Lineage (NCBI taxonomy): Eukaryota > Metazoa > Chordata > Mammalia > Chiroptera > Vespertilionidae > Vespertilio > Vespertilio murinus. Next base: position 5,053,206 of record OZ004716.1, on the reverse strand, counting down.
AGTCCTCTGAATTCTGGAAAACCAGATGCACATAAGATAACCAGTGTCAAAGGTGTCCTCAGTTCCCTGTCGGTGACTGAGCTGGAAGCGGTGGCTGTCTTGCAGGCCGAGTGGAGCAGTCCGCTGAACGAGGCCGACGGGCAGTGGGGCATAATCCCAGCCAACACCAAGCTCCACACCGCCCTCTCCGTCAACCTGGGGAGCGACACCCGGGCCGCTCACACGGAGTTGTGCATTTCCACGTCCAACGGTAAGAAGTTACTCACAGCTGGCATTTGCAGGCACCTTGCTATCTCTGAGCTGTTCTTCAACGGCCTTCCGTCTCCCCCTCCCCTGCAGACACCATCATCCGCGCGGTACTGATTTTCGCAGAGGGCATTTTTCTCGGTGAAAGCCACGTGGTGCACCCCAGCGTTCACAACCTTTCCAGCTCCATCTCCATCCCTATCACACCCCCCAAAGACGTCCCTGTGGACCTGCACTTGAAAACCTTCGTGGGGTACAGAAGCAGGTGACCCTCTGCACGTCCGTTTATTTGCAGACGCCACTGAGAGGAGGGCGGGAGGCGTGGGTTTTTCTGTCATGCCGGGATCCTGGGGACCACAGGGCCTTTAATGGTCCCAGGACCTTTTCCCCTAATTGGAAATCTTCCAAAAAGGGAGGCTATTTAAGTTTCAGAAGGTTATTTCCTGGTTTTAGTCTGATGATTTTATAATCACAAAATATAGTTAACTGATGATGTGTCAACTTCTAGTTTTGACCATAAGATTGTAAGGACTAGGATGCAGCTTTATATTAGAGTTTTATATAACCTCAGCTTGTGGAGGAAATCCCTGGATTTGTGGAAGACAAAAAGCCTTTCAGGGTCTTTTAAGCCCTTGGTGTGTATGTACATGTAGATTTACGTTATCTCCAAATCTCAACCCCCATTAACGTACTACTTAGCCCTCAAGTTTTGGGTGACCATCTGTGAAACTCTTAAATATCAATGATGACTCAGTGACTGTATTTTCTGGGCCGTGCGCTTTGAAACACCGCTCTGTATGAAAGTTCTCTTGTGTCCCATCGGTCGGCCACAGCACCCAGTTCCACGTGTTTGAACTGACACGACAGCTCCCAAGGTTCTCCATGTACGCGCTGACCAGCCTGGACTCCGCCAGCCAGCCGCTCGGCTACGTCAACTTCACCATTGCCGAACGGGCCCAGCGAGTGAGCACCTGGCTTTTTCCTTTCAATACTTTTGCATTTTATAATCCTTTGGTTGTTATTTGTTGGAAGAGAGGAATCACATGAATGAGCTATTTGATAGCAGTAAATATGACATGAGTGATGTGGCTTGGGGTTGGTTGATAACAAAACTGTTGCTAAAGTACCCCCCCCCCCCCAATTCTGAAAGAATACAGACCGTATTTACTGAACAATCCTTAGTCACAGGTGAATGCTCACCAGTTAGTTTCTTTCCATGGTTAGGGCCTCCGTGTGGTTGTCCTGACCTAGTATTTAAGGAGGATCCTGCATCAAAGTGGAAGGAGTGGGACTTGGGGCTGGGAATATTTTGGGGCTCAAGTGTTACCTTAACTGATTAAATTCTTAGTGATTTCGGGGAAATGCCCCGCACCGGTCTGAGCCTTGTTTCCTTATCTGTGAGGATATCTTACCTCCCATGTGAAGATTACATAATTGGTGTGGAAGCACCTCGTACATTTGAGAGGCCTGATACCAACCATGGCTGGCCCTCAGAATATTTAGTGAGGCTTTTCAATCACGTCATTCTCGGCCCCCGCCCAGCCCACGGACCCGCACACTCTACAGGCGGGCCCTTCCAAAAGCCTCGGTGGTTTTTATGTGGAACCTGCGTTACAAACCACTGTGAATAACTCATTAATATTACATTTTATTCTTATTTTCTATGTGTCACAGTGTCTATGCTCTGTGCATGCATATTTCATTAATTTTTTTTTAAAGAATGGACTGGAGTAATTTTAAGCAGTTTACATTGTCTAGAACATGGCCACAGGAGAGCTATCGTGTGAACAGAATTAGCATCATACCTGAATTGTTTCTGCATTGCATATAAGTTTATGTCTGATTTGAAGATACTATTAAATTATGCATGCTGTGGGCCAGACATAATTATGAACGTGCAGAAGATGGGGAAAGAGTGTATGATTGGTTTTCCTGGTGGGGGTGGTGTGTGAAGTGTAGTTCTTGGTTTACCAAACAATGAAACAAGAAAGGAGGATAACTCTTAGCGGTGACTGTACTTGAAAATGACTATGTGACGTTCACGTCATCCTATTCATTTTTAAGGTTTTTATATGGCTCAACCAGAATTTTCTGCTCCCAGAAGACACTGACTTTCAGAATGCTCCATTTCAAGTGTGTTTCACTTCCTTACGGAATGGTAGCCAGCTGTGTATACACGTAAAGCTTAATGGAGAGGTAAAGTTTGATGTTTTGGACATAACTTTGTTAGGTTTGCTGCTTGTCTAATTTGGGGAGGGTTAGGAATACAGAAACATTTTCACTGTTTGAATGATTTTGTTTAGTTTATGAGGCTAAAGGAATGATATTTTAGCTTGCTGCTAAAATAATGAATATGGTTTGAAATTTCCTTGAGGGTTAACCCCTATCTTATTCATTACCACATATAAATTTATACTCAGGAAATGTGTTGAGAATGGGGAAATGCAGGTTTCAGCTTCGTCTGTCTTTATTATCTGAGGATGCTGAACTTGGCTCTTTCCCTTTGGATAGATCACAATAAAGACTGATGACATCGATCTGGCTGGTGACATCATCCAGTCAATTGCATCATTTTTTGCTATTGAAGACCTTCAGGTGGAAGCGGATTTCCCTGTCTACTTTGAGGATTTACGAAAGGTGCTAGTTAAGGTGAGATTTCACAGTGGATGCATTTATGAGAACGTGGTAGTTTAATGTCTGAAACATTTCTCTTAGGAGAGTGATGGCATGACTGTATGTATGTTATATGTTATGTTTTAAAGAATTCTGAAAATTCTTAAAATCAAAATTGAACTAGTATTGGAGTTCACTAGTTAAAGGATTTCTTTTATAACAGTGAGCGGTTAGCTCTTTACCACCCTGCTTTCTTTCTTTGGTTTAGGGGAATGCTTTTTAAAATATATATATCAGCAGTTTCCTTTGCTAACCCTTCATCTTAATTGTATCTACTTTGCTCTTTGGCTTAGGGATTTCCAACAACACAAATTCAAAAGAAAAAGGAAAACTAACAATTTTGATTGGCCTCAAATTATAACAGAGTTCCCACCCCCAATCTCTAAATTGTTAATCTGAGCGTTGCTTTTCGTAATGTTGCATGTAACATTTTTGTGCTTAGACTCGAAAAAGATCCAACTGGAATGTCAGCACAGACTAGTCACTTCACTGAGGAGCTGACACCATGGGGTTAAGATAGGGCCAGTGGTTCTCAACCTTTTTAATCTGTTTTATGACAATTAGTGTTATAATCTATTTTAACACTAAATTTTGCTACAATTAGTGTTATAATCTATTTTTAATGCCGTGACCCTTTAATACAGTTCATGTTGTGGTGACCCCCAACCATAAAATTATTTTTGACTAGCAGGGTCACCTGAGACCATGGAAAACACAGATATTTACATTACGATTCATAACAGTAGCAACATTACAGTTATGAAGTAGCAACGAAAGTAATTTTATGGGGAAGGAGACCTGGGGGGAGATAAGAGAACAACCGAAGGACTGGTATGCATGAATACAACCAACGAACACAGAACTCTGGAGAGGGAGGGCATGAGTGGGAGGTGGGGGTGGGGGCAAGGGTAAGATATGTACACATATAATACCTTAATTTAAAAAATTGGGGGGAAAAGAAAAGAAAAAAAAAAGGAAAGTAATTTTACGGTTGGGAGTCACCACACCATGAGGAGCTGTATGAAAGGGTCTCGGCATTAAAAAGGTTGAGAGCCACTGAGATAGGCCAAGTCAACAGCGGGGAGAGGGCCTTACTGTATGGCAGATGGTCTGTCTGGTTTTCAAGCAGTCTGGGAGGTTTTTTTCATTCCTGAGTGTTCATGGACTCCAGGTGGATGAATACCACTCAGTGCATCAGAAGCTCAGTGCTGACATGGCTGACAATTCCAACCTGATCCGAAGTTTGCTGGTCCGAGCTGAGGATGCTCGTCTGATGAGGGACATGTGAGTATCTCCCGTGACTAGGACAGGTGTAGATGAAGCATGGAAGCAATATGGAGCAGCAGCTCTCAGATGCCACTAAGAGGAGTGTGTTTGGTACAAAGACTTTGTAAAATAACTTGGCATTACCAGTAGAGTTGAAAATGCATACCCTATGACCCAGCAATTCTCCTGGTTTATAACCTAGAGAAACGAATGCATGTATGAAACAGGATATTTTTATAAGAGTGCTCATAAAGGCATTGTTCCTAAGAACCCCAAAGAAGAGACAATCTAAGCTAGCATGAACACTGTTGTGGATAAATTATATCATGTCCATACAAATGGAACACCACTCCCAATGAGAATGCATGTATCTCAATAACATGTGCCAACGTGAACAGATTAAACTATATTATTGGGAAGCATAGATAGATGATAAAAATATAAAGAGATTTTCACGTAAGATAGCATTTTCTCCTCAGGAGAACACGTTGGGAAGCTTCCGGGATGCTGGCAATGCCTATTTGACTTGGATGATAAACACCCTGTGGAATTTTTTGAATTTGCTTACATTTTATAACAAAAAGGTGAAAATGCATAGGGGCAGGCCTAGCAGGTTTTGTCTAATGACTGTCAGTCTGCAGCCTGGAAGACAGGCTGTCACCTTGCTCACTTCCCCAGCACAGAGGGCACTAATTGTTCTTGGCTCCTGAATTCAAACAAACTGTGGACTAAAGAGAGGAAGACCACTGTTCTTCCATGTATTTGTAAGAAATAGAGAGTATTTTGATAGAAACTTCCCAATGTTTTCAAAGGAAACTTTAGAATGTGCTGTCTTCTATTCTTTATGTCTAAGAAGTTTGTACTTTTTTTTTTTTTCATTTAAGCCTGCTGTATTGAGGTACAATGATGTTCAATTTCTGTTGATTTACACAGGAAAACAATGAAGAGTCGCTATATGGAGCTCTATAATCTGAATAAAGACTTGCTAAATGGATATAAGATTCGAAGTAACAATCACACCGAGCTGTTGGGAAACCTCAAAGCAGTAAATCAAGCAATTCAAAGAGCAGGCCGTCTGCGCGGTAAGTCTGTACAGTGCTGTTATTAGTAATTTGGGAGTGAGAATCACTGAAGATGGTGGTAGCTTCGAGAATGCATATCGGGGCCTGTATCTACACTTTTTTTTTTTTTTTTTTTTGATTGATATTTTACAGAGAGGAAGGGAGAGAGATAGAGAGCTAGAAACATCAATGAGAGAGAAACACCGACAAGCTGCCTCCTGCACACCCCCTACCGGGGATGTGCCCGCAGCCAAGGTACATGCCCCTGACCGGAATCGAACCCGGGACCTTTCAGTCCGCAGACCGACGCTCTACCATTGAGCCAAACCGGTTTTGGCTGTATCTACACTTTTAACAGAGGTTGGCACCAGGCGCTTGAGTTTCAGACACCTGTTCAGCTTGGTTAGTATCCAGATTTCAGAGGAAAGAAAGCTTGTAGTTCCTTTTCTTAGACCTAATGGCATATACCCAAGAGGAAAGCCTTAAGTACCCTTATTAATTGGGGGGGGGGAAAAGGGAGACTGAAAGTTAATGAGTTGTGTCCAATTTAAAAGTTAGAAAAAGAACAATAAAGTAACCCAAAGGAAGCAGAAATAATCAGAGATTTATACTTAAAAGTCAGAATCCTTAGAAATAATCTATGGTTGGTGGATATGAGCTTTGATCCTTTTCTATAAAACTGACTTGATTTCTAGGTTTAAAGTGGTCTCTAGATTTGGTTTTGATAACTTCCTCACACAGGTTATCTTTTTAAGGGAGTGATAAGATAATTTAGTTGCATTTGCACTACCTGTAACTCTCTTCTACCCTAATTTTACAGTTTTAAAGCTGGCCTCTGATTTATAATTTCACTTTTGATAACCTTTCAGATTGCACTGACTTGGTATTTCTTTCCATATAGTTGGAAAACCAAAGAACCAGGTGATCACTGCCTGTCGGGATGCGATTCGAAGCAACAACATCAACACTCTGTTCAGAATCATGCGGGTGGGGACAACTTCTTCATAGGAGAGAGGATAGTAGTGAAGTTCCCAGAAAGCGTTCTTTCCTAAAAATCAAGGTTGGTTTGCTTTGGATTGCATCCTGGTAAACCGAGGGTGCAGAGAATGAAAACAACCTTGGTGACTTGTACAAACGGAAGACAAAGCATTGCATCTGAAGTGTATTCATTTTCTGTTCTTAAGATCCAGTAGTACCATTGCCATATGGTACTATACAAATACTAGCTTTGTATGAAGTACCATACAAATACTAGGTTTGTATGGAGGAAGGTGAATACTTTTGAAGCATCAGGGCTCCAAAGTCCAATTATTTCTGCATATATGTAAAGTTGATGTACAGACACATCTATTTTCCTGTAATTGAATTTGCAATTTTAAAATAGATTATCTACCTTTATGTTAAAATTTGTGTTGATTGATTTTAAAATTAACCACATCAGAACTGCATAAACCATTTCTATTAAGTGCAGAGAAAAATAGGGACATTACATTGGCGTGCCTTCATTTTAATCGTTGAAAGGTGGGTGTAAACAAATTTGTATTAAAATTTCAGGGTGATCTATTGGCTGGAGCAATGTTAGCTGCGAAAACAGACCTCAGAATGCCCAGGACCCATTTGTTTCTCAGTAGGTCAGATTTCTCTAGCTGCTCAGGGGCCACCCAGGGCAGCCTTTCTCAGCCTGAGTTCTCTAAAGCAGCGGTTGCCAACCTTTCAGAACTCACAGACCACCAGTGGTCTGCGGACCACCGGTTGGCAACCGCTGCTGTAGAGAAACCTGCCTCAGGAAGGTCTGGGGTGACCACTTCTACTGCATGCAGGGAAGACCTATGGCCTTGGGGCTTCCCTCTCACTTGGAATCCTACTGGGCAAGGGCTGTCCTAAGGCCTTGCAGTTACTTCTGTCCAAGCCACCACCACCAGGTACTCAGTGTCTTAGCATGGTTTGTAGTAGTTCCCACCATGTCTGCCCAGCCACACACAAGGCTCAGCTGAAATGCTCTCTTCTCAGGATACCGTTCCTCTCTCATGTCTACTCCTAGCCCTCATTACATCCTGTTTATATAAATGGTAAGCCCCTCTTAAGTGAGAGCAGGGGCTATGTCTTAATCAGCTTTATCTCCCCACAATGCTGAGCGAATGCCTTCAGCATATACAGCATCTGCTACTCCCCGAGACTGTCTTATCCTCAGTCAGCCGTCAGTAGTTTTAGAAATCAAAGAACTAGAAACTTTATAACCATTATGCAACCCTGGACATGCTTTACAAGAGTGACTTGCAACATTATTAAAGTTTCAAATTTTGTAATTAGCAGTTACAAATCTGTCAAAAGCAGAGTCCTGTGATCATAGAACTAAATTATCCCCCGTTTCACTCTGAAACTCAAGTACAAGATGATACCCATGCAGCCTGGTGTTTTGCATTTCCCCCTCCTTCCCATCTGGCCCCTGCCCACACTATGTGCTCTGGCTCCTCAGTTATTTTTTGGTACAGAAATCTGCTTTTCCTAAAATGATACCACATGGACAGTTTCTAAGTAGTTTTCAAAACTGCCTATGTGGCTGAAACTGGTGTGGCTCAGTGGCTAGAGCATCAGCCTGCGGACTGGAGGGTCCCAGGTTCGATTCCGGTCAAGGGCATGTACCTTGGTTGCGAGCACATCCCCAGTAGGGGGTGTGCAAGAGGCAGCTGATCGATGATTCTCTCTCATCAATGTTTCTAACTCTCTATCCCTCTTTCTTCCTATCTGTAAAAAATCAATAAAAGTATATAAAACAAACAAACAAACAAAAAACTGCCTATGTGGACTGACTTCGTGTCAAGCACAACCAGAGAAGGAATTTTTGTGGGAACGTTCAGTTCGTGGAGACTGGGGAGCCTGCCTCGGGGGTCTGTCAGACTCTCCGACAGGACCTGTGCGCTCTCACTCAGTGGTAGTGGTAAGTATGTATCACCGCATTGAAGAGATCCTGCAGCCAGAACTCTGGCTACAAAATTACTTCTCTGGGAGAGAGAACCCAAGAGTTGGTATTTTTTGGTATTCTGTGGGAAAGAAACTACCACATGTGGTGGAATTTGGTTAAAATGGTAAGTTTTATGTCACATATTTTACCAGAAAAAGAAACCCCACATTTAAAAACTCCCCAAGTTCAAGGTCTAGGCTGCGGACAATCACTGAGTCCAATTGAAGGCCGACAATGCGGTTTTAAGAAGTGTCAAGACAGGTTACCTGTAGCTCTCCTCGGATTGGTGCCAGCTCTTCCAGCCTTTCCCGTGCCGATCTGGAAGGGTCCCTCTTGGCAGCTGCGCCCCGCCCTGTCATTCATAGTAGACGAATGAGAAGTCCCAGAAACCTGTTCTGTTTGGGGAAGTTTTCTTTTGTTCTAGGCTTCGGTGGTTAATGTGCTTGACAAATTTAAGAGTCTCTCTGTCTCTGTAGACCAATGCCAAAGAATTGTTTTCTGGATTCACTGTTAGCAGCTGAAACGGGCAAATACAATGACACATCAGAACAGAGAGCTTAATCTAAACTCTTCAGTGATTCATCACTAAACAGATGAATATCAAGTATTTCCATATCAGGTACTTAAGTGTGGCATAGGGGATAATAAAGAGCTTTTACTAGGAAGAGCTATTGCTCTGGCTGTCAAGTCATTTTCCAACAAACCCCATTCCCATACACACCCAGAGAAATTTCAGCTAATGCACTCATTTATTACATTGTAAAACTGATGGGAAAGTACCACGTGGCTCTTAATTCATTTGGGATTTTTTAGGGTAGAAGAAGTAAATGCTTAGTGATTATCCTTTTGCATCTTTGCTCCATGCCGAGTGCTTTCTACTAGAAATTAGATCACTGCCAGGCGGAGCAACATGGACTTATCGGTTAAAGACAATGGTAGGTCATAAAAACTGGGTTTTTGAAGAAGGAAAGCATCAAGAACTAAAAAGATAGTTTGCAATCAGGAGCAACTTACCTCTTCATCTTCCCCTTTGGCAATGTAGGAAGTGAAGCCACCATATTCAGGCTCCCAGCCTGACAAGGGGAAAAACAACATTCAGAAAGCTCTCACCTGCTGCTTGGACCACCGATCCCATGCTGCGTGAACGGGGTATTGGGAGTCTACTAGTAACCAACGCTATGACTTAGGGGCCTGAATTTACCATTCAATCAACACTAAAGAACTCCACACTAAGCACTGAATGTTAGACTGAAGGACAGTTACATAAAAGCTGTAGATCGGGGAGGGGGCTTTCTTGGAGGGTAAGTATGTATGGTTCCGTCCATCTCCCACCCCCTGGTCACAGGTACAAATCCTACCCTGGTTGGGAGGCTGAAATTCACGACCCCTAACACCCCTCCCAATACTGAGATCCTGGACAAGGCAAGAACTTCTGAACTGGTTCAGTTGGAGAGGGGCATGCAGGGGAGGCTGCCCTCTTAAGGCAACAGTCACCGCTTCCTATCCTCCCTCCTACCTTCACAGCCACAGTAAAGAAGTAAGTCCAGGGCAAATTCAGTCTTGCTGTTGTCATGGATTAAAGTGTAGTGACCAGTCTGCCAATGCCTCAGTTCACCCTGGCACGTAGGAACACTTGATTCTAAGAAAAAAAATAAAAGGCCAGAAAATCCTATATAATAAAAGTCTAACATGCAAATCAACTGAACAACAGAATGACCAGTCACTATGACGTGCACTGACCACCAGGGGGCAAATGCTAAATGCAGAAGCTACCCCAGCCCACAGGCTCCAGGCTGGCCAAGGTAGGTGCCATCAGGGGCCCCCTCACTGCCCCGCCAGTTGCCCCACAGATCGGTCCTGATCACTGGCCAAGCCTAGGGACCCTACCCGTGCATGAATTTGTGTATGGGCCTTTAATATGAAAATAACCTTATACCACTGCTAGATTGCAAGGGAATGACAATGATTTGTTCGTCTAAACATTCTGAAATTGATGTTTTTTTTAAATATATATTTTTAAAAACAAACTTAAAAATTGTCAGTTCTAGGTATCTTACTGAATTAACACTGCTTAAGTTGCCTCAGCAACTTTATAGCTTTTATTTAAAAACAAAAACTTTTTATTTTCTTAAAGATGCTAAACAGTGACCTGTCTCATTTACCTCTGTACTTCCCCCCTCCCCCCAAGCTCTGGCCAGGGCCTTGTACACAGCAGATGCGCAATAACAGAATAAGCACCTTTTGGTTGCTAGTGTAAATTTTCTTCCAAGTTGCAGGTTCCCATAAAAGAGAAATAAAAAAGGAAAAGAAGTGAAGAAATACTTTGGTTTCTCTAAATATCTGTGGTGACCAAATTGAGAGTACGGCAGACTAAAGACTCTGAGTTATGCTGTGAAGGACATAACTGGTCTCATTTCCACAGTATCCACCTCCCTCATCTTTGCTCTTCTGACTGCACAGGGCCCTTCTCAAGAAGTCAGAGTGGCCAAAACCAGTTTGGCTCAGTGGTAGAGCATTGGTCTGCGGAAAGGTCCCAGGTTCGATTCCAGTCATGTACCCTGATCAGGAATTGAACCGCATCACCTCCTGGTTCACAGGTCGATATTCAACCACTGAGCCATGCTGGCCCGGCTGTCTTCTTTTAGAATGTGAGCTCAAGGACAGCAAGGACCTTGTCTGTGCTTTTTTCTTCCAACTCCCAAAACAGGACCTAACAAACAGTAGGTACTCAAGAAATGTTGGTTGAATGAAAGACTGAAGGTGAGTGCTGAATGGAAAACCAGGACAAGTCATGGAGCTTACCCTCCTTGGCTTCCTTTCCCTCTGTCTCTGGGTCTCCCTGTTCATTGCTCTGCTGGCTGTTGTTGCTGGCAGCTGCCAGGGTAGGCTCTGGCTCCGAGGAGCTATAGCTCGTCCCTTCCTCAGTGCTCTCAGGGGCAGAGGCTGCTCCTCCCTCCTTCGTGTCCTCCATCTCCTCCTCCTCGGAAGGGGCCAAGAAATGAAGTTTCAGGCCCGTGAAGTTGGACAGCAGCAAGAACAGTGCCTCGGAGCGAAATAACGTCATGCAGTCCTGGAGGATGTCGGGAAGCGTGCTCTCCTCGGCTTTCTCATAAAACCTGGAAAGCAGCAATGGCAGTTTTCATCAAAGCCACAGATACAGAATTACTCATGGAATAAAAGCTGATGGTTAGCTTTGGGCCTCTCCCCTAATTCTTGGCATAGCTACCCACTAAAGCACACATGACAGCAGGGAGCTTTTGCTCGGGCCTGCTACTGGCTGTCCCTGGGAACCAGGCATCATTAGGGAAGCGAGCCTTCCAGACAGACAGGCAGGCGCCACACGCAGAAGCAAATGTCTTGGAGGATGGGTTCTACCTTTTGTTAGGGGGCCCCCGGCTGTTCCATTTCACACCCCCTTTCTCCAAAGCCTCACAGACCGCTGCAAATTTCTCGGGCTGGAAAATGAGCACATAAAGCAGCAGTCAGCACATCGCCCCATGACCCCTCCCTGGTCTTGCTGGTGTCGAAGCTCTGCAGAATCATGTGGCTGATTCTTGAAGGGGTCAGCTGACTCTCACCCCTTCCACACAACATTCCCCAGTCCTGATAGGAAGCCAGAGGAAAGATGGGATAAATCGTCAGCATGCTTTAGCCAAGAGACTCAAGTGTCTACTTGGACCGTTTCCTTAAGTAGTTGTTTATCTTGTATCAGATTGCTCAACCTTTTAATCTCCTTTGTTTATAAAATGAGGATCATAATACAGAGTTGGTAATTCATAAGATGAGAGGGGGGAAAATTAAAGCAAAACAGTCAATGTCATTACAGTGAAAATCTGTAAACAATATGGATTCTCTAGGCCTCAGCTCATTCCTTTCATTTAATCAACATTCTAAACTTAAGACGTTAAGTTCAGTACAAGTAGGTTAACCTACGGAAATATTTTCCTCCAAAGGAGCTATGCAGCTGCTTAATGCAGTTTCCCAAGGAGTGTTCTGAAAATAGCAGGCCTATCAGCAAAGTAGGAAAAGGATTCCAAAGCATGGTTTAGTTCAGCTGAATTACATAGGGTTTAAAGAAGTTTATTTTCTACGATACTTCTCAAATTCCTTAACAGCTAATGTCAGCAATACAATTCTGAGAGGGAGAGACACAGAGAATATGTACTGTCTCAACCTTTTTCTCATGGAGGAACCGCTCTTGGGACTGTGATGCCATGAGACTCAGGGTCAACTGTGAGGCACCACACCAGTGACATGATCTCGCCTGGCCCCCACCACCCTTCAAGATGGACAGGCAGGTTTAGAACTCAGGGACTGAGTGATCTGGTCAGGCTAGTAAATCACAGAGTCAGGCATGAATATAAGGTCTCCGACTTCTGCTCTAGCTCGCTTCCCACTATAAAGTGCTGCTTCATCACTGTCAAACATTCATCAATAGGTGCTGATCAATTAGCAATCTGTCTCACTAAGTCATAGCATGCACCATAGTCATCAAATGAATAGGAAGGGAATGACACACAACTCCCTCCCCCCGCCTCTGTGTGTGCATCATTAAGACTCTAGAGAGATGGAGAATACCCAAGGGACTCTTAACCCACTAAGCACACAACCATACCGATGTTAGCTATTAACATCATCTCTATGTTTTATTTGAAGTACAGGATGACAAACATTCTAACCAGGAACAAAACAAAAACAACAACAACCCGAGGTGATGCCTATTCACCCACCCAAGAAGCAAGACTGCCTGCCAAACAAGACATAGCAGACGGGACGGGCGGACCTACCTTAAGGAACTCCTTTAGGAGAATTTCAGACTGTTCTTCAAACTCCTCTTGAATTTGAACTTGGTATTCCATGTCCAGATAAGTAGGGTTGATCCACTCGTACAAAATTTCATGCTTACAAAGAAGCAGCAGATGCAAAAGGTGAGTTAATTCCTATTGCTTTTGTTCTCACATCATTTCACAGCAGTAAAATAGCAAGCGCAAATCCTCAATTTATAATTGTCTCCTTGTTAAACATAAAGTGCAGGGAAACTGCCAGAGAAGGACACCAGCCAAGTTTATCTAAGAAAAGGGGAAGGGCAAGCTCAAGGTCTGGTTTCCTTATCAGGAAGAGCCACTTTCGAAGCCACAAACACACCCGGTGTGCTACAGCTGCGAAGGTAAGAATCGGGAAGCAGGCACTTATCCTTACATCTCTCGGGATGTGAGGGCTCCGAGGTGCGGGAGGTTCCAAGTAGGTGGGAGGCCTGGTCAGCGAAGGACCGTGAAACCAGCCGCTGATAGACAGACGCGACTTCTCTTCAGACAGGACTTCAGACACCTGAGAGGAAAACCAACGCTACATCAACCCCAGGAAGGAGGAGGGAGATGACCAGCCAAGACACACCAACTTCTAGATCCTTCACGTTGCGTGTGAGAACAGGCTGGCCAGCCAGGTCTAATAGGAACGAGTGACTCTAAGGCATGAGCCTAGCGCTCTTACACCTGCGGTTTACATCTTTACCTGGTGATAGGACACGGGAGACACTTCAAAGAAAACCAGTGTGTTCCACGAAGGAATGAGGGACTTGACAATCTGCCTCGGCTGGAAGTGCTCTGCGGCAGGAGAGAACATACCCATAAGGTGTTAGCACTTACCATCAGGCCACCCCGTTTCACCCTGACAATCCCGATTTCTAAGTGTCTCTGAATGTACCCTTGTGATCCTCAAAGACCACCCTTCCGGCCACTTCCCTCATTCTTGCTAGTTCTGCCAGGTGACACCTGTTCCTCCTTACATCACCCATCTATTATTGGATGAAAGCTTCCTGGAGTCAACCTCTGGGGTCAGTCATTACAATAAAACCCCTGATGCCCAGCCAGTGTGGCTCAGTGATTGAGCGTCGACCTATGAACCAGGAGGTCAGGGTTTGATTCCTGGTCAGGGCACGTGCCCAGGTTGTGAGCTCCATCCCCAGTATGAGGCATGCAGGAGGCAGCCGATCAATGATTCTCTCTCATCAGTGATGTTTCTATCTCTCTTTCCTCTACCTTCTTCTCGGAAATCAATACAAATACATTTATTAAACTGAAAAATAGCTTTTGTTTTGTTGGCAATGTTTTTTTGTAAAATGACTTTATTTTTAGATCTTTTTTTTTTTTGCACAAAACTATTGTTTATGGTTTGTATCACGGAAGTGATATATTTTATATCACAAAAAATGATACATTTTATATCACAGAAGTGATATATTTTATCTTTGCATTAAATAAATATATTTATTAAAAAACAAATAAAAATAACCCCCAGATTTCCTGTCAAATGGACTGGTCCTGGCAGATTCAGAGCCACAGGCAGTTGTACATGGTCTCTGCTACCCTCCCACGGTTTGTAGTCAGATGCCAGGTCTGACTGCTCCTCATCTAAATCACCTCTAACTTATCTCGGTCTGGAGTGATCATTATCTCACTCGGGGAGGCAGTTGTCAGGGCTGGCATACATTCCTCCTGCAGCAGTCGCTGTAATCAATGGCTCCCATCTCCCTGGAGTACAGACATGTGCACAGGGACTGGGAAGTAGCTCTGGGTGTTGAAGAGCACGCGTGTGGCTTACCATCGACACTGTACAGGTCCAGGGTGCCCCCCAAGCTCCCGTCCCAGGGAGGAACCAGGTAGAGAATGAAGGCGATCCGGCGCCCCTCCAGCTCGTCGTCGTGGCAGAGCAGGGCATCTGCAAGTTGAACGCACAGCTGCATGTCCCTGCACAGACAAGGAGCAGCTGGGACCCGACCCTGCATCTGTGTCAGCCACCGGACACTCACCTGTAACGTCAGCTCCTCCAGCCTCAAAATGACACTGGCTTCTCTTTTATAATTATAGAAAAAATCTGCCAACTTTAAAAACACCGAAGAACCACTAACCATATTTTTACATATTTCTCATAATATTGTTTCTGCATGCGTGTTTGCTTTAGAAAAGAAATATTATCCTGGGTGGTTACTTTGTGGCCTGCTTTTTTTAAACAATTACTACATGGCAAGTGTGTGTCCATATACTTTTCATCTCTAATAATGGCTGAGTAATTATTTTACTATATGGATTATCTCTCCCTTTAATCAATCTATGTTACGTTGTTCCCATTTCTCATTAAGAAAGAATGTTTCAATGGGAATTATTGCACAAAGAGCTTTTTGTACTCGTTCCCATTAACTTCTCGAGTTAAACTTCTAAAAGCCATGAGGTGGGGCTGAGCAAGGTGGGAGCTGTGCAGGGTGGGAGAGGAAGGAAGGCTACAGTGAGTAAATATGTTAAAGATAATATGACAGGTCTCTCAGTTGAAGAAGGGAATTACAAATATGAAAAAGGAGAACTCTAGAAGGAACCCTATGGAATGTGGGATCCTGGACTGGATCCATTTGCTGTAGAGCACCAAATGATGGAACTAACTGATTTTAATGGCTTGTCACCATCATGTAGGAGACTGTTCCTGTAGGAATTACTGCAGTTGTTCACGGGGCATCACAACTGTAATCTATTTGCAAGTAAAACAGGAAAAAAAAATGATTTGTACTATGTGTGCCACTTTTCTGTTAGTTTGAAATTACTTGAAAAAGAAAGTTAAAAAATAATCATCTGATATGATTCTTCATGTGTATCACTAAGTTTTCCTCAAAAAGCTGTTACTAAGTTAAGCTTCCAAGACCGGAGTTAAATCCAAACCAACACACAACACTTTTCCTTCTAGGCAAAATACCTAACATTTTCAAAAAGACATGTAGATGCTCAGAATGGGAACTG
The DNA here is from genome assembly GCA_963924515.1 of Vespertilio murinus. NCBI lineage: Eukaryota > Metazoa > Chordata > Mammalia > Chiroptera > Vespertilionidae > Vespertilio > Vespertilio murinus. The sequence continues at coordinate 5,037,214 of OZ004716.1, read as the reverse complement.
GGAGGACGCACCCCAAACTGGTAACAATGAATACCTCTGAAGAGATAGCGGTTTGGGGGGGAGGGGGGAGAATTTGACAAAGAGCAGGTGAAGGGGACTATCAAGGTTTACACTGTATATTTCTATATTGTTTCCATTTTTTCCCCTTAAAGTGTATATTCACTTATTACCTTCAAACTTATAAAGAAAAAAAAATGACATTGAGGGGGATATTTGTTCCTTAAGCAATCTAAGAGGAGAGTTTACAATATCACCTCCGAATTTCCCATATTGTATGGAAAGTTGGTATGTGTGTTATCAGTCAATAGCTTTCATCCCATTCCCAAAGAGAACCACTGCCTTATACCTTCTAATACAGAGGGCATTTCTATATAGAAGCCAGGTCAGATCTTCCTTATTAAGATCCCAATGACATACAGGGACACAGTGTAGGATTTTGATACACTGACACTACTGATCTTTCTACCACTGTTTAGATAAGGCTTTAACTCTTACAGACATTAGGGCTTTATCTTTCTTACCTGAGAATTCATACTTAGCGCAGGACATGTCAATGGTTGACTCCAGGTCAATCTTGGAAATGTCAGAAAGCCACGCCCGGAAATCTTCAAACAGAATTTTCCTAGAAATGCAAACAAGATAACCTACATTTGGGTATATGCCCCAACTCTTTTTTCCTGGAGGTTGCTGTTTATTCAAGAGATCTATTCCAGAGTCTCCCTCACTTTAAACTTGCATAGTTTAGGGCTAATATTCCCAGGGCACCTCCTTCATTATGTGCTCAGGATAAGTTTTTACAAGTAGAATCACACTACAAAAAGAGAAAGCCTAATTTGAAGGGCTTTGATACATCTTTCAAAACCACTTCTAAGAAAGACTGCAGCAGTGTATAAAGGCATCTATATTTCTGTCAACACAGGAGTTTTTTTTTTAAATATACTAGTTTATTGATTTTTTTCAGAGAGGAAGGTAGAGGGACAGAGAGTCAGAAACATCGATGAGAGAGAAACATCATTCAGCTGCCTCTTGCACACCCCCTACTGGTGATGTGCCCGCAACCAAGGTACATGCCCTTGACCAGAATTGAACCTGGAACCCTTCAGTCCGCAGGCCAACGCTCTATCCACTGAGCCAAAGCGGTCAGAGCGAGAGTTTTTGTTTTTAATATTTGCCAACCTAATATGTGAAGAATGATAATTTCAGTGTTAATTTGCTAGGTGGCCTTGAAGAAGTTACCTAATTTCTCAGAGGCTGTTTCTTCCTCTACAAATATAGGGTAGTACATCCACAGGGATTTAAGAGGTAACATTTTAAAGCATTCACTAGCCAGCCTGGCACATACCGGGCCCCCAACAAATATGATTACTTGTTTACCTTAAAGCACAGATGTGAGGCTCTTTTCTTTTCTTCAAATCATCAGACTTGACCATGAGAAAGAGAGAGAGAGAGAGAGAGAGAGAGAGAGAGAGAATTTCCTTCATATATGAGTCACAACATCAAGGCAAGGCCCCTCCAAGGCAAACCCAATGTAAAACCTCAAGTGTAAAGGTACTGAATGATTTTTTGTAAATAGGTTTCTAAAGTGGAAGAAATAATGGAAAAGGTCATAAATACCTGCTGGAACTTATATAAATCATTATACTTTTCATGGAAGTCCAAGTTCAAAAGCTCCTTCTGAAGCCCTTCCAAGAAGTTTTGACTTGGGATGAAGTTTGGGACCACGCAATGAAGAAAGGGGTCCATGTCCACGATAATGGCTTCTATTGGGAAGAAAACAGTACAGCTTATTTTTCTTTTGTATTTTTGACCCCTGAGTAGCATAGTACAGAGAATACAAAAGGGGATGGTCATGAATTTTCGGGAATCTAATACCTAAAGTCTCAGATTTGGGGAATGATAAGCTGTTCCCTTTTTTTCTTTACCCACCCAAAACTACTTTTTAATGATATTGTGCTTAAAATATTAGGTCTTAAAATTGGGGGGCGGGAGGGTTAGTTTAATGTTTTCTTGTTGAATTGAATATATATATATATATATATTTATTATTTTTTTAAATATATATTTTATTGAGTTTTTACAGAGAGGGAGAGAGGGATAGAGAGTTAGAAACATCAATGAGAGAGAAACATCCATCAGCTGCCTCTTGCACACCCCCTACTGGGGATGTGTCTGCAACCAAGATACATGCCCTTGACCGAAATCGAACCTGGGACCTTTCAGTCCACAGACTGATGCTCTATCCACTGAGTCAAACCGGTTCTGGCGAATTGAATATATTTTAAAGTCTTAATTTATCACCCCCTCCCCACCACATTTAAAATGAGAGTAGCAAATTAAAAATGAGAATAGCAATACTGGCTATTCTCATTTTTCTTTTCCTAAGTTATTGTCCAAGACAGTTAGAACATACACACTTTGTGGGTTAAAAAGAAAACAACAACTCACAAAAAACCAGTTGAGGCATAACCCCTTCTAATTCACTTTGCCCACTGCCTCTGTTGGGCTATATTATCTAATAATCACCACCAGCCACCAGCGCCCAGCGCAGTGGTGCTTTGCATGCATTATTATTTAATTTTCCCTACCACGCTAAGGCAGACACGATCACTGTCTCCATCCCACGGATGAGGGCATTGAGAAATCCGTGAGTGTCCAGGGCATGCACTTTACACACCGAGCTATCGTGTCTTTCTTTTCTTTTTCAGTTATGCGGGCATCCTGGCATAGTTCACCACAGAGAGGGTAGGACCCAGGCCCAGGGTGCCAGCCAGCTTCCGGCTGCCGCTCTCCCAGCCGTGTAACACTTACCTAGGTACCAGGCAACCTAGGCAGCTGCCTACGGCTGGGGCTCTCCCTGTCCACTGCCGACCTATCTATCTAAAACCCTAATATGCAACTCCACGGAACAGTGGAAGGACTGGTCGCTATGACAAGCACTGACCACCAGGGGGCAGATGCTCAAGGCAGGAGCAGCCCCCAACCCGCAGGCCTACAACCAGCGACCAGGTTAGGGGGCTGCAAGCGGGCAGCGCCCGGTCGGCCAAGGCGGGTGGGAGCCGGGCATAAAATACCCAGTACGGCCCTAACCGGGTTGGCTCAGTGGATAGAGCGCCAGTCTGCGGACTGAAGGGTCTCGGGTTCGATTCCGGTCAAGGGCATGTACCTTGGTTGCGGGCACGTCCCCAGTAGGGGGCGTGCAGGAGGCAGCTCATCGATGTTTCTAACTCTCTATCCCTCTCCCTCTCCTTTCCTCCCTGTAAACAATCAATAAAACATATTAAAAAACAAAAACAAAACCCGAGTACGCTCAAACGCCCTGGCTGCACCACCCTGGGACAACCCACGACCACTTTCATAGGAAAACATCACAAGCCACTCAAATGTGTGTCCCAATGTCACATTGACAGATCCATACACGCATTAGCTTACTAATCTCATCCAACGCCTTTCCGAGATAAATACTACTCTATTTAGTTATCCCGTTTTACACAGGAAGGAACTGAAGTTTTTAAAAGGTTAAGCCCACCGACGACGAGGACGTAGAGCCAGCGGAGGGCTTCCAGAATGCGACTAGTCCGTAGTCTTCGGTCCCAGAGTTCAACCGAGAACTTGCTCGCCCTCTGCTTCCCCAAACTCTCCGACCCGCACGCCGGCCTCTTCTCGGCTTCTACATCCCAACCGGGCTTTGCCACGAAAGCGGGGCGGGAGGGTCGGGGGTGCCCAAGTCTCGCTCTCTCCAACAGCCTCCACCCTGTGGCTCCGCCGCCCCGCGCCCCCCGGCTCGAGCGCCGGGGCTTCCGGACGCCCCAGGCCCCGCATGGTGGCTCCCCCTCCGCGGCGCCCGGTTACCGTGACTGAGCGGCGTCCTGCCGCTCCAGGCCTCAGCCACCCGCTTTTTCAAGGCTTCCTCCTGGACGGCGTCCGAGAACTCCACCGTCACCTCCTTCTTCCTCTTTTTCCCCATCCGGCCCGGGGGAGGGTCGGGGGCCCGCTTCCCATTCATCTGTCTCCTCAGAAGCCGCGGACCCCACGCCACCCAGACCCAGCGGCTCGCCGAGACTACGATTCCCAGAATGCACTCTTCCTCGGCGCCGCCCAATAGGAAGCACCAAAAGCCAGAGGAGGCGGGACCCGTGCCCGCTCTACCAATGGGAGCTCAAGATGTTGCGACATCCCACCAGCCACCGGTCCCGTGGTGCTCGGCCCGGCTGGCTTCCGGCCTCTCTACTTCCGGCCTCCCGAGGCTCTGGAGGCGCTTCCGGCGCGCGTATGCCTCCTCCAGCGCTCTCACGTTAATGGCGGGCGGCGGCTGCTGAGCGGGACCGCACGTAACCGCTGCCCGCATCGGGAAAGCCTCCCTGCCTCTCCTCTCCCGCCCCCGCTCCCGCTCGCCGCCAAGCCTCGCCAGCATGTCCGTGGTGCCGCCCAATCGCTCTCAGACCGGCTGGCCGCGGGGGGTCAACCAGTTCGGCAACAAGTACATCCAGCAGACCAAGCCCCTCACCTTGGAGCGCACCATCAACCTGTAAGTGCGGCCTGGCCTGGCCTGGCCTGCCCGAGCCCCTTCGCCGCTCACCGTCCGCCCGGAGGGCTCCCCGGCCCTCGCAGGCTCTATGCCTCCCCCACACCCCCACCCCCCTCCCGCAGGCCCCTCCCACCTTCCCTAGCGCCTAGGGGGTTCGAGTCCCATCCTACTTGCGAGGGTTTTTTCTCTGGTTCCCAGGCGCCTGTATTCATAGGAAGAAGAACCATAGTTTGCTTTGAGTTCATTCTTTTCCTCCGCCTCCCCACAGATACCCGCAAAATATGGTGTCTTCACAGTAGCTTTAACGCATAGAGTTAGGTTTTTGTTTTGTTTTTTTAAATATATTTTATTGATTTTTTTATAGAGAGGAAAGGAAAAGGATAGAGTTAGAAACATCGATGAGAGAGAATCATCCATCAGCCGCCTCTTGCACACCTCCTACTGGGGATGTGCCCGCAACCCAGGTTACATGCCCTTGAGGGGAATCGAACCGGGGACTTTTCAGTCCGCAGGCTGATGCTCTATCCACTGGGCCACACCGGTTTTGGCAGCGTTAGGTTGTTTTTTTTCTTTTCTTTTCTTTCTCTTCCTAACGGCTGTTGTGCATTTCAGCGCATGCACACACATTTTATTCTCTGGCCTGCCCTATGCATTCACAGGGCTTCTCTGCCGTGGTGAGAGCATCCAGCGACCCATCCACTTGGAGGGTGGATGCTGAGACAGTTGGGCTTTAAGACCTTGGAGGAGTCTCCAGGGTAACCCCAGGGAACCCGTGGTAGCCGCGTTTTGTCCTCTACATCTTCCTGTGTTAAGCACTTAAAGCCATTTGGCATGCCGAGGCCGCCCTCACTAGTAATCTCGCTGTGGCAGGTCATTGGCCGTGGCTTACTCAAGAAGTGGTCCTGAGAGTTTGTGAGGCACTTGTGATGCTGGTCTTCATGGAGGAAATGGCCACTTAGTTCTGGTCAGTGTTTAAAAGGTGCAAGGGTTTGCCCTGGGTGTGCCGCTCCTCAGATGGTTGAGCATCCTCCCATGCACCAGAAGGCCTCCCATTTGACTCCTGGTCAGGGCACGAGCCCAGGTTTACCAGATGTCCAGATAACTTCTGTAAGCATTAAGGGCCTTACGGATAGTGGTATATATATGCTTGATTCAATAGAAGCTCGAGCTTTAGAGTTTCAGGATCTGGATTCTAGTCTCTGCTGTTTCACTAACTAGTTGTGTGACTCTGGACAAATCCTATGTCTCTGTGTACAATATATGCACTATTTGCCATATACATGTGTTATAAGTATGTACATATGTATATGTTGTTGCATGGTTGTATCTATGATGGTAAATTATGGCCCCAGTTCTCATGTGTAATGTTTGTCTTCGGCCCACAGGTACCCTCTTACCAATTATACTTTTGGTACCAAAGAGCCCCTCTATGAGAAGGACAGCTCCGTGGCAGCCCGGTTTCAGCGCATGAGGGAGGAATTCGATAAAATTGGAATGAGGAGGACTGTGGAAGGGGTTCTGATTGTACATGAGCACCGACTACCCCATGTACTACTCCTCCAGCTGGGAACAACGTTCTTCAAACTGTAAGTGTCGTTGGAAATTTAACAGCTTATTAAATTAGCTTTTAATAAGGTTGCTGTCTTACGCAGCGTTGGAATATAGTTTTTACTGTAGACATTTATCTCAACAAACACGGCTGTTCTTGGAGTCTTTAGAAACAGAAAAATCACGAGTAATTTTTCTTCAGGGCAACGCTCACTTGTTGCCTAACTAGAAATCCACGCGTCTCTATGTTGTTGATATTAATGACTGAGCTTGACAGGAGCCCTCTTAAACAGATTGGTCCAAGTTCTATTACTAGATGTCATGGTAGCATCACTACGAACATGGATAATATTTCTTAGGATGAATAGTGTTTCCTGTTCTTGAAATGGCTTACATTTTTAGGGATAAATTTCTAGTGTTACCATGTAAGCTTATAAATTTCCTGATACACATTTAGTTCACAACTGTTTGAACAGATGGTCCCAAAAGAGAGGTCTCAAATATTTAGGTTGGCGTTCTGGGAAAATGCTCCCTTCTTCAGCCCAAAAGAATGTGGTTCACTGCTCTCTGGATGTTTCCAGACTTCACTATCGTCGGGTAGCTTCCCGGGAAAAGAGATTGGGGTGGACTGACGGTTAGCAATTATGTAATGTTTACGTTATGCTACATATTTTGTTTTTTAAAATTAGGGTTTGTGTACTGGGTAGTCTGGTGAGTTAATGTGAATTCAGCTTTCTATTTCTAGCATATTCTTCCCCTTCGCTTGGATTGCCTCATCATGTGACACTGGAATATGTGTGCTGTTCAGTTACTTGATAGAAATAACTATTACTGTCTTCTTCCTATTATCCTAAAATTGTATTGAGTTGAAAGCTGAAATTCTTAACCTTTATGCAGACCTGGAGGTGAACTTAATCCAGGAGAAGACGAAGTTGAAGGACTAAAACGCTTAATGACAGAGGTATTTTTTTATTTAACCACTTGGACGGTTATATTATTGCTCTTGTTAATACCACCCACTTACTAGATAATTGGGCTTTTTATGTCTTCTGAAAAAAATAAATTTATTTTGACAATTACTTTTCAATAAATAAAACTTACCCTGACTGGGTTGGCTCTGCGGACTAAAGGGTCCCTGGTTCGATTCTGGACCAGGATGTGTACCTTGGTTGTGGGCACCCAAAGGGAGGTGTGCAGGAGGCAGCTGGTCGATGTTTCTCTCTCATCGATGTTTCTAACTCTCTATCCCTCTCCCTTTCTCTTGTTAAAAAAAAAAAAAAATCGATAAAATATATTTTTTTAAAAAACAAACTTAAGTCCTAGTGTTAATATGTACAATGTTTCTTTTCCAGAAGTTGAACTTATACTTAACTTTTTTTTAATTTGAAGTGTTTATGTAACAGTAATGGTTAACAAAGGTCAATATTTATTGGGCACTTACTGTGCTATACTAAGTGTTTTACATACAATAACTTCTTTAGTTATCACAGCAGCCCTAGGAAGTGGGTATTATTATTAACTCCATTTTACTGATAAGAAAACTGGCACAGAGAGTTCAAGTAACCTGTTGATGTTCTACATCTAGTGGGTCTTTATGCCGGAGGTCTGAATGCAGGTCGTTTTGTTCCAGGGTAGGCCTCTAGAATTTTGAATGGTTTTAAAAATAGAGGCAAATGTCAGGGTAAAGCAGTTAAGAGTTGAGAGTTACAGCCAGTGGTAATGGGTGAAGCGGGGCAGGGAACTGCTCTTCATCGTTAGGAAACTTTTAGAACCATTTTTGACTAATTAAAATGTAGAGTACAGCTTTGATTAAAACAATGCAAGTTTAACGTTATACAGAATCATAAAAAGGAACATTTTGAATTTTGCACGCTTATTTCTATAACTTCGTCAGATAGGTGACTTACAAAAACTATAGTTGATTTTATAAAAACTATTCTAAAGCATTGGCTGATATAGGTAGTTGACTGTCTTTGGTTTTTTAAAGTATAGTCGGGGTTTAATAATATTTGTTGGTCCTTTCTGGTTATGTTAATGCTAGATTGCCAGTTTTGAACTCATAGTATATGTCTTGGCAAGATGAGGATAGAAAGGAAGCCCACATGGAAAGTGTGTATCTATTAGGAGTGCTGCCAAAAAAATCTCTGCATTGAAGAAGAGTGTGTGGGCACGTATGTGTTATTGTTCACTGGCTGTGTCATTTCTTTCCTGGCAGATACTAGGTCGTCAAGATGGGGTCCTGCAAGACTGGGTCATTGATGACTGCATTGGTAACTGGTGGAGGCCAAATTTTGAACCTCCTCAGGTCAGTGTTCAGTTAGTTGTATTTGCTGGGCATTTGGGGAAGTAGGAAATGGATTTAATTCCAGCCATTTAAAAAGATCATAGTAAAAATATAAATATGATTAAATGGAATAAAAAGATCATAGTAGACTTTGACTTGAAATTTCCTTTTTACCCTTCTTTATTGAAAATTTTTTTCTTTAAAAGAAAATTTCAAATCTACACAAAAGTCCAGAAAATAGTAAGAGTAAATATGTCCTTTACCTGTCATCCAGCCCTCAGTTAACAGCTGAGATTGTTGGGAAGCAAATCCTCGTTATAATTTCAATAATGAATTTTCCAGTGTGTGTCTCTGAAAGATAAGGATTTTTAAAAATAATAGAAATAAATTTTCTAGAATCCTGATGTGCACCCTTTCACATATTCCTTATAGTTTCACATTTTATCGTTAATTTGAATTAGGATAATCTCTTAAGTCTTTTTTACATCTACAAGTTGGTTCCGTGTCTTTCCTGTTTTTAAAATTGATTTTTTTTTTTAGAGAGAGAGAGACATGATTTGTTGTTCCGGTCATTTATGCATTCATTGGTTAATTGTAAGGATTCCCTGATCAGGAATTGAACCTGCTACCTTGGTGCATTGGAACAACGCTCTAACCAAGTGAGCTATCCAGTCAGAGCCCTATCCCTCCCTCCCCCTGTATTATGTATAATGTAGTGTTTCTCTTGCTGATTGCATTGCCTGTTGTCATTGAACATGCAGCTCTTTATCTTTTGCAAATTGATAGTTAGATCAATAGATTAAATTTGGGCTCCATATCTTTGGGAGGGGAGTGCAAGGCTCACCAGAGGAGGTAATATTATTTACTGTTGCCTAATCTATTTCCCCGAAACTTAGCAGTCTAAAACAGCAAACATTTATTATCTTAGTTTCTCAGGGTCAGGCATCTGGAGCTGCTTAGCTGGGTGTTTCTGGCTCATGGTCTCTTGTGAAGTTTTGGTCAAGTTGTCAGCTGGGATTGCGTCATCTCAAGGCTGAACTGAGGCTTATGGATCTGACCCCAACCTCACCCGTGTGATTCTTAGCAGACCTCTCAGTTCCTCTGGGCTGCTGGACTGAAGGCCTCAGCTCCTTGGCTGCTGACCTAAGTCCTTCCTCAGTTGTCACGAGAGCATTCCCATAGGGCAACTCCCAGTAAGACAGCTGGCTTCCCCCAGTGTGATCCACAAGATGGAGACTTTGACAGGAAGAGTGCCCAATTAGGAAGCTACAGTCTGCTATAACCTGATATTGGTGGTGACATACTATGTGTTCTGCTGTATATTGTCAGTCACACAAACCCACATAGTGCACTGTTGGCGACAACTACACAGGTGTGGATACTAGGAAGGAGACTGAGACCGCAGGAAGTCATCGTGGAGGTTGGCTATCAAGGGTGGTATTGTGTACTTTTATCAGGAATGTTACAATGTCTGGTTGTCTCCTTTGTAATGCTATTAGTTCATTGATAACAGTTTCCTGGATCTTCTCATTTCATTGGTATTCTGACCCTTAAGTGAAGGGAAACTTTTCCCATCAAGTACTTGGTTACCCTGAAGTATAATTTGTGTAGGAAAGAATAGAGTCTCGAAGTTGGATTCTGAATTCTTTTGTTCAGGCTCTATGACTTTAATAGCTTCTTTGCATGACAAGACATCCCAGGTCAGGAATTTCACAAAATGTTGGCCAATCTAACGATTGTTCTGTCTGTCCTCTTCAGATGAGGTGCGATGGAAGCCGTGCTAGTGCTCACCACCTGAGAAGTGTGTTGGCTTTCAGAAAGTAGAATTTCATCCGGAAATGAATGAAAGTCCTGATCAAAGGATGCACAGTACAATTACTGTCAACTTTTTTTTTGTACATTCCTGGATCTAACTAAAAACGCTCAGTCAAAACCCAAAGTTCTCCAGGCTGCTTTCTAAAGTCTCATTCATGTCCCCTACCATGGTCCTGGGACAATTCCCTTAATTTACTAAACCCTAGTGTCGGCTCTGCCAGTGTAAGAGATAAGGGTTGTGTTTTTAGTGAACGTGGGGTGTTGGTTGGTTAGGTGTCGGGAAAAAGAGCACCATCTTTGTATCTCTGTCTTTTTGTAAAGCACAATCATCTTCACCAAGATGAAGACTAGAGAAAAAGGCTTAAAAGAAAAGGAGCACATCAGGATTCTAGAAAACCTAACTTAATAATGACATTTGTAGGGAAAACAACTTTAAATATTAGGCTTAATTGTGGTGTAAATTTCTCAAGCTGTAAATCCTGTGTCTATCTATTTGTCTTGAGTGGTTGAGAAGTTTAATATCTGTTTTATATTTATTAAAGCATTTCTTTATTAGTACATCTGTTATATACTAGATCCTGGTAAAGAGGAGAATAGAAAGGATTCTGGTTCTCTCAGCAGAACTGTATTGGGAGATAAACATGTAATGGAATAAATGAAGCTACAGGATATATGTTAAAATTATGTTGGGGTTGTGAGGAACTTGGTCTCAGAGGGTTGATATTTAGGCTTAATGTCTGAAATGGGAGGAGTTGATGAATAGAGGCATGTGGGTATAAGGGATGATTTGGCAACAACAAGTAATTCTCTTGTTATTTTAGTATCCATATATTCCTGCGCATATTACAAAACCGAAGGAACATAAGAAGTTGTTTTTGGTTCAACTTCAAGAGAAAGGTAAGTTTTTTTGTTTTTGAATGCAGCCATCTAAAAACTTAGGGAGTAATTTCAAGGATACTTCTATTTATCTTTTCTTCGGTTTCCTTGGATTTTTTAGAAACACAAAGCAAGTTTATACAGAACTACCTAGTTTTTCTCATAGATCTGCCAGTCATATACTATTGGGGAGAAAGTAAGTTTATTTTTTAAAATATATTGATTTCAGAGAGGAAAGGGAGGGAGGGAGAGAAAGAGAGAGAGATCAATGATGAGGGAAATCATTGATTGGCTGCCTCCTGCACGCCCCCCACTGGGGATCGAGCCCACAGCCTGGGCATGTGCCCCTGACTGGAATTGAACACGGGACCCTTCAGTCCGCAGGCTGACACTATCCACTGAGCCAAACCACCTAGAGCGAGAAAGTAAGTTTAACTACAGCCTAAAATACCAGATGAAATTTTTTTAAAAAAATGTCATCTTTAGGTTTGTAGTGCATTTTAACAAATAATTATCCCATTTCTTATAATATTCTTAAAGGGGAATCCAAAATAAATTACAGATTACTTCTCCCCTTCCTCTCAGGGCCAGAACTTGTATCAGGCGCTCTCGGTTGTTCATGGTACGGATCTCTTTAGAGAATCAGTTTCAAAGCTCTCACTATGAGTTTGCTTAAAAGACTGAACCAGAATGATTGAGATGATCTTTTTCCACAAATGTTTCTCACACGTAAAATTGGTTATTACAAATGAAGTGGAAGCAGATTATGTAAGAAATTAGAGAAAATGAGTACCGCTTTGTTTTCTTGTAGCCTTGTTCGCAGTCCCTAAAAATTACAAGCTGGTGGCCGCGCCCCTGTTTGAATTGTATGACAACGCACCGGGATACGGACCCATCATTTCCAGTCTCCCTCAGCTTCTGAGCAGGTATGGGATGCTGAGCATTTGTAGTTGATTTGACTAAGCTGCCAGGTTTAAAATACTCCGTGCCGCTTGAGAAGGGATAGCTCATGGATTTTGGTCTTGAAGGAAGTTAAGACAGTAGATGTACCCTTACATCATGTGTAGCCATAGATTAAGCATGCCTGACCAAAGTGGCCCTAATTTGTGGCATGACATTATGGTATTTGCATAACTGCTCTTCCCCAGATTTCATATGAAGTCTTCATTCAAAGAAGCTATGGAAAAATGGTAGTCAGCAATGTACAATAAAGAAGAAGGGAGTTACCTACATAAAAATGTGGGGATTGACTCTCTTGGTGTAATACATTTTTTTTCCTTTCGAATTTGAAATTTTTTTTAAGTCAATGATGAGAAATGCACTTTTTTAAAGTTGACTCATAGTGGTTGAACGTAGAGCCAGCCACAGCCAGGAATTGCAGAAAAGCATGGTGGTTAAGAATACAGATTCCGTGGTCAGTGTTTGGATTTGATTTCCATCTTCAATACTTCCTGACATGTGGCAGGACAAACGCTTATACATTCCTATTTGCCTCTTTCTTCGTCCGTAAATGGGGGTGGTGGTCCCCACTTCATAGAATTGTGAGAAACCAGTGAAATCTCACACAAAGAGCTTATAACAATGCCAGGCACCTAGCAAGTGCTTAGTAAATGTTAACTCAGAAACAATTCCAGTGGTCATTTTGCCTTTTATTAAAGCTTCTTGAGTAAAATTGGCCTCTCAATTTTGTTACCCTAATCAGACTTCATCTTTTACTCCTCTGCTTTGGTTGGAAAATGGGATATGAAAAAAGGTCATATTATTCATTTATTTAAACACCACCTAGTACCAGGCCAGGAACAGGGCTGAATGGTCAGAATACAATGAAGTGTGAAAACTTGTCCTTCCCTCGGGGAACCTGTTAGTGGTACTTAATCAACTTTAGACTCTCTTAAGTTTCAATAACTGTTATTTAATGTGTAAGATGTGACGGGTGAGAGAAAAGTGTGTCTTGGTGTAGAAAATCCAAAAAATGTCAAGGGAGGGTAGAGATGTCCCAATTGTTTTATCATCTAAGGCAGCGGTCGCCAACCTTTCGGACCTCGCAGACCACCAGTGGTCCGGAGACCCCTGCTTGGCCACCGCTGATCTAAGGCAGTAATTGTCCATCCAGTGCTGCAGAGTTCTTAAAACTTGCAGTACGTGGCTACTTAGTCAGGGGCACTGACTTCTCTCCCTTAGATCGTCAAATCAAAAAGTGGCAGCCAACACAGTAGCTGTCCGGTGTGAATGAATCAGTTACACCTATTTTCATTTTGGTCAGATGAGCAAAAATACATTTTTCCGTGTGCTGCAATATTTTAGTGGTTAGCTTACATGTGCCACGAGATGGAGAAGGTTGAAAATTGCTGATCTAGGGTAAGAGTTGTGTAAAGAATATTGTTTTTAATAAAGCTGTTGTTCTTTTTAAAATTCAGGTTCAATTTTATATACAATTGAATGCCTGCCCAGTGGAGAAGTAAAGAAGCCGTCTCTGTGAGCACAGCTCTGCAGTCTAGAAAAAACATGGTAGAAAAGGGTTTGTTTTCTCTCTTCCCCACGCCCTACATTGCCACCCGCCTTCTATTGTTTGAATAGTAACGTTGATATGAAGAACCTAGATAGTGGTGTAAACATGTGATAATGTTTAATTTGCTTTTGTTTCTACTCATACGTTTTTGTACATTAAAAAAAAGTGGACTTCTTTCTATTTGTATTTTTTTTTAATTTCACATTAAACTTGTGAAACTGTTACAGGTGAGGATCGTGGTTTCTCCCCCCATAGGCTGGTACGTGTTCAGAGACACTGGCAGGTTTAGATCAGTCAAGTTTGGGGGACCCTTGTTTGGGGACCACTCTTGAGGGTACACCCCAAGGCCGTGTAGGATCTCCTGTTACTTTTGGGAACTGGATTGGCTTGAATGAATCCAAGGTGCAACTCCTGTACCAAACTTCTTTTTTTTAATATATTTTATTGATATTTTACAGAGAGGAAGGGAGATAGAGAGCTAGAAACATCGACGAGAAAGTAACATCGACCAGCTGCCTCTTGCACACCCCCCATTGGGGATGTGCCCGCAACCAATTTACATGCCCTTGACCGGAATCGAACCTGGGACCCCTCAGTCCGCAGACCAACGCTCTACCACTGAGCCAAACCGGTTTCGGCTCCTTTACACTCTGCTGCGTTGTATTACAGCAGAAATCCCAGCATGTTAATGACTGGTACATTTTACACTGGTCCATCCAGACCTTACTTTATAAACAATGGACTTTAAACATAAGGGAAACCATTAGAATGGGGTGGGTTTGGGAAAACCATGGGGATTGGCATAAAAAGAGAAGGATCTAGAGCTCATTGAGAGTTTTCTCCTCACATAATCAGGGTATTGATTATCTGTGCTGTTCTGAATTTGTGTCTTGGTTTTTCTTAGGGCCATGGTAAAATGGCCATCTGAGAAGGAAGTGTATGAAAGTGAACGCATTAGGTTTTGAACTCTTGGATTGCAAAGTTAGTTTTTTCAATTAACTTGAAGTTGAACTGTTGATTGGTTCTTACAACTTTATGGTACTGATCACACAGCTCTTCTGATGTGAAAGCTGTAACGTGTTTTTCCCTATTCAGACTTGAGAAAGTCAGACCAAGAGTGCCTGGGCAATTTTATTTATAAACACTCGAATTCATTTAGTTGAGGTCCCGTCAAACCTCCACACGGTTGCGTATCAAACAGTAACTGTAACGGCCTCTGCTCAAGTAGTAGGTGAGTGCCACACTCCAGGGCCAAAATGAGCAGTTTCCTTCGAAAAAGCCCCTCGTTCTGTGGATGGGCCTCTTCCCTCAAGGGCTAACAGTCCTGCCCTCTGTTTACATTACCATATTTCTAAACAATTACTGTATCGGTGAGCTCACTGGTTAGCTGAGTCCTCAAACATTGGGGAAGGCAGAGTTGGAAACTGCTGGATCCAGCCCACTTGCCATGATTGCTGTGAATCCAAGGGAAAAGCTACAAGCGACCCCATTCCAGACCCCTAGCTCTTGCCACTTGGGGTGGGTGGAAAGAGGAAGACACCCCACCCCCCCTTTTTTGGTGTGATTTATAAAGTGCTGTCAGTAAAGGAGCGAATTGAAGAGGGATCTGATTTGAGGCCACTCGTGTCCTTTGTAACTTAAGCTCTGACCTAGAAATTCTTTTTTAATCACTGCTTTCCAGTATAAGTACTTGAGTCAGTCATCCGTACCCTGGGGTCGAGGTGAGAAAAATCTCTCATTGAAGCCAGCTGGATGATTAACCTTGGACTGTAAGAGATCTGGGTTTGAATGTAATATTCATAACACACAAACATACATCTTTCAAACTGCATTTGAACTGGTTAGTTGCAGTTGTATCCCCACACTCTTGTTCTGGTTTCTGGAAGGAAATAGGGATGTTTAAATATGATGTATTCCTACTGCATTGGAAGAGGGTTCGAGGACACTGTTTTAACAGTAAGGTCTTGGATGAATAAACATATCACACTTCTTCAAGAACTAAGTCTTAAATTGTGCATTCCAAGGCTCTACAGACTAAATACTGAATAGTTTTTAGATGAGCTCTTGAGTACCTGACATATTTTTGACTGCCTTCTATGTTCAGGTTTGTTTATAAATGCATGTTCTTTTGTATTGTATAATTATAATATTTGTCATATTATTTTCCCTGAGTAATCCAAGTAGTATATATTTTATATAAAACTACTAAATGACACTGGGAAATATTCAGTAGAAGATTGAGTGGGGGAAAAAACAAAAGATTTTACTCAAATGTTTTAAATCATATTTATTTAGCATTGAAAAGCCATTTGAACAAAAATGAATTTTTTTCTAAGTGGTGAAGATGTGTGATTTTTAAATTTTTTTTTTTGAATACTCACCTGAGGATATTTTTTTCCCCATTGATTTTTAAAAAAAATATTTTTTATTGATATTTTACAGAGAGGAAGGGAGAGAGATAGAGAGCCAGAAACGTCAATGAGAGAGAAACATCAACCAGCTGCCTCCTGCACACCCCCCACCGGGGACTCGCCCGCAACCAATGTACATGCCCTTGGCCGGAATCGAACCCGGGACCCTTTAGTCCCCAGGCCGACGCTCTTATCTACTGAGCCAAACCAGGAAGGGCAAGACCTGTGGTTTTTTAAATCATAGGTAATACTTAAAACGGCATATAATAATCTATGAATTTGAGCTTTTAAGAGCCGGTCTGGATTTTTATCTTACCTAGCATTGTGTGGCTCAATGATTACTTTGGATATTTAAGAGTTCCTTTAAGGGAGCATTTTGTTTGGCTAAAATAAATTAGCCTATTTTTTCCTTCCATAATTAATTAGAAGTGAGAGGTAGAGGCCTTCCAGATGCAGCAGGCCAGCAAGCGGTCAGTTAAAAATTCCCTTTCTTAAATGATGTGACTGACTCTCCTGCTCCAGGTTTTTAATGACTTATTTTTTAAGTTATTTGTTTAGTCATTTGAGATAATGATGGTGTAGCTTTTCACATTGGAGTCCCTCCAACTTAATGTTTTTACTAGTTTATGGTGTCGGGGACAGTCTGTGCCCGTCACTGAGACTGTGTCAGTGTGTGCATGGCCAGAGAGGGTTAGTGGTTTTTTACTGTAACGCAAGTCAGCTTCTGTAACATTAGGTTTCATCTCCCGTAATTATTCCACTCTTTTTCTAACACTTATTTGGGTTAAACTGGACTCACTTCGATTCCCTTTGTTAAATATGTGATGAGAAACATAATACTATAATTTTCACTCAGCCATAAAAGTCACTTTTATACTTATAAGGTTTGTTTTGGTTAAAAAAAAAAAAAGAAAAGAAAAAAAGACACAAACAACAGACTAAAGCCTAAGTCAGTCTAGATTGAGCCAGTTCAGGTGTAGGTTGTATTTTAATGATGGGCTGTATTGTTAGACTAGAGTCTGATTGGGGAAATGTTGAGGGAAAGATCACTACATTTATAAACTTAAACTTTTGGTTACTGTATTCACATCCTAGAGTACAGGCATCATTTATAGTTGGGGTTGGAGAATTTTTCTCATATTGTTTTCTCGTATAAATATACAGGAAATGTATAAAAAGAAACTGAAGTTTTGGTTATATTTTTATATTTGTAATTACAGTGAACGTTCCAATTAAAATGGTCAACTGTTGTTTTACCTTTTTATTTTGTTGTCATTTCAATTAAAACAATTTAAAACAATGACTCTGACTGTGTCCACGGCTGCAGTTAGTATGCCATTCCAATGGTAGGCTTCTCTTTCAGTGCCAGGGGCCGGGGGCCATTAGGTAAGAGGTAGACAAGCCTAACCGCGAGGGCCTGAAGACCTACTGTGCACCAGTGTTGCCCTCCTCTCTCTCCTCCACTGGGTGTGTTAGAAGTGCTGTTATGAAGACTAGTGAAGGGCTCACACTGCATACAGAACCCGAAGACGCATTTAGAAGTTGCCACACAATCACGTTAACTGCCATGTCTTCCCATCATTGGGCACTCAAGGTTCTTCTTTCATAGGAGAGAGTTGACTCCTCTAGTTGGTGTGTATGTGTGTGTGTGTGTGTGTGTGTTTTAAATATTTTTTTATTGATTTCAGAAAGGAAAGGGAGAGAGAGAAACATCAGTGATGAGAGAGAATCATTGATTGGCTGCATCCTGCATGGGGATTGAGCCTGCAACCATACACATGCCCTTGACCAGAATTGAATCGAATCCAGGACCCTTCAGTCTGCAATCCAACACTTTACTGAGCCAAACCACTAGGGCACTCCTATAGTTCTTTTCTCAAACTTGCCTGGAAATCAGGTTCTGTGACACCTTGCTTGCTGCTCATTTTAATACTGTGCCATTTAATTTCAGCATCGTAAATAGAAACAATTCGCCCAAAATATGAGACTATATGTGTTATAAAAACCATAGCCTAAGGCTTTGTATCTGAACAAAACCTGACAAAGTTATTGCAAAGTTCTGAAAATGTTACTCCCTGTACATATAGCAGACACCAAAGAGCTATGAAAAATGAAAGAAAAGCTAAAAATGGAAATGTACTCTTTAACTTAGTTTTTTCCATACAAACTGGAGAACGTGGCTATTTTCCCTCACCTGCTGGATGTCGCAGTGTATGGAACACACTGATCCCACTGGGAAACCCCAGCATTCCATGGGAGTACCCTGAAGGCTGCTGGATTGACAACTCCCTAGGATGCTGAGAATCTTAACTATTCAGCCTTTCTCACGGGATGTTGAAAATCAAATGAGATCATGAAGCTGAAAGGACTTCAAGTATTTTAAAACATGAAAATAGCAATGTATTGGGTGTGAATCTTACTCATAAACAAAATGAATTTTTTAAATTGGGTTTATTGGGGTGACATTAACAAAACTATATAGGTTTCAAGTGTACAATTCTCAAATACATCTAATACATTATCGGTATATTGCGTGTACACCATCCCAAATCAAGTGTCCCATCATCGTTAATCTCCTCTATCATTTTCTACCTTCCTCCACCCCTCTTTCCCTCCGGTAGCCACCATACTGTATATTGTCTGTATGACACATCTTAAAATTTCACTGAACTCAAAATCAGCTGTCTTCTCTCAAAGATGGTAGGAAATTCAGTCTCTCGGGCATTGGGAGTGGGAGAGCCCACCCAGGACTCAGGAGGCAATCCAGAAGGCATGGTAGTCTGAAATGAAGGTGGAGGTGTGGAGAGCGCAAGCTATGGTGGGCTCCACAGATAGTTTTCTTGGCCAAGCTCACTGGCCCTTTAAAGTCTGACGTCTTGCGTCCCTGCCACATTTGGGTCTTAGGACTCAATTGACACAGTCCGGGGGCCTGTGGTCCAGCCTTCCTGGGCACCCTGACTGTCTGGCCTTGTCCCCTCCCCCTGGTCCTCTCCCGGAGTAGGAGTTCAGAGAACCAGAAGAACTGGTTGATTTTAGAAGGTGGGTAACTGTTCTAACAACAAAGCAACCTTCAGGGAAGGATGTGCAAAAGCAGGAGAGGAAAGAAATGTTGGTAAAACAAAGCCAACATCCTAGTAAAATGTCCAGGCACAAACCTTTAAAAATCTTCTAAAATGCAAATAAAAAATAACTATAGAATGGGTTAATTTCACCTACTCTCGTATTGGATCTTCAGAAAGTTCAAGTTTCTAAAAGTTTACAGGAAGCTTAGACTATAGTTCTTAACATAGTCAGAATCAGAAATGGTTGCTATTAAACACTTTACAAAGTCATTTCAGAAAGCAGATTGAAGTTTGTTTTTTAAGGAGTGAGTAATTCCACGGGAGTATAGCACTCTGAAATTTAAGATGGTGGAATATATAAGGGGCGATCTATTAACAGCAATCCCTATCGGCAGGACAGGTTTGCTGGGGCATGTTGTGACTCGGGTTGAATATAGGCCATCTGATAGTATGGTTCAGAAATTATGGGGCTCAGATAAAGTAGAAAACTTTCCTGGACGATTACTATCTTTTTTTTTTTCCAGAATAAAGCGTTATTTTATCAATACAGGTAAAAGTTCAGCATTTCAAACGAACTAAAGTCTATCACACAAGCCTCATATAAAAAAAGTGATGCTCCGTTATAGGCCCTTTACTAGGATTTTTCTAAAAATTCCCAAGTGGACGGCAATAATCTTGAGAGATGCTCGTTTTGTTCTCTTATTAGGCATAAGAGAGACCTTGAGGATAATTTAGTCCTTTTGAAAGTTTGTAGGATTCAATACATACTGAGCACCTAACTGTGGGCCAGGTACTATTTATAGGCCTTGAGGATACAGTGAGGAATAAAACCCCAAAGTAACGCTTGGTAGCAGCGTGTTTTTGTTTGTTTTAGTAACGGCTTTATTGAGCTGGAATTTAGAGAGATACCTCACTAAACTGTGATCAAACCACTTACAGTCTATTCGGAGTTGTGCAACCATGACCACAGTTTTAGAACATTTTCATTACTTCATAAAGAAATCATATCTAGCTCTCCCTCCCCACAGTTCCATCACGCCCCCATCCCTAAGCAACCATTAATCTGCTTTCTGCAGCTACAGGTGCATTAGCCTCTTCTGGACATTCCGCATTTTGTTGGTCCGGGCTGCTTTCCCTTCACGTGGTTTCAAAGTTTGTCCAGGTTGTGTAGCATGTCATTGACTTCACTCCTTTAATGGCCGAATAAAATTCCACTGTACCGCTAATTGAGGGGTTCATCCCTTCATGGACATTGGGGTCCTTCCCACCCTTTGGCTATGACAATAACACTGCCACCAACCCTAGCGTACGAGTTTTACGTGGACGTGTGTTTCCATTCCTTTGGCTACAAGACTCCGGGCAGTGGAATTGCCAGGTCAAGCGATCCCTTTTCCGTTAACTTGTTAAAGAGCCAGGTGCACCCATTTTACATTTCCTACCTGGGGTCTGAGGAAACGTGTTTCTTTCCTGCCAAAGCAGTTTTCGTGTTAGACGCTGCTCCAGACAGAAAGTTATTGGCAACACACTGAAGACTCGATTGTTTGTTTTTGGGTCAGATCCTCTTATTCCCTATCATTCCCATCTCTTTTGGCCACTAGGGCAGCAGCTAGGCCCACAGGGGGGCTCAGGGTGACAGAGAGAGGGGGGCTCAGGGTGACAGGGGGAGGGGGCTCAGGGTGACAGGGGGGGCTCAGGGTGACAGGGGAAGGGGGCTCAGGGTGACAGGGGAAGGGGACTCAGGGTGACAGGGGAAGGGGGGCTCAGGGTGACACGGGGAGGGGGCGCAGGGTGACAGAGGGAGGGGGCCTCAGGGTGACACGGAGAGGGGGGGCTCAGGGTGACAGAGGAAGGGGTGCTCAGGGTGACACGGGGAGGGGTCTGAAGAAGGTACCGCACTGTCCGGACGCCCCGGGGGGTGTCCAGGTCCCCGCGCCCGCCCGGCGGGGCGTCCGGGCCGCGCGGGCCCCGAGTTCCACGCCGTCGTCAGCGGCGAGTGACGCGTTGGCCGGGAGGCCGGGAGGCCAGGCGGCCGGGAGGCCGGGCGGTGTCGGTTGGGGGGTCGGCGGCCCCGGCCGAGCCGAGCGGAGCCGAGCGGGCGGGCGGAGGCGATGCTGGGCGCCGGCAGCCAGGCCCCGCGGCCGCGGCCCTCCCCGGCCCGGCGGCGGCGGCGGCGGCGCGACCGCTGGGGGCGGGGGACCGAGGCCGCGCCCCCGCGCCCGGCCCGCCCGCACCCGGCGGGAGGCGGCGACCCGCCCCGGGCCCGCGGAGGCGCTTCCGCGCCGGCAGGGGCAGCGGCGGCGGCGGCGGCGGCGGCGGCGGCGGCGGGGGCGGCGCGAGCGGCCCGGAGCGGCCCGGCGGCGGCGGCGGGGGCGGCGGGGGCCGAGGCGGCGGCGGGCGGCCGGGCGCAGCGCGCGGAGGCCTGGGGGCCGGAGCCCGCCGCGCCCGCCATGCCGCTGCTCTTCCTGGAGCGCTTCCCCTGGCCCAGCCTGCGCACCTACGCGGCGCTCAGCGGCCTGGCGCTGCTCGGCACCATCGGCAGCGCCTACCGCGCGCTCAGCCGGCCCGAGGCCCAGGCCCAGGCCCAGGCCCAGGCCCAGGCCCAGGCGGCGGCGGCGGCGGGCGAGCCGGAGCCCCTAACGGCCCCGCTGCAGCCCGGGGACCCGGCCGCCGGCGCCCGGCCCAGCGCGGCGGGCCCGGGGCTGCGCGACGTGGCCCAGTACCTGCTCTCCGACAGCCTGTTCGTGTGGGTGAGCGAGGCGGGGGGCGGGGGAGGGGGACACCCCATTATCTGCGGGGGGGGCGTGGCTGGGGGGACCCCTTTCCCCCCCGGACCCCGAGAGCGAGGGTCCAGCGGGATTTGAGGGTGGGGGCGCGGGTCCAGGGGGGCAGATCGGGGGTCGGGGGTGAAGGGGGGGTCGGTGGGGGTGATCGGTGAGTTGGGGGGGCACCACACGGTGGGGTGTCCGAGGGAACCTCGTGGGGGAGGGAACCGGGACAGGCCCCCCAAGAGCGGGGGTCTCCGCTGGGAGCGTGGTGGGCAGGCCCGGGGCAGGATCTTGTGTGAAATCGGGGTGCGGGGTGCGTGGGGGGGGGTTGGGGGGGGGTCCCCCAGCCAGGGGACTGTGACGAGCGGGTTTGGGGGCGCGGCGAGGCCAGGCCGGGTTCAGGGGCCCAGTGTGTGGGGTTTGGGGGCGTTTGCGTGCGTTTGGACATTGGTTTTGGGGGAGAGGCCGGGCTCCCACAACTTTTTTTTTTGGGGGGGAGTGGGGTGAGGGTGGGGGCAGCTTAGCCTCTGATTGTCCTCCTGGGGCCACACACCTGCAAACGGAGCTTCCTGTCCTGTGGCTCCTGCGTGATGGTTCACCCCGGTTCCCTTTGATGTCCCGAGACAGCAAAACATTTCTCCTTTTTTTTTTTTTTTTTTTTTTTTGGTAAAAAAAAAAAGTATTTTTATTGATTTCAGAGAGGAATAGAAACATCTGTAGAGATAATCCTTGATTGGCTGCCTCCTGCACACACACACACACACACACTGGGGACTGAGCCCAGCTACCCAGGCATGTGCCTTTGACCGGGAATCGAACCCGGGACCCTTCGGTCTGCAGGTGGACACTCTGTCCGCTGAGCCAGACCGGCCCGGGCAGGGATTTCCCCTTCCGGCCACGCACTTTGAAAACAAGGTCTCTGCCCGTGCCAGAGGACCCAGTGCCCTGGAGGCAGGAAGGCCGGGGCCTCGGGTTCAGACAGACGCCCGATGGGCAGTTCCTGTGGCCGGGCAGCTCGGCTCCCGCCTAGGCCTGGAATGCCCCCTCTGCCAGCCCCACCGTGGTCACCAAACCTGCCCCAGGGTTTAGGTCTGCCCCCTAGGCGTCCCCCGGTGCCCTGGCCGTGTCTCCGGCTTGCACGCTCCGGTTTGGGGTGAGAGAGAGTAGGCTGGAAGTGACGGAGGTCCATGTGCCAGGGCATACAGGTGGCATGCAGCTCATGTGTGGTGATTAACCCCACCGGGCTCCCTCCGGAAGCCGTGGGATTTGTGGGCTCCGGGCTGTGGAGTGACAAAGGTCAGTGGAAGGCAGTGGGGGGCCAGGTTCCCTTCTCCCACTGCTGTGGTAAGCTGGGCCGGCAGTACCAGACTAAGAAAGAATTCCTCCTATCTTTCTCTTTTTTAAAAAAATATATATTTTATTGATTTTTATAGACAGGAAGGGAGAGGGATAGAAATCGATATTAGCTGTCTTCTGCACACCCCCTACTGGGGATGTGCCCGCAACCAAGGTACATGCCCTTGACCGGAATGGAACCCGGGACCCTTGAGTCCGAACCTGGGACCCTTGAGTTTGCAGGCTGCGGCTCTATCCACTGAGCCAAACCAGCTAGAGCTCCTCCTATCTCTTCATTTCAAATCTATTTTTGCATTTGAGTTAGCAAGTAAACAAGTGATGTGAAGAGGCCTTTTTGCCAAGTGTTAGGTTCTAGTTTTCGATATATGTTTTAAGTATAGGATATAAATGAATCTTTGAGAGGGACCCACTGTGGGAGTTACAGAACCACGACTACCCTGTTTCCCCGAAAATAAGACCTACTCCACGGAAACATAAGACATCCCCTGAAAATAAGACCTAGTGCGTCTTTGGGAGCAAAAATTAATATAAGACACTGTCTTATTTTCGGAGAAACAGGGTAATATGGTTTAATGATTTATCCCCCCCCAGGAGTTTTTTTATTTTTTTTTTAAATCCATGTTCAAATGTCAAGGTTAACACACCTCTTCATTGAAACAAACAAAGCCTGCGATTTTTTTTTCCCCCCTGTGGAAATTGTTAATTTAAGACAGGTTTTCTTCCTAGTGTTTTCAATAGTGGTCAGTCCTTAGGCAAATGTATTGTTTCATCCTGTCTGTGGATATGCTTTTCCTTTCCTGATCGAGCTGCTTCCTGTGTTTCTTCCTTCGTTTCTCTTTGGTTTTCATGCTTCCATCCAGGCCTCCACGTGTTTGCTGGAAGCTTTCCTTATCACCCAGTGAGGACGGAGCGGAGCCGGGCTCTCAGTCTCGAAAACTCCCCCGGGTGGAGAGATGGCAGAATCCGGGGAATGGATAGTGGGGTGTTTGTGAAAGTGGATCCTCTCTGTGCCCTGCCCCAAGACAGTCAGATCCCATTTTAAAAACCAAGCAAGACAAAACAAACACTGATCTTTCGGCCAGTTTGCAAGTCCTGCTAGCTAGTGTTTGGCAATTGGAATCTCTGAACTGTGTCTTCATAGAGCACAGTGTAGATTCATGTCAGTCTGATGGCATCTCAGGAGGATGAGCAGACTCAAAAAAACCTTTCAAGGGTACGTTTTGGGGCACTCTGAGAACACTTCTCCCTCCCCTCAATAGTGGTCCCTATATAAACCCGGCAAAATTTGATAAGTGACAGTAGACATGCAAAGAACATATGGTGGCATTTGGAAGAGAGAGCAACGATGCCTCGGGCAGGATGGCTGGAGGGGTGTTTGAACCCAGCCTGGGGAGATGGGCGGGGTCTCAGCCAGCATCCCCGGGCATTCCACGGAGAGCGGTGTGTGGACAGTGCGTAGTCTATGCAGACAGGTCCGTAAACTGGGCTGTTAAAACTCGAGTGGCTCCCGATTTCAGAGTGAGCTTGGTTGGGAAGGTTAAGGGGAGTCTCGGGAGGTGGAAGAAGGGACCCCCCTGTCTGAAAGGAGGGAAGAGGCGAGCCACCCCTCTGAAGGTGTTACTCAAAGTGTGGGCATCTTGGCAGCCCGGTCCGTTTTCACGTGGGGTTCTTGTAAAATGTAGATTCTCAGGCTCTTCCTGGGGATCAATTCCAGGGAGAAGGAGGGAGCTTTGGAATCTACATTTTGATGAATGTCCAAGGCGATTTTAGGCACACCCATGGTAGATAACTGATCGGGGAGGGGAGGGGGTGTGGGGCTAACGCCTGCTTATGTAGATCTAGCGGCTGCCCTGAGGAGCGTGGACATTGCTTTGTGGGCCGGAGGGTCAAGGGGAGGAGGGGCTGTCACGATGAGGTGATTTTTCAGGGGATGGTCTGGCAGCCGGGGAAGATGGATTCATGTAGGATGGGCAGAGGCCAGGAGCTGTAGTGACGTCAGACCTCCTCCTGCCAGGAAGCCGCGCCAGGGGCCCTCCGGCCGGGACTTTGAGAACAGGTTGGGGAGGAAGCACCAGGATCCTTACGTTGACAAACACTCAGGGTTGTCACGATCACTTGCATCCTCGTGTCTTTCTAGAACTTTCATTAGAAAGTTTCACTCCAGATAGGTTTTATTTGTTATTCATTCCTCGGCTCATTTTATCTTTCCATATGCCCCTTTCATTAAGGCACCTCTTGAGTCATTCTGTCACTGCTGTGAATTGTTCGGGTGTTTTGGCAAATCCACTTCTTCATTCTTTTTATTACTCATTCTTTTTATTACTTCCTCCTTTCTGTTTTTTTTTTTTGTATGGACTTGCTTCTGAACTTGCAAAAGGACATGGTAAAATGGTGAAATAGAAATACAGAAATAGGAAACAATAACTTACTTATATGCACATCTGACTCAGTTACATGCAAATAAACTAATTCAAATAGAAGTCTCTAGAGGAAATAATCAGCAGAAACAAAAATGGATACAAGTAAACTGACCATGTAGAGCCGAGATGGGCACACTGTGGTGATCTGTTAGGCCCAACCCGTCCTGTACAGTCTGTCAACCAGGAATGGTTTTTACATTGTTTAAGGAAGGATATACGACAGGGTGTGGTCCCAGATATTGGCTAACCGATAGCCCATTAACAGAAAGGCAGCTGGCCAAAACCTGTTTGGCTCAGTGGATAGAGTGTCGGCCTGCGGACTGAAAGTTCCCGTGTTCGATTCCGGTCAAGGGCATGTACCTTGGTTGCGGGCACATCCCCGGTGGGGGGTGTGCAGGAGGCAGCTGGTCGATGTTTCTCTCTCATCGATGTTTCTAGTTCTCTGTCTCTCTCCCTTCCTCTCTGTAAAATATCAATAAAATATATTAAAAAAAAATAAAAAATAAAAATAAAAGAAAGGCAGCTGGCCCCTGCTGTGAAGAGCCCCTCCTCACATCACTACAACTTCAGAACTGAAAATTACTTACTAGGCTTGAGTCTGCATGAGTGGAACATTCCAGAGAAAATTCGAGAAAAATGTTAGCTCCGTAAATATTGGAGGCGTAGAAAGAGACTACTTACCGTATTTGCCGGTGTATAAGACGATTTTTTGGCCCTGAAAAACATGCCTCCAAGTGGGGGGTAGTCTTATACGGCGAGTATATAACAAACTCTGTATTTTTAGTGGAAATGTTAGGGGGTCGTCTTATATGCCCAGTCTCTTATACGCTGGCAAATACGGTATTTTTCAGGGCCAAAAAAATCGTCTTATACGCCGGCAAATACGGTATAAAGAATAGGATGTGAGCCTCAACAAACAACAGAGGAGGAATCTTCCAGGCCAGGGGAAGAGACCGCTGTGTGGCTACTTGCTGGCTGTGTACTGGGTGCTTTGCATACATCACCTCATTCATGTCCCTGGTGTTGCGAGAGGGGGAGTACGCGTGTAATAGGGGCCACATGCCTCTCTGCATGTTATGGGCATCTTACACCTGTCACCGGAGGCTGGGAGAGGCAATATATCCCAGTGTCCTTAACGGGAGAGACACACAATGGTGTGTGGGGCGCGACCGTTAGAGCTGGTGTTAATAGACTAAGGAATGTCCACGTTCGTCATGTCCTTGAAGCAATTCCTGGTAGTTTAGCCTCATTTCATCACAAGCCCGTCAATAATGCCCCTGGCTGGCCAGCATTTTACGGAATGAGAAATACCTCCAAGGTTGCACCGGGGTAAACGAGGCTAAGCCGCGTGTGATCACCCCCTTCTCTTTTCCTCGAAGGTCAAACTCGCTCGTAATTTAGTTTCTACAGTAGAGAATTTATCCTATCCTTTTTGGATTGACACAGTGTTTGTGAAATTAGGACAACTCCCTCTACATTTTTAGTTGCTTCCAGTCTTATGTAGTTTAAGCTTTTCTATAAAGTTCGCAAATGGCGTCTCTTTCTTTTTACAAAACTTCCTTTCTGGTATCTGTAGTTTCAGCCTTTTTTCCCTTCTGCCAGCTGATTGCAGTTGGCGCTCATCCAGTGCCAACAGGAATCCCCGATTTGAGGTGCGATGAAGGAGATTTTATTCAGTGCTAACAGCTCAATTATGATACAACAGGGCTGAGAACAGCAGCTGTGGGACAGCTCAGGGCGGAAGCAAGGCAGTGAGGTGGCCCTGGGGTGAGGCCCCATTTCCACTGGACAGCTCTGCTCTGCTCCAGTCTGGTCTGCTCCAGTCTGGCCTGCTCCAGCCTGGCCTGCTCCAGTCTGGTCTGCTCCAGTCCGGTCTGCTCCAGTCTGCTCTGCTCCAGTCCGGTCTGCTCCAGTCCGGTCTGCTCTGCTCCAGTCTGGTCTGCTGCAGTCTGGTCTGCTCCAGCCTGGCCTGCTCCAGTCTGCTCTGCTCCAGTCTGCTCTGCTCCAGTCTGCTCTGCTCCAGTCTGCTCTGCTCCAGCCTGGCCTGCTCCAGTCTGCTCTGCTCCAGCCTGGCCTGCTCCAGTCTGCTCTGCTCCAGTCTGGTCTGCTCCAGTCTGCTCTGCTCCAGTCTGCTCTGCTCCAGTCTGCTCTGCTCCAGCCTGGTCTGCTCCAGTCTGGTCTGCTCCAGCCTGCTCTGCTCCAGTCTGGTCTGCTCCAGCCTGGTCTGCTCCAGTCTGCTCTGCTCCAGTCTGCTCTGCTCCAGTCTGCTCTGCTCCAGCCTGGTCTGCTCCAGTCTGCTCTGCTCCAGCCTGGCCTGCTCCAGTCTGGTCTGCTCCAGTCTGCTCTGCTCCAGTCTGCTCTGCTCCAGTCTGCTCTGCTCCAGCCTGGTCTGCTCCAGTCTGGTCTGCTCCAGTCTGCTCTGCTCCAGTCCGGTCTGCTCCAGTCCGGTCTGCTCTGCTCCATTCTGGTCTGCTGCAGTCTGGTCTGCTCCAGCCTGGCCTGCTCCAGTCTGCTCTGCTCCAGTCTGGTCTGCTCCAGTCTGGCCTGCTCCAGCCTGGTCTGCTCCAGCCTGGTCTGCTCCAGTCTGCTCTGCTCCAGTCTGGTCTGCTCCAGCTTGGCCTGCTCCAGTCTGGTCTGCTCCAGTCTGCTCTGTTCCAGTCTGATCTGCTCCAAGCAAGATGTCTTCAGTGTTTCAACTAGAGTCAGAGAAACAGTCTTCACTCCCCAGTGGAAAGAGAAAGTGAACTCCCTGCATCAGAGTGCAGCTGACTTTCTGTTTTCATGCAAATGAGGACTCCACATGCTCATAGTTTGATTGGTCCAAAAGGCTCTGTCCTGATTGGCCAGAATGGAGCCGCTCTGATTGGTTGGTGAAGATG
This sequence comes from Vespertilio murinus, assembly GCA_963924515.1. Taxonomy (NCBI): domain Eukaryota; kingdom Metazoa; phylum Chordata; class Mammalia; order Chiroptera; family Vespertilionidae; genus Vespertilio; species Vespertilio murinus. The sequence goes on along the minus strand of OZ004716.1, from coordinate 5,008,764 downwards.
CTGAGCTTCACATCTCTGAATAGATTGGGAATGCCTCCGTCCTATAGGTTGAGATAGGACTGCAGGAACTCCTCCATAAGGGCTGGTTCAGGAGCAGGAACACAGTGCCTGCAGATGCCTCTCCCTTAGGTGCAATTTGGGGGAAGAGGACCCTGCTTAGAAATGGGTGCTATGCTCTGCTTTAGCATTTGAGCCCGCTTAGTCACCAGGAACCCTTCTTAGTGTCTTCTTTCTTACCCTTGCTAATATTTAACTCTGCCATTGAAATGAAAATAGGAGCCCAGCAGGTGTTGCTCAGTGGTTGGAGTCGACCTGAGAACCAGGATGTCACAATCAGGGCACATGTCCGGGTTTCGGGCTCAATCCCTAGTAGGGAGCATGCGGGAGGCAACCAATCAGTAATTCTCATCTCATTCCTCCCTTCCTCTCTGAAATCAATAAAATATATGTATTTCAAAATAAGAAATGGTAATGTGTAGATGATGGGGTTATGAGGGCTTTTACAAGAGAGGAAGGGAGAGAGATAGAGAGCTAGAAACGTCGATGAGAGAGAATCATCGACCAGCTGCCTCTTGCACACCCCCTACCGGGGATGTGCCCGCAACCAATGTACATGCCCTTGACCGGAATCGAACCTGGGACCTTTCAGTCCGCAGACCGACGCTCTACCACTGAGCCAAACCGGTTTCGGCAGGGCTTTCTGTTTTGAGCTCTTATTTTTAAAAAATCAAAGATACAAAATGTGTACACCTTTCTTTGAATTTAGAAAAACCTCTTTTAAAAAGTTTAACTGAGAAATGGGAACTAACACATTTTTGGTTTTGTGGCCCAAGTCGTTGGAGAACGCTGCTTGGGGTAGAGCAGCTACTCGGCGATCCTGAACCTCATTTCTTTCCTTCGCTCTCAGCCTGCCTGCTAGACGTCTCCAAGTTCTGTGTCGCGTAGATCTTAGAAGCTCTTTGGTTGGAGGTGCTAAATGTGCTAACTGTGTTCGATTCATTTCATTTCACATGCCTGCGTGCAAAAGCAGGAAGAACTCTTTTAAAAGCCCGCTGTAGTTCGCTTAGGGCACCTTTGACTGATTTTAAGAATCCTGTTCAGCGGGGGGATGTAGCTTGAGGGGTGGTGGTTGTGGTTTTGTCTTAGGACGATTTTCTTAACGTGAGAGACGGTTCCGTTGACTGGTTGAGAGGCACGATGGAGGCGAGCTTGGTAATACCCGTTTATTTCATCGCCTTAAAGAGCAGGGTCCTCGGCCATTTGCGGGCTGTCTGAACGGGCTGATCTGCTGGGAGTCGGGACACAGGATGTTTGGGTAACTAATTGGAGATTCCCCCCTGGTTATGTGAAGGATTTAATTACCACAACAGTTTCTATTTTCAGCAGAACTATTTTTGTTTCAGTTCTTTAAAAATGTGTCACACACTTCCTTGCCCCATTAGGCAGGCAGAATAGAACTAAACATAATTTAATATTTTCCTAATGAAAGAGGGCTGTTCCAACGAAGGAGGATGATGTGAGATGCTCAGGGAACCTGGAGGGATCTTAGGGAGCTTGCTTCCCTACATTACTCTCTACCCCCCTCCCTCCCTCCCTCCCTCCCTCCCTCCTTTCCTTCCTTCCTTCCTTCCTTCCTTCCTTCCTTCCTTCCTTCCTTCCTTCCTTCCTTCCTTCCTTTTTCTGTAAAAACAAACAAACATTATTTGCTTCTTTTAAAGTAGAGGGGGGAAAATGACCTGGGAAGAGGAATATGGCCACCTTCATGTGAACTTAGTGAATCAAAGACTGAAGCAACCTTTACTTTGCGTTGGTGTTCATTTCATTTGCTCTAATGAAAGCCATCTTTACTATCTTTAGGTTCTTTTGCTTTTTTTTTTTGCGGGGGGGGGGGTGTCATGCAGTGTTTCAAAAATCATTTGAGCTCCAGTAATGTGTTGTGCCACATTAGCCTATGGTCAGGGGCAGCCCACCCTTTCATTTTGTAAGCATTAGATTTGCCCATCTCTTATCTATTTTAAAAATTATATTTTTATTGACTTGAGAGAGAGAGAGAGAAACATCAGTGATGAGGGAATCATTGATTGGCTGCCTTCTACATCCCCCTACTGGGTACATGTGCCCTGACCAGGTGTCATAGGCCAGCATTCAACCATTGACCCACGCCGACATTTATTGTGAAAATTGCCCACCTGCTGTGGAAGAAGGCCTTGATTTTGCATTGGTGTTTCATGGTTGCCTTTCAGTTCCCAGTCCCTCCTGCTAGTTTTCTTCTACCTCCTTCCCCGTTTATTTTCCAATCCCTTCGAGTGTCCCTGAACCTTGACTTTAAGGCCAACAATAAGCAGAGAGTACCTTTGGCAGGTCGTCCCATTCCGGTGAATTTTAAAGTATACATGTGTATTTTGATTCTCAATTCTTAATGCCCTGTGACTCTTTTGTGACCAGTACCTTCTTCTCCCCCCCCTCCTATCTGTTTGACAGGTAGGGCTGGGTATTTGGGTACTGAATTCTGCTGTTCATGATAAACCTCACTTTCTAGAAAACTTTTCTTTGTGACTATTAAAATCTTAATGTAGGAAATGAGGTACCTACAGTTTGTAAGGTACATAGAGCTTACACATGCAGTACAAAGTTTACACACGGTTTGGTTAGGACTGAAGGGGACCGTGGCCTCTGGGGGTACATTTGGAACAGGCCTCTGAATTTCCTGGCGCCTCTCCTCCCTCTCCTATCCCCACACCACCTTGTAACCGTGTGCCCTTCAGATAGTACCTATCTGGTACAGGTAGGGAACCGGAAAGGCTCGGGCATCGGGAATGATGGCTGGATTCCTAACAACAGACGGAAACAAACTCTCTTTCTTTGGTTTGTGTGCAGGTTCTAGTCAACACTGCTTGCTGTGTTTTGATGCTGATGGCCAAGCTAATCCAGTGCATTGTGTTCGGCCCCCTTCGAGTGAGCGAGAGGCAGGTAAGTCCGGACGGCAAGGATGGGTTCTTACGACCAGATTTTTTTTTAGTTGATATAATTTCAAATTTCCAGAAAAGTTGCATGAATGCTACAAAGAACTTGATTCAGAGTTAACATTTTGTCTCATTTGCGTTAACATTGCCTGTTGTTTCTGTATAGTTATATTTTATGATCTGTGTGAGAGTAAGCTGTGTCATTATAGGCCCATTCTCTCCAAACACTTCAGTGTGTATTTCCTAAGGGCAAGGACATTTTCTCGTAAAACTGGAGCACAGTGGTCAAAATCAGGAAGTTTAGCATTGGTAAAAGTCTTCTTACCTAATAAAAGAGAAACATGCAAATTAACCATCACTCTGCTATGCCCACAACCAATCAGAGTGAGTATGCAAATTAAACCAACAAATATGGAGGTTAATTTGCATATTTAAGTGCAGAGTGGAGTAAAGCCTGCCATGTGGGGAAGGGAGGTGGTGGAAGGAGCTACTGGAGTGGTGCTCCAGACAGAAGCAAGGACTTGGTGGCTCCCGGGTGACTGGGAGTGAAGCCAGGGGAAGGAATACTGTGCACCGGGCCTCTAGTACTTTACATAATCCACAGTCCATATTCAGTGTAGCCAGGTTGTCCCGATATTATTTGTGGCTGCTTTCCCCATGACTTTTATGAATGGAGTTTTTAAAAGATGCATAGATTTTAGTTTGAATAATCATAACTATCAGTCTTTAAAGTATGGGATTCTTTTCCAAAGGAATTTACTGAGAGATTTTAGTTTTTCCCTTTGGAGAAGTAATTCAGGACTGTTCTACAAGCAGGAAAGTAGGTGATTTCTTCCTCTTTTAGGTGAGACAGCCTGACTGAACATTATTCTCAGAACGCGTATGTCAGCAGGACACGCTTTCAACAAAGAATGATTCCACATGATAGCGCACCGATCAGCAGTCCCCCAAAGCTTTTAGTGGGTAGAGTATGGAATGCTGTATTTTAAAAGTAAGAATTTAGAACTGGCCGTTGAAATAACAGCATACAAACAAAACTGTTACTTTAACTTTATCTCATCTCAGTGGAGAGACACAGGAACCTACTCCAGGAAGAGTACAATGGCTCCCTCCTTCCTTACCCTTCCAGCCGGACCTCCTGTTATCAGATCAGCGAGGTCTCAGCGGAGCTGAAGTGCGCTCTGTGGGGGTGGGGCTCCCGGGTGCTGTTATGAGAGGCCTGTTTTCCCAGAGACTTTTCATGAGTATTATCCCTTTCTCCAAAATATCGACTCCAGAGGTCTCCCAGATGGGACCAGAGGAATGTAGGCCTTTTTTTTTTTTTTTTTTTTGAGGATACAAAGCTTCTTTTGATGCTTTCTTCTTCAAGAAAAACTTGACTGGTGGGCCAGAAGCTGGTCAGGCCAGGCAAGCCACTAACTGCTGATGGGTTGAGCCGGCACTGTGGGCCTCAGATGCTATTGCTTTCTTTCTTTCTTTCTTTCTCTTTTTTTTTTTTAAGAAGTCATCTTTTAAAAAAAATATATTTTATTGATATTTTACAGAGAGGAAGGGAGAGAGATAGAGAGCTCGAAACATCGATGAGAGAGAAACATTGACCAGCTGCCTCTTGCACACCCCCCACCGGGGATGTGCCCGCAACCAAGGTACATGCCCTTGACCGGAATCGAACCTGGGACCTTTCAGTCCGCAGACCGACGCTCTATCCACTGAGCCAAACCGGTTTCGGCTATTGCTTTCTTTTTCTGAAATGTTAACTATCAGTTTGAAACTTACAGAAACAACCTTGGGGTATTCCAGAGATTTTTTTCAAGACCTAGCGGTGATCATGATGGGCACATTTGTCACTCAGCTCTGTGTTCAGGTTTTTCAGCAGAGAGAACGTTTTCCTGCGGTTCTGTGAGGACTTTTTGACCAACGTCACCCAGTACCATTTATTAAGCATTGCTTTGAGTCAGGACTCAACAGAATTGACACGGGTTTGCTCTGTGAGTGCTTCCAGTTCAAGACTAGAGGAATGCCAGAGGCAAAGGCAACCTGAAATGGGACAAATGTTCCACTGTAAGGGGGAGGTTTGGAGCCAGGAAGTTTTTTAAGCACTTAATGCCTGTTATGGCACTTGTCTAAGCACTGCACGTATGTTAACTTAGTGCCCCAGCATTTTATGAGGATGAGCTATAAGCCATGAAAAGCCCCATGGTGTAGGCGGGGCATCAAAGCATGGGATGCTAAGTGACTTCCCCAGAGTCACACAGCGGACAGACGGTAGGGGAAGAGTCACACCCGGGCACACTGTCCTAGGCTCACTGGGCTTTCCCTGCCCCAGATGTGAAACAGACACCCTCCAAGGACTTCCGGTTCGTTGTTCTCTGTTCACAGGGGTGCAGTCAGCACCATCGTAGAAGCTCCCAGGAGAGTTCTTTACATCGTCCTGTTACACATTTAGGTTCAAGTTCAGTTTTTATTCACTTTTGCTTTCTCTGTTTTAATTTTTGACTCTGTGAAACATTGACATGATTCAAAACTATATATAAAGTCTACTTAGAAGTTACATTTTTATCCCATCACTCCCATAGATGGCTTGGTATTATATTTTAATATCTGTTGGCTTGATGCCCCTCATTGCCCTTTTTGCAGTATAGGAAAGAGTTTTAAAAAAATATGTTTTCATTGAAGTGGTTAGAGAGAGAGGAAGTGGGGGAGAGACAGAGACAGAGAAACATTGATGTGAGAGAGAAACAGAGGTCAGTTGCCTTCTGTTTGCACCCTGACCAGGGATCGAACCTACAACCCAGGCGTGTGCCCTGACCAGGAACCAAACTGGCAACCTTTCAGTGCTCAGGACAATGCCTAACAACTGAGCCACACCTTCCAGGACCCCAGTATAGGAGAGATTTTAAAACTGGAAGTCCTCATGTCAGTGGGGAGAGTACAGTGAGGCCGATTGCACTGGTCATGAGATGTGACTGTGTGGCTTCTTTGGAAGTCTGGAGGATGGTTAGATAATGGTGAAGCAGACGCTCATACAGATGTTCACCACACTGTTTTCTGAATGAAACTACAGTTTCCGTGTTCATCTGAAACCACTTAAGTGACATATTCAGAGACTGTTCAGTGACATTGGGAAGGTTCTTACATATGATAGTGAAATGTTAAGGCTGATGCCTTTTTGTTGTGTATTTTTTTGTACTTCATTGATTGTGGGCTGCCAAAGGAGCTTGTTATTCTTGAATCTGAAGGAGTTTAAAAAAGTCTAATCTTTTCTATTGTTTGTTCTAAGAATCCGGGAAGCAAACATGGTAAAAATGCTGTAGCCCACACATTCTTGCTAGTTTGTGTTGGAAGTAAATGCGCTACTTAGTTCACAAGGCGCTAGACTAACAGCTCTCCCCTTTTGGTGGCTAACATTCCTTACGTGATTTAGGATTACAACCCAAACTCGCAGATTACTTTCAAGGTGACCTCTATTCTTCAGGGGCTTATTTTTCCCCCCTTTGCCTTTTGTTTTCTGTGGACAAGCGACAGAGCTGAGAATAGAATGTTTTCTCCATAGAAGTCAGCTTTCGTTACGTCAACGTCTCTCCAGTGGGTCAGGTGGGACGGTACTAACCTTTGTAACCCTTTCTCTCTTTAGCACCTCAAAGACAAGTTCTGGAATTTTATTTTCTACAAGTTCATTTTCATTTTCGGCGTGCTGAACGTGCAGACGGTGGGAGAGGTGGTCATGTGGTGCCTCTGGTTCGCCGGGCTCGTCTTTCTGCACCTGATGGTCCAGCTCTGCAAGGACCGGTTTGAATATGTGAGTGTGCTGCACTCTGGCCAGGTTTATGTCCTTGAACGTGAGGAGCCAGGTGAGGCAGGTCGGGGTAGCTCTCCAGAGCGGTGGTTCCCAACCTTCCTCATGCCTCGACCCTTTAATACAGCTCCTCATGTGGTGGTGACCCCAACCATAACATTATTTTCGTTGCTACTTCATAACTGTAATGTTGCTACTGTTATGCATTGTAATGTAAATATCTGTGTTTTCCCATGGTCTTAGGCCAGCCGTGGGCAAACTACAGCCTGCGGGCCGGATCTAGCCCGTTAGGCTGTTCTAAACTATTTTTTTAAAAATATATATTTTATTGATATTTTACAGAGAGGAAGGGAGAGAGATGGAGAGCTAGAAACGTCAATGAGAGAGAAACATCGACCAGCTGCCTCCCGCACACCCCCCACTGGGGATGTGCCCGCAACCAATGTACATGCCCTTGACCGGAATCGAACCCGGGACCCTTCAGTCCGCAGACCGACGCTCTACCACTGAGCCAAACCGGTTTCGGCTGTTCTAAACTATTGAAATAAAAAAAAAAAAGACCGTACCCTTTTATGTAATGATGTTTACTTTGAATTTATATTAGTTCACACAAACACTCCATCCATGCTTTTGTTCCGGCCCTCCGGAGTTTAAGAACCCATTGTGGCCCTCGAGTCAAAAAGTTTGCCCACCCCTGTCTTAGGCTCCACAGCAGCGGTTCTCAACTTGTGGGTTCTCAACCACTGACTGTTTCTTTTGTTTGTTTTTGTTGTTGTTGTTAATCTTCACCCAAGGATATTTTCTTACTAATTTTTAGAGAGAGTGGAAGAGAGAGGGAAAGACAGAGAGAAACACCGATGTGAGAGAAACACACCGATTGGTTGCCTCCTGCACACGCCCTGACCAGGGCCCGGGCCGGGAGGAGGTGCTGGCCCTTGACCGCAATCGGATTCAGGTCCCTTGGTCCGCAGGCCGATGTTCTGTCTACTGAGCCAGACCGGCCGATGCTCTGTCTACTGAGCCAAACCGGCGCGGGCCCCACTGCTGCTTTCTTGGGGGACTTTCCGCAGCAGCTAAGGAAGGCGGGATCAGTGTCTCACAGGGAGGTGTCCCCCCATCCAGTCATGTATTACGTGACAGCCCACGTGGGGCCCGTTCACCCACACAAACTGTTTCTGTCTCAGCACAGGAAGCCTTAATGTGTAACCTGAATGAAAGCTGGTCTCTTCCAGAAATCTTCCATTTCCTCCCTCAGTCTGCCTCTTGGAGCTCTCATGCTGATTAGTTTCCAGCCCCGGGCAAGGCCTGAATTAGCTCTCTGGTTTCCTTGGTCCCAGGAGAAGCGGATCCTTTCCTATCTGGGCACAAGACCTGCATCGCGGCTGTAGGTCAGGTCGGAGCTCTGCAGACGGACGCTCACTCTGAGTGCTCCCAAACTCATCTCATGAACCTGCACAAACCTCCAGTTCGGCCTCCAGTGAAACCCACTCTGGGGCCTTGTTTGCCCTTTATTTTTTAATTTTTTTAAAATATATATTTTGTTGATATTTTACAGAGAGGAAGCGAGAGAGATAGAGAACTAGAAACGTCGATGAGAGAGAAACATCGACCAGCTGCCTCTTGCACACCCCCTACCGGGGCTATGCCCGCAACCAAGGTACATGCCCCCGACCGGAATCGAACCTGGGACCCTTCAGTCTGCAGGCTGACGCTCTACCACTGAGCCACACCGGTTTCACAACTCCCCCTCCCTAACGGGTTTGCTGTCTACACCTTCCCGCTCAGGACCTACAGCTCCAGGCCTTCTTCTCGAGTTGTCGCCTCTCCTTGCATATATTAGCACAGCGTTACAGCAGGGAGTCTGCACCGGGTACATTTCAGTGTCCTAGTCCTGACGGACGCCAAGTGCTAGAGCAGGATCAGAAAGAAACAGCAGAAGTGGCGCTATGCTGAGCCTGTTAAATGTTAGAAGAGGGGCTGAAACGGGTTTGGCTCAGTGGATAGAGTGCCGGTCTGTGGACTGAAAGGTCCCAGGTTCGATTTCGGTCAAGGGCATGTGCATTGGTTGCGCGCACATCCCCGGTAGGGGGTGTGCAAGAGGCAGCTGGTTGATGTTTCTCTCTCATCGATGTTTCTAACTCTCTATCCCTCTCCATTCCTCTCTGTGGAAAATCTATCTATCTATCTATCTATCTATCTATCTATCTATCTATCTATAAATGTTAGAAGAGGGGATTACGTGCCTCTGGAAATTGCTTTACAATTGCCTTACAATCCCACTGGTCAGAGGATCCCTGAGAATTTGATATGAAAACATAAAGTATATTGTTGTACGCGGTAGGTTAAATGACAGAGGTCTCCATGCTTCAGCTCATGCTCCTATTCAGTTGGTTGGAGGATTTGGCCATCTGGTAACGGGATGGTTTTTCTGTGGTTCCCATCGGGCCACGCAGCTAAGCCCGGTCCCCAAGCAAAGCCACCAAGGTTGACTGCTGGGAAGAAGAGTGAGCTCACTCCCTCTCCGCTTGTCGTTCCAGCTCTCCTTTTCCCCCACCACGCCCATGAGCAGCCACGGCCGCGTGCTGTCCCTGCTGATGGCCATGCTGCTGTCCTGCTGCGGGCTCGCCGTCATCTGCTGCGTCACCGGCTACATCCACGGCATGCACACGCTGGCCTTCATGGCCGTGGAGGTGAGGTGCAGCCGGCTGTCTCTGCTCGCGTTTCTGGATACCTGCAGGGGAGCTACAGGAGTATCCACGGGTATTTCATAAAACGAAATACCTGTCCATACTCCTGCCTTTCATTTTAACAAGCATTTTTTGAGTCTGTTTTGTGTTGGGTACTGGTACTGAATGCTTTTATTTATGTTATTTCATGTAATTTGTTCTATAGTCTAATTAAAAGTGGTTATTTTTGCCATCTTTAAATAGTGCTTACTATATCCTAGGAGTTGTTCTATATGCCTTACCTTATTGACTCATTTTTGCATGTGCTTACTCATTTCATTATTCCGTGACTGGGAACCGGGCGTAGAGGGTGGAGCGAGTTGCTAAGGTTCTGGAGTGGCAAGTGGCACCGTCTAAGTCCAGAGACGCCCACGTAGGAAGGTTTTCCCTTAAGACACCATAAGCCCTGATTAGTAGTGAGTAAAAAGGAGTACTCTGTACTTGTTTTTTCTTAGGTACGCAGGAATTGAGATTTTATAGAGTAACATAATATTTAAAATCTATTTTTTTGAATGAGTAATTTGGTGTCTATGTATATTTTAAATTTTGCTTTTTAGACCTTTCTGAAAATACCAATTTCCACTCAATAGAAGTCAAAATTCTTTGGGCTTACATTCTGAGCCTTTGCTTTTTACCTCAGGCCAAAGACAAAATACTTTTTTTCTTGTCCATAATAGCTATTATTAATGGGGGAAAAAAAGAAAGAAATATATTAAGGCTGACAAGCTAATACCAAAAAACACTAAGTTTGAAGTACTAATTGGGAATCTGTTGGAATAGGGTTAAAATTATTTTGCTTATAATAAAAAAATCTTTTTTTAGCTTAATAGTGTTCATTTTTTTAGTATATAGTAGTGTAAGTAAAATTAGAAAAGGAACATTTAAGTACTTAATAAAAACATTTATAATCCTGGTTGAATACTTTCTACATGTGAAAAGTATGCAACTATATTTTCTCTCTTAAAAAATATTTTTATTGGTTTCAAAGAGGAAGGGCAAGGAGAGAGAGACATAGAAAAATCATTGATGAGAGAGAGTCATTGATCGCCTGGCTTCTGCATTCCCCCTACTAGAGATTGAGCCTGCAACCTAGGCATGTGCCCTGACCGGGAATCGAACCATGACTTCCTGGTTCATAGGTTGACACTCAACCACTGAGCCATGACAGCTGGGCCTATATTTTCTCTTGAAAAATATCTGTCTAAAACTTTACACTGACTAGTGTTAATTAGCTTATTTGAAATATATTTTATTATAAACCATCATTTGAATAATATGTGTTTTCCTTTTTTGGCTCTCTTTTAATCAATATTAAGTCAGCCTTAGAACAAGGTATGCCTAAAAATGAACACACTTAAATTAGGCCTGTGGATCATACTATCGTACATATTTTAGTTCATTACTGTTTATTCTTTTAAGATAATTTATCATGCTATAGATTTGCTATTTTGAGCTAAATTATATTTTTATATTCCTAGTGTTTCTTCTATGTATGGTTAAGTATTTTCCATTTATAACTGGGGGTGTCCTAATCTCAAATATTAATTTAACAGTTCTGGTAGATTAAGAGGAAAATCTTAATTTCTATAATACAAAGACAACGAGGGTTTGTTTTGTTTTGTTTCCTTTATTCCCTTTCCTTCCCCGCGGGCAAATTTGACTAAAAAGAAAAATATGACTATTTTTTTACAGTCCCTTCTTGTGACAGTGAGGACTGCTCATGTGATTTTGCGGTGAGTAGACATTCGGGAGGGAGGTGATTGCGATCTATCCATACAGTTGATTTTAAGATGTAAAATATATTAAAATGTGACTATCCTATATCATGTTTAAACCAAATTCAATTGTAACAAAAGAATATTAAGAGGATTTTCCTGTGTTCGTTGCAGATACGTGATCCACCTTTGGGACCTCAATCACGAAGGGACGTGGGAAGGGAAGGGGACGTATGTCTATTACACGGATTTTGTCATGGAGCTCACTCTCCTGTCCCTGGACCTCATGCATCATATCCACATGCTGGTAAGTTCTCAGGTTTTCAGAATCAGGAACCCTGGTTCGTACATTAATGTGGGAAACTACTTAAGACCATAGCAGCGAGCGCAGCCGTGCCGTCTCTCTCTGCCACTGGGTACAAAGCGGGTCGTGGAGCCACCACGCCAGCTCAAGGGGAGTGTGCCGACTCTCCTGGGAGACTGGTTAACTCTATGACCAAGTCAATAGGTAATCCTTTAGCAAACAGTTAAGAGATTCCTCTCTCCAGGGTTTCTGTGGGTGCTAACATTTAGCGGTTACTCAGTAGACGGTAAATGGGAGTTCTTGCAGAGTTAGCTACTTCATGGATTCATACACTTTCCATTTTTGTAGTAAAAACTGTCTTTGTACTTAAATCCTTCCCCTTCATTGGTTACGTTTTCCTTTGGTGTGTACGAAATGACAGCGCTGAACTCCTTCATTGGGTAGTACTTAAGTGATCTAATAGTGGTGAGAATTAACATATTTGGCAGGCAGTTTATTTAAATTATAAGTCTCTCAAAGAAGTATTTAAAAATTACTGAGATAGACTCGCACATTTCTAAATAATTTGAAAGTAACTTTGAAAAATTACCAAAAAAACCCCCAAAAGATGTATAGTTTTTTTTAAAAAAAGAGTCACACCCCCCCCCCCCCCGCCCCAAAATGCTTGGAGCTCACGGTTAACATTTTGACTTACTTACTGCTGCTTCCCGTATTCAAATGCATAACAGTTAGAGCTTCTGTTGCACACCTCACCTCCATCACTCGCGGGTTCACATTCATTGTTCATGTGTGTTTTATCCTCTTCCCTCTCGTTAGTTATTTGGCAACATCTGGTTGTCCATGGCCAGCTTGGTCATCTTCATGCAGCTGCGGTACCTGTTCCATGAGGTGCAGCGCCGGATCCGCCGGCACAAGAACTACCTGCACGTGGTGGGGAACATGGAAGCCAGGTGAGTGAGCACCGTGACCGGGCCCAGCTGTCTCAGGTCCCCGGGCCGGCTAGTGAGGACGTGGTGACGGAATGGGGAGGGTTGCAGGCTCTGGAGCCAGCCTGCCTGGCTGTGCATCCCCTCCTGCTGTGGGGCGAGCGGTCATTGACTCTGTGTACTTCCTCTCGGGATGAGAGCAGAACCTCGCTCCTGGACTGTTGGCAGGATTCATGGGAGGACAGGTGCAATCAGCTTAGAATGTTCTAGTACTGCACACGCAGCACGTGCTCAGTAAACACTAGGTTCTTTTTTTCTGTTGAATTTAGTGGGGTGACACTGGCTAGTAAAATTATATAGGATTCACGTGTACAATGCTATAATAATCTTCTGCATATTGTAGCGTGTGTTTATTAGTAAGTAAATATTAGTTCTTGTTATTATGTCACTTTTATCATCATCATCATTATTATATGGGAGCTTCCTCGGGCATCTGTCCCCCTTATTTAAAAAATGTGGGTCTCACTTATTCTTTACTCGTGTATTTATTACACACACACACACACACACACACACACACACACACTTATCCTCATTGAAGGAGGCCTCACTTGCCTGCCTGAGGCTAAACAAGCCTAAAAGGTGAGGTTAATGGGGACCCTCTCTGTGCCCGAGGGGACCGTTTGGCTCTTTGGGGGTCTTCACTCCTCTTCGCCCAGAAATGTCTCCTGAAGTCATCACTAGCAGGCGTCACGGTCAGGACAGAGTTTCTGCCTATAAACCCCTCCCTTGCTCTTTGCGAGGCCGTGAAGGAAAGCAGGTGAACTCTGTTTGATGGCAGTGTTCCGCTGGCTTCCTCTGGGCCTGTGCCCATAGAACAGCTCCCGGCCAGACGGAGACCCCCTGTCCGCCCGGGGCTGGGCGTGCGCAGTGGAATTGAGTCCCGCCGGGCGCATCTGTCGTCCGCAGGTTCGCAGTTGCAACCCCAGAGGAGCTGGCTGTCAACAACGATGACTGTGCCATCTGCTGGGACTCCATGCAGGCTGCACGCAAGCTGCCCTGCGGCCACCTCTTCCACAAGTAGGGGCTCCGGGGGGCCCCGTGCAGGGTTGGCGTTCTGCCGGGGCGGGCGGGTACTTCTGTGCTGGGCTCAGTGCGAGCCTGGCAGGGGAGTGGGGACGTCACCTCAGACCGACGTGCCCTTCAGGATGGCGAAGAGAAGGCCAGGGTTATGGCGGTGTGGGTGGGCAGACAGCGTAGTGTGAGGGAACAGACCGTTGGGGCAGGGAATAGTTCAGCCACGTGCATTTTCAGGTGCTCAGTGGGGCTGGGAAGGGAGACGGTGATGAAGTCGTACTGAAGAAGGGTCTTGGTAGGTGACCATGGATGTGAATGAATTAATGTTCACAGCTGAACGTTCTAGAAATATGCCAGAGTGAAGAGGTAACGTCAATAGGTGTCTCTCCAAATGCAGATCTCACCTGGCGGTCATTAGACAGTAAAATTACAACACGTTGGGTGCATTCAGAGTACTTCCGGTGAGTCCTCACAGAATTTGCTGAGGAGATGTGAATTTGCACTCTTTGGCAGCTCCTGCCTTCGCTCCTGGCTGGAGCAAGACACCTCCTGCCCGACGTGCAGAATGTCTCTGAACATCGCCGACAGCAACCGCGTCCGGGAGGACCACCCGGGGGAGAACCTGGACGAGAACCTGGTCCCCGTGGCAGCCGCCGAAGGCAGGCCCCGCTTAAACCAGCACAACCACTTCTTCCACTTCGACGGTGAGCGGGTCCCCCCGAAACGGTGCCCAGGGGGCTGTTGCTGTGTCAGCGAGAAACTGCCCTGACAGGCCGTTGGAATACAGCATCTCAGTTTTAATCGAGGACGCTCAGGAGGTCCCGATAGCGCTGAGGGGTTATTGTGCACCGGCGTTCTGCTGGGCTCTGTGTGAAGGTGGCTCCGGGCGGGGAGGAGGAGGACTGACATGGACTCAGCCGTGCCTGCCAGCAGCGCTCTGACCCCTGCGCCAGCTCACTGCTGGCAACAGTTTGTTCACTGGGTAGCACTCAGGCCTGGGACGCACGTCACGGAGCGGCCTTTTCAGGGGTGTCTGAGGCAGAAGCAGAGCTGGCGCCCTCTTGTTTGCCCACAGATGTCAGCATCCTGCTCCCAGCAGTGGGGGGAGGAGTGAGAATAAGAACACACTTAGCATACAGGCCTGGGGCACCGCGTCAGGGGCTGTGGGTCATCCTGGGCTCACACTGTCCGATTCCATAAATCCCAGTGCTAACTGGGCGCCTTCCCATTTCTCCCGGCATGCTCTCAGGAGGAGTGCTGTGGGGGTGTCTACCCCGGTGCTGTCTCTGTTTCAGGGTCCCGGATTGCAAGTTGGCTGCCGAGCTTTTCAGTCGAAGTGATGCACACCACCAACATTCTGGGCATCACGCAGGCGAGCAACTCCCAGCTGAACGCCATGGTGAGGACCGCCGGCTGCTCGGGGAGGAGGCTGAGCAATGGCGGGAGGGGGGGCTGGACACGTGCTCTGAGAGCTCCTCGCTGGTCCTAACTTGGCTCCGGCAGAGGGCAGGACTTTTGGGGCATTTTAGTTATTCTCTGAGATCACACAGAGTCTCGTGTCTTACATTTTGAAATTGGTTTTTTACCCTCTACTGGGTACTGCAAGTTCATTCTGTTGTGATCTAGGCCGAGCTTGGACTCTCCTGATTTTTTAGCCAAAATAGTTAGTGGAGGAATTATTGACTGGAGTGAATGACGTGCCTTTTATTAACAATTGTGCTAGGCCTAGCAAATGTTTAATTTTAATTAAAAATAAATATTTTTATTGGCTTCAGAGAGGAAGGAAGAGGGAGAGAGGGATAGAAAGATCAATGATGAGAGAGAACCATTGATTGGCTGCTTCCTGCACGTCCCCCACTGGGATCAAGCCCACAACCCGGGCATGTGCCCTTGACTGGAATCGAACCTGGGACCCTTCAGTCCCAGGCTGATGCTCTATCCACCGAGCCAAACTGGCTAGGGCTAGATTCTTTGCATTTTTCCTAACCTTTGTCACACGGTGAATTATTTCACAGTGTTGGAGAAACATGTTGGACCATAGTTGAAATTCAGTTTCATTGTGGTAATAAATGCGGGAGGGTTAACATGCATCCTACCTAGTCCTTCTTGAATAGGACCCCTGGCTGCTGGGGTCAGCCTGCCCAGAACCTCAGCAGGTCCTTAGTCATTTGCTCATTTGTTCATTAACCTTAATGTGTTTTTATTTATTTTTTATTTTATTTTTAAAAAAATATATTTTATTGATATTTTACAGAGAGGAAGGGAGAGAGATAGCTAGAAACATCGATGAGAGAGAAACATCGACCAGCTGCCTCTTGCACATCCCCCACCAGAGATGTGCCCGCAACCAAGGTACATGCCCTTGTCCGGAATCGAACCCGGGACCTTCCAGTCCGCAGACCGATGCTCTACCACTGAGCCAAACCGGTTTTGGCAATCTTAATGTGTTTTTAAACAAATTTGTAATGAAAGCCTGTGGCAGGCGCTACATGATGTAAACACGTAAACAAGGTGGGAGTGTGATTCTGGTGGGGAGACTGACTATACACATGACTACACACATGCTGATGGGTGAGTCTCTGAAGGCGAACTTTTTATTCAAAGTAAGGTATTAGTTACATAGAGTAATTCACCCTTGTCAGTATCCAGCTCTGTGAGTCTTGTCAAACTCATACAGTTGTGTAACTACCACCGTTATCAACGCAGAGGACAGTCCCCCCCCCCCCCCCGCCCCGATTCCATGGTGCCCCTTCGCGATCACTTTCTCCCCACCTCCGCCCTCTGCCAACCGCTGTAATTTTGCTATTCCAGAGTATCATATAAATGGAACTTTTGAGTCAGCATTTTTTCATGTGACATAATGCATTTGAATTTCACCCATGGGGTGTGAGTCAGAAGTTTGTTCCTTCTTGGAACTATGTCTTTAAGGAGAACACATTTTTATACCAACGTAATGCGCAGTTTTAAAAACTGGAATATTCTCGTTGAGCCTGCGTTAGGGGCTATTTGGACTTCTGTCCCTTTTTATTTTCAAATTGATGTCTCACGCTATGGGTCGCATCCTATAGAAGTATGGAAGGAGTGTGGTCGCATGGTGATCCGCAGAGTGGGAGTGGCCCTTACCTTCGCTTTCATGGCAGATGCCCGTTCGGTGCCCAGAGCCTGCCCTCCAGCCCTCCAGGAGGCGCTGTGGAGGGTGACCATTTCTGAGGCTTTATCTTTGTATTCCTGTAGGCTCATCAGATCCAAGAGATGTTTCCCCAGGTCCCGTACCCGCTGGTGCTGCAGGACCTCCAGCTGACTCGCTCAGTTGAAATAACCACAGACAACATTTTAGAAGGACGGATTCAAGTACCTTTTCCCACACAGGTAAGGCGGGGTCTTACACATGACAGAGGGATTCTGTCTCACAAAGATTTGATCCACTAGAGATTTTTTTAAAAATATATTTTTATTGCTTTTTTACGGAGAGGAAGAGAGAGGGATAGAGAGTTAGAAACATCTATCAGCTGCCTCCTGCACACCTCCTACTGGGGATGTGCCCACAACTAAGGTACATGCCTTTGACCAGAATCGATCCCGGGACCTTTCAGTCCACAGGCTGATGCTCTATCCACTGAGCCACACTGGTTTCAGCTCCGCTAGAGATTTTTAGTTACCTTAACAACTAGGTATTATTTATGATTTAATGAAGGGTTGCTGTGATTTGCCTCATGACTTTCTGAACTATGACTGAGAACAGATCGACCAAAGAGGCTCAGATTAAGACAGGAGGTCATAGCACTGGTTCCCTTTGGACAGGGATTGGCATCCTTTTTCTGTGACGGGCAGATCGGACTCTGTTAGGCTTGGTGGGCCTTGTAGCCTCTTCGTAACTTCTCACCTCTGCCCTGGTAGCACGAGGGCAGCGTGGAGCACATGTACGTGACCGCAGCTGTGTTCTAGTGACGCAGGAGTTATAACGGCAGGTGGAGGGTGAATCTGGCCCACGGGCTGTAGTTTGCCAACCCGTCTGTAGGGGATAACGCCCTCCGCTCCTGCTCGGCTTTGCATGTCGGCCTGGCTTTCCTTCGTCACAGTGGCTGTGTGAAGCTTGTGCTCCTGGCTTTTCTGAGAAGGTCAGGTTTCCTAGCCCATCACATAGAACCCCAGTACGAGTACTAGAATGTTAACCTCTTAAAGGCAAGCTTTGTGGCAGGACCAGAGAATCATCTGTCAAGAAATTATTCAACTTCTGCATATAAAAACATGGAAATCTATGAGTAACACCCCAATACTTGAGAATCGTTGGAGGGAGGAGCCTGGATCAGCGTCAGGTGGGCTGGGATACTGGCTGGGATACTGGCTGTGGCGCGCCGGTCCTCCCCTCTTTGACCTGCTGTTGGCTCTGGGTGTCCCGGCCGCAGACCCTGGGACAAAGCTTCAGTCATTAGTTTGTGTCCC
Source organism: Vespertilio murinus (assembly GCA_963924515.1). NCBI lineage: Eukaryota > Metazoa > Chordata > Mammalia > Chiroptera > Vespertilionidae > Vespertilio > Vespertilio murinus. Next base: position 4,990,814 of record OZ004716.1, on the reverse strand, counting down.
AGGGAGCAGGCGGCTTGTGGGCTGTGCGAAGAGGAAGGGGAGGTGGTTAGTAAAGGGTTTGCTACCCAGCAGGTTCTGGGCGGGGCTGACTACAGCTGATCCGGGGGTCGGGGTGGGGGTGCTTCTGGGATCCAGTTTTTGAATGCATTGTCCCTCCGGACAGCTGAGGAGCTGCTGTGTAGACACCCGTTCCCGAAAGTCGTTGGTTGAGGGCTGAGGCGAAAAGACAGCAGCTCCCGTGTCATAGACGCTGAGACGGAAGCAGCCGTCAGACCAGGGCCTTCCCCAGAGTGTGTGGTCGTGCGACCTGCTGCTGCCACTTCGTTACGGGCAGTCACTGCTGTTAGAAGGCGCGCGGTCTGCAATCGGAGCAGCGTTTCCGTTTCTTGGGGCTCAGACCGGGGACCTTAGCGCCTCTGCTTCCAGGCGGTCCCTGTGCCGCACTTCAGGCTCAGATGGCTCTGACTGACTGGTGCCGTCTCTTTCAGCGGTCAGATGGCATCAGACCCGCACTGAACAGTCCCGCGGACAGGCTGAACGGCGACCCGGACGAGGGAGAGATGGCCGCCCAGGTGAGGCCTGACGCCGGAGGGACGGAGGGAGGGAGGGAGGGTCCGAGGAGGTGTGTGTGCCTGGCATGGTCTCTGGTCCTGCCTTTTACAGAGTTCGTCTGTCTCAGGGTTTAAGGTGAACCCTCACTGTGGGCTGCCTCACTGTGCACGTCCTCCTCCACTCACACCAGTGCTCTCTAACCCCCTGTAGGGCCAGGCTCCAGAGGAGAGCTTAGGATGGGCCGTGTGACCCTGTATCTGTCGTTTTCTCTGAGGTCTCCCTGCCCCATCGGGTACCAGAAACCTTGACTGTACCTGGGAACTTGAGCTGACTCTTTTGACCACCCCTCCCTTCGTGGGGGTCACATCCCCTCTGAGGGCTCCCTTGGGCAGGACCCACACCTGCTCCCCACCCCCAGAGCCAGTGGATTCGAACCTGCTCTCCGCACAGCCCATTATCTGCGGTGAGCCAGTTCTCGCCCCGGATTTCTCCGTGTGTTGGCTACCGCCAGTCCCGCTGTGCCCAAACTCGAGGGCTGTGCGTGAGGTGACACTGTTCTGAAGTCTCCTCGCTTGCTTGGCTGAGGCAGAGGGAGGTGAGGGTGCAGGTGACGGAGAAGCTCGGAGGCCTGTCCTCAGCCTTGTCCCCTCCGCCCTGTCGTGGCCTGGAGGTGGCAGCTGGGTCTGTGTCTGCTCACAGGAGCGTACATGGGTGGCACCTGCTTGAGCATGTGGGGCCCAAACTGAGAGGATCCCACGTTTACATCCCGTGACACAGGAACCACACGATCTTCTATCTGTTCAAAAAGATCCTTAGAATTGACCCTTTCTATCTGCTTGGCTGTTTTCAGAGCCAGGAGGGGGTATAAAATTTGTGTGGTGAGCATGGTAAGACTCGTTTAAATTTTAGAGCAGTTATTGGAATTGAACAGAAAATTCCCAGAATACAAAGTGGGGGTGAACGTTTTTCTTTCCTGTGTGGGTGTGACCGTTCACCTGCTCGGTGTGAGTCGGTTCGCTGTCCCTGGTGCCCACACCCCTGGCGGGCTCCCTGTGGGCGCAGCAGATGGCTCCCGGGCCTCTGGCCAGGCGGCCGCTGCCGGGGGGCCTGTCTCACCGGCCCCCCACTTTCCCCCCTGTGCAGGCGGAGCGCGTGCCGCTGGCCCTCGGCCCGCGGCTGGAGGAGGCGCTGGACTTCGGGGAGCCGGAGGCGGAGCCCAGCGAGGGGGAGGACTTCGAGGCCCGGGGGAGCCGCTTCTCCAAGTCGGCCGACGAGCGGCAGCGCATGCTGGTCCAGCGCAAGGACGACCTCCTGCAGCAGGCGCGCAGGTGAGCGGCCGGCCGACCGACCGGGAGGGCCGGGCCCGCAGGGCCTCGTAGACCGGGGCCAGCGGGGACAGCCTCCCGTCACCCAGACCGTCAGCCGAACCTCCCGAGAAACCAGGGGCCCTGGTGACAGGGCTCCATGTGACTTCCGGCACATGGGACATCCTCAGCCACGTGTGCCCGGCCAGCACTCTGTGCCGCGTGCCCCAGCTCTTCATTCGTTATGTGGTCTCTCTCTCTCTCTCTTTAAAAAAAATATATTTTATTGATTTTTTTCACAGAGAGGAAGGGAAAGAGAGAGCTAGAAACGTTGATGAGAGTGAAATATTGACCAGCTGCCTCCTGCACACCCCCTACCGGGGATGTGCCTGCGACCAAGGTACATGCCCTTGACCGGAATCGAACTTGAGACCTTTCAGTCCGCAGTCCGACGCTCTATCCACTGAGCCACACCGGTTTCGGCAATGTGGACTCCCTTGACTGCTCTGGTAGGGAGCGCTGTGCCTGTGCCCATTTGGCAGGCTTACAGCGGAGGAGGCGAGACCTGGAGAGGTTAACTCGAGCGGCCCAGCCCGTGAGCGAGGGTGCAGCGCGGCCTGGGCTGTCCCTGGGCTTTGTGATCCTTGGGGACAGCGCCAGCATCGTGCTCACCCGAGCAGGGCGGGCCTTGTGCTGGGTGTGACTGTGGAGGGGACAGCCAGAGGTCGGACATCTGCTCCTCTGCTTGGGCCGGGCTTTCTCCGGGGCAGAGCTGGGACAGCCCCACGAAGGTGCCTGGAGACCGAGGGGTGCAAAAGGGACGCATCGTGTGTCTGTTCCAGAGCTTTCCTCGTGCCTCATGCCAGTCCATTCATTGTTTTCTGTTCAAGGCGGTTCTTGAACCGAAGTTCCGAAGATGACTCGGCCTCAGAGAGCTGCCTGGCCTCGGAAGGCGTGACCTCCGACCCCGTGACCCTGCGCCGGAGGATGCTGGCCGCGGCGGCGGAGCGGAGACTTCAGAAGCAGCAGACCTCCTAGCGCTCCCTGCCCTGCCCAGCCGCCTCCCGAGCAGCGCCCCCCGAGGCCGCCGCCGCCGCGGGCCTGACTGCATTGCCGCTGTACAAAGCATGTGGTCTTCATAGTGTTTGGACAGCTGACAAATGTAATCCCTTTTGTAACCCTTTCTCTGTGACATTTCTTCTCCCGTTAGAAACACTGCACATGTTAACTCCAGCATGATCTCTCCTGGCGGTGCCCGGACTGCTGGGGTGGGGAAGGCCAGGAGGCAGCGGGCAGCCGGGGGGCCGAGGCCGCAGCTCTGATGACACTTTGTGCCGAAGCCACACCAGTGCTGGGGTATCAGCCCCCGGTCTGGCAGGAAGAGGGGGTGGGGGCCGGTTCCCGAGGAGTGGGCTGTGCAGCGGGACCCCACGCCACCCCACTGGAGGGTCTGTCTCATGCTGTTCTCAGAGGCGTGCAGAGTGGCACCGGGGCCGGAACCGGGCCCTCGGACCCCGGGGCCGGCAGGGCATCTTGGAAAAATAACTCTTGGTCTGATGCCCGGAGCAGCCAGGGGAGCGTGTGAGCGGTGACTCGTGTGTCCCAGGCCATCGGGACTTCCTCTCCGAGCCCCGACCAAAGCTGGTTTTATTTCCGTTTATGCCGGTGCTGCTGCACCTCCCGTGCTCACCCGTGCGTCTGTGGGCCCCTCTGCGTGTCGTTGGCCCCAGTGTGTGTGGGGGGACAGCCCGGAGGGGGTGCGCAGCAAGCTCTGGCTTCTGGTTTGAATTCCTTGGTCAAGCAACTTAGGCACTGCCAGCGGCGGGGGGTTTGTCCTGGGAGGCAAGGCGGGCCTCAGAGATGGAGAGGACTCGGAGAGGGCTGTGCTGGAGAAATAAAAGCTACCTTTCTGTCTTCTCTGGAGCCTTCGTTCTCATTGCTGTTCCCGTGGGCGTGGACGCGGGAAGGTCGGATGTGGCGTCCACCTGTCGGAGCAGACGCAGGCCCGGCCCTTTGCCAATCCATCCCACATTAACATGAAGGATGTGAGACATGCAGTGATAGGTTACATAGTTCAGTTTTATGTCCCATCGGATTAAGTTTTTTTTTTTTTTTTCCTCCTTGATGTTTGAAAACAGTTATGATAGTCCTTTGGGGGGAGAATCCAGTATTACCTAAAATTATCGGCAAAGTTAAACGTATCTTAAACGGAAAGTTGCTAGGATGTTGCAAAGTAGTTGGAAAAAAAGAGTGATGAGTCCATGTCTAGGCCAAGATAATTTATTTCAATAAACCTTTTCCGAAGCCTTACCTTTGAAATGCTGTTAGTACATTTCTGTGATTTAAAACAAACAAACAAACAAAATGTGTTTTGTTTTGCTGAGAGCATAGCTACTTGGTTTTATTGTAAAACAATGGTAATAATAAAAAGCAAACGCCGTCCTTAGCGTGCTGTGTGCGGCTGGCGCGGAGCCGTTGCCGGAGCTTGTGGTGACCATGTGCCATCTCGGGTGGAGGGTCCCCATCCTTACGCCCGCGGGGGCGCTGCTTAGACCAGGCACTGCGCGTTTCAGACGTGTGAGCAGAGGAGCTGTCCAAAGGCAGCGTGAGGTCTGGAAAGAGTGGCCCCTGGCAGTGTGAGGGTGGTGGGAGCCGGGCCTGAGCCTCTCATGGCTTCTCCTTGCCCAGGAGGGGAGACCTGGGCTCACAGCTCGCTGAGGATTCTGGGTACCATCCACTCGGCTTTTGTCCCTTCTCGGGGGCGTCTGGGATGGATGCCAAGGGCAGGGGCAGGAGCTAGACCAGTCCCCTCGGCTCCCTATCCCACGGCCTTTCCCTGTCCTTGTTTTGTTGAGATACTGGGTTTGGGTCTCTCCCCCACACCTCCCATGTTTTGAGGCTTTTATGTGGTCGTTTTGACGTTCTGCGTTAGTTCAAGGTCCCCAGGCGGCCACCGGGCCTCATTTGCCACCTGAGCTGTGCACTCGGGGTGCCAGCAGACGGGGTCCCCTCTCGGGGTGACTCCCCGTTTCGGAGGAACGGCCCCGCGGGTGAAAGGAGCCACGGCTTCGCGCCGAGCTTGTTCCGGAGTAACCCGCCTGCTCGCCCCGACAGACGCCCTCCGTCTGGAAGCCCCGTCTCATCGCGCAGAAGTGGTTCCGTAACCCGCGTGGACGTTGGAGCCACCCGGGCGCGGCCCCCACCCCCGCTCCCCGCTCTAACCGCGTCGGCCCCCCTGCATCCTTCCCTCAGACGATGCTCCAGACTCATGTTCGGAAGATCAGGCCAAGGCAGTCCTGTGGGGAGAGAACCCTGCCAGAGCACGGCTCGCTTTTAGCAGACTCCAGCCATGCCATGTGCAGACGGCCACGGCCACGCTGTGGCCGGAGTGCAGCCTTCCCATCCACGGGGCTGGCGTGGGCCTCCCTGTGCAGGTGAGTTAGGGTGCGGGGGGGGGGGGCGCTGGCTGACCAGCAGCTGGTCTGGCCGAGCAGGGCCAGCTGGGTCTCTGCAGCAGGAGGGAATTAGCTTGTTCTCCGTCTCTGCAGCAGTATCACCCCCTCCCCCACCTCCCCTGGATTCCCAAGCCCTGGGGCTGCCCCGGGCTGGCCGTTGCCGTCTGTTGGGGGTGTGGAGAGCCCGTTCCAGTGACCTGACCTCCGAGGCCGTCCTGTCTCCCTGGCTAACGAGTGCTCCTGGACGTGACACAAGGACCTTGAGGGGCCGTGCCCCTTCCCTCCCGGTGCCAGGGTCGGCCGGTGTGCCGGTCACCACAGCAGTCGCCTGGCGGCCCCGGAGAGCGTGGTGAGACTGTGGCCCCGGGAGACGAGCTCGGGCTCCCCGTGCCCGCGGTGCTGATCTCGGCTGCCCCTCGTGTGTGTGACCTGCAGGGGGCTTCCCAGCACCAGGGGCGGGAACAGGCCTTGAAAGATGGCCACGTGGCCCGGCCCGCGTGGCTCAGTGGTCGAGCATCGACCTATGATGAACCAGGAGGTCACGGTTTGATGCCCAGTCTGGGCACTCGCCAGGGTTTCGGGCTGGATTCCCAGTAGGGGGCGTGCAGGAGGCCGCCGATCAGTGATTCTCATCATTGATGTTTCTCCGTCTCTCCCCCTTCCTCTCTGAAATCAATTAAAAAATATATGTAAAAAAAACAAAGGTGTCGCCGAAACCGGTGTGGCTCAGTAGTAGAGCGTCGGTCTGCGGGCTGAAAGGTCCCGGGTTCGATTCCGGTTAGGGGCATGTACCTTGGTTGCAGGCACATCCCGGGTAGGGGATGTGCAAGAGGCAGCTGATCGGTGATTCTCTCTCATCGATGTTTCTAACTCTCTATCCCTCTCTCTTCCTCTCTGTAAAAAATCAATAAAATATATTTTAAAAATATATAAAAAGCCGAAACCGGTTTGGCTCAGTGGTAGAGCGTCGGTTTGCGGACTGAAAGGTCCCGGGTTCGATTCCGGTGAAGGGCATGTACCTTGGTTGTGGGCACATCCCCGGTGGGGGTTGTGCAGGAGGCAGCTGGTCGATGTATCTCTCTCATCAATGTTTCTAGCTCTCTATCCCTCTCCCTTCCTCTCTGTGAAAAAATCAATAAAATATATTAAAAAAATATATATATATTAAAAAAATATATATATATATAAAAAAATAAAGGTGCCCAGTTTCGGGCAGAGGGTCCAGGCAATTTGGCCTCCTTCCTGGGACCTCCCATCTCCCCCCCCCCCCCCTGCAGTGCAGCCACTGGAACAGGAGGAGCAGGAGCCTGTGTTAGCCGGTCTGGGGTTACCCGCCCTCCCAGCTGTGCCCCCCTTCCCAATCCTCGACCCCACGCGGCCCTCAGAAACAAGCAAAGCCAGCTGCATGCGAGGAGGTGCCGGGAGCCGGGAGGACGCGGCACCTGTGGGCAGGCTGGCCCATCCCTCTGCCCTCCCTGCGCCCAGCTGGCTCCCCTTGAGGGTGGCACGGAGGGCACACGGGGAAGGTGGGGGTGGGGAGGGAGTTCTCTCTCTGCCGGCCCCAGCCTTGCCCGCCAGCCGCCCGTGGTCTGCGGCCCCTCAAGCCCTCCTTCCCCGTCGGGTGAAAACAGAGCCCGCGCGGCGGAGACCGGTACAGACAAACATTCTCTTTATTGAGCTACACGTGGGTTTTCCATTAGTCAGAGGAGTAGACTGGCAGTGTGTAAGATATCACAGAAACCTCACCGATTGGGAATAGAAAGGCTTAGAAAGACCGTGGGCTTTTTTTTTCTTTTTTTTTTTCTTCCAAGTTTTTATTTTTTTCCTGTATTTTTAACTTTTTGTGTGTGTGTGTGTGTGTGTGTTTGGTCGTTTTTGCCTCCTTTTTTTTTTTTTTTTTAAATCTGAAATGGCTGTGACTGGTCTTCAGCAAATGTCTTAAAAGTGAAACCGTGACGAGGTTTGGGGTTTGAACACGAGTCAGAGTGGAAATGACAGGACTGGGCATGGGAACTGGCTTTTGTATAAACACTGCCTTCCATCTTTGCCTTTTACATGTGTGTGTGTGTGTGTGTGTGTGTGTGTGTGTGTGTGTGTGTGTTTTCCCATCTTGTGGCATTTAAAAAAAAATGTGGGGGATGTTTTTGTTGTCTTTTTATCTGTGGCACAAACATCCATCCGTCACATGAGAAAGAGTGGACACAGGTCACGGAAACAGAGGAGAAGGTGGAGGACACACACACACACACACACACACACACACGCACACACGGGGAGCATCCCTCGGAGACCGAGAAGCAAAAACGTCAGAGGGAGAAAAACCCGCAACCCCGACCCCCAAAGACGAGGGAAGCGGCCGGGGTCTGTGGGTGCGCAGGGCTCACCGGGACAAAAAGGAAAAGAAAACAGCGGGAAAATGGTGAGGAAGGGGGTTGGTGGGAAACTGTTTTCCACGGGGCTCTTTATGCCTGTGATCCAATTCATTCTGTGGGGCGGCTGCGGGCCAGTGAGAACTGTGCTTTTTCTGTACAAACCTGGGGTGAGCGGGGAGCCGGAGTGGTTGGGGGCGTGTGTGTGTGTGTGTGTGTGTGTGTGTGGTCGGGTGTGTGTGTGTGGGGTGCAAATCACAGCCCGGTCTGAGCACATTCTGGAGACCTGGTGCGGACAGACAGGCCTGGCCCCCCTGCAGGGATGCTGCCGCCCCCACACCTGCCACCAGGTGAGATGGAGGAGACGGGAGTGCAGATGTGTTGTTTTTTATTCCAAAAAAAAAAAAAGAGAGAGAAAAAAAAGAAATATGGATGTAGTGGTGAGTTTTCCATTTTCCTCTTAAGCTACAAAGCACATGAGAAATGTTCTTGTTTTTTTTTTCTTTTTTCCTTTCAAATTCTAAATGTAGAGACTCAACTAAAACCGGGTTTCTACAGCATTCTACAGAAATACACAGCCGTCAGTCACTCTGGGGTGGTGGGTCGGACGGGGGCTTGGTACAGAAAGGCTGTGTGTCTTACAAAGGCCAAAAGGTCATGCTACCAGGAGATCAAGGTCAACAGCAGAGAGTCCGTGAAGCAGTCTGTAGAGAGAGAGATAAGGGGGGGGCCAGTCGGACCAGTTTCCTCGCCGTTAACAAACCAACAAACCAACCAACCAACACACCCGGGCGCACTGCTCCCGCGTCGGAGGCGGGCGGGATGGGGAGGCGTCGGAGGAAGAGGAGGAGGAGGAAGCCCAGCCCAGGCCCCCAGAGGCCTCCTCCTCTGTGGTCAGGTCTGCCATCCAGCCCCTCCCTGTCGCCCCTCCTGCCCCCCGTGTCCCCCTCACCCTCTGCTCCCTAGCGCCCTGCATGTCCCTCCCCTCAGCTGCTCTGACAAAGCAGACCGGGTCTCCCCTGCCTGACTCTTGCCTGCTTAACGCGGAGAAAGAGACCAGGGCCAGTGGGCTGGTCACAGCGATGGTTCTATAAAGTCCTTGAACCCCACCCCCACACTTCATTTTCCTGTTTTTTGGGGGGTGGGGCAGGGGGATGGCCAGGGCACTGGCCATTTTGTAAAGGGTTTGGGGCTTTGCAGAGAGCCGGGCAGAACTGAGAGCTCGGGGTGGGGGTGGGGGTGGGGGGGTGGGTAGAAGCAGACACAGGCCGGACCGATGCCGGCCCACTTGGCCTCCCGCTGCTCGCAGACATGGGTCTCAGAGGGTGAACCTACGGGCCTGGTCTCCCAAGTCAGGGCTCCATCATGGCTCCTGTGTATGTGCGCGTGCATGTGCATGTGTGCATGTGTGTGTGTGCGTGTGCATGCACGCATCGGTGCACACCTGCATGCTCACGGGCTGACCCAGGAAAACCTTGATCTAGGGGGTGGTGGTCAGTTCTGTCCGAAGCTCTTTCTAGTACAAACTAAAAAGAATTAATATATATTTGTATATATATATATATTTTTATATATATAAGTTTTTGTTACGCCTTTTTTTTTTTTTAAAGTTTATTTACCAACTTGCATTGGTCAGTGGAGTGTGGTGGGTGTGGTTGTGTGTGGTTGTGTGTGTGCGTGCGAGCTTGTCGGAGTGCTGGAGTCATTACCAAGTAGGTTGCTATACAGGACAAGAGGTCAGTACAAGCCGCAGCCCCGGAGGTTGTTGGCAATGATGATGTCGGTGACGGCGTCGAATACCACCTGGATGTTATTCGTGTCTGTGGCACAAGTCATGTGACAATAGATTTCTTTGTTGGGGGAGCGGTTTTTGCTTTCAAATTGTGCTTGGATGTAGGCGGCTGCGTCTTCGTAGGTATTGGGGCCTGTAGCAAGACAGAAGAGGGAGAGGCCCCGTGAGAGCCGGCGGGGGTGGGGTGGGGAACCCCCAGGCCAGAGGCGGGCTGGGGCATTTCCCAGGAAGCACGTGAGACGGCCCAGAAGGGAGGAGGCCACAGGCAGACACGCCCTCTCCAAGGCGTCTCACCGTTTCCACCCTGGGTGGACCCAGGAGCCCCAGGGCGGACAATGGCCACAGAAGGTCCCTTTGCTTTCGCAATGAGTACCCCGAGGCCCGCCCCGGTCTGCCCTTCACAGCACTCACCCCTGGTCTGAACCAGTCCTGCCCGCCCCGCCAGTGTGGCTCAGTGGTTGAGCATTGACCTGTGAACCAGGAGGTCACGGTTTGGTTCCTGGTCAGGGCACATGCCTGGGTTGTGGGCTCGATCCCCAGTAGGGGGCGTGCAGGAGGCAGCCGATCCAGGATTCTCTCTCTCATCATTGATGTTTCCATCTCCCTCTCCCTGCCTCTCGGAAATCAATAGAAATATATTTTAAAAAAGAAATGAAAAGAAACCAGCCCGCTGCTCTGATAAACCAAGGCAGTGGCCTCTGGTGGGGGGAGGGGGCCTGGCAGGTGGGGATCCAGGACTCCTGGTGTCGCGGGGGGGTCCTGGGGGCCCAGCTGGACCTGCACCTCTCCCTGCACTTGGCAGGGCTGGGGCGCCCCACGCAGGCCTAGTTCTTGGGTGAGTGGCCAGCTTTAAGGGCGCTGGTATCCCCCGGGTGGGAGGTTTAAGGTGCCAGCGGCGTGTGTGAGACCAGCTGGGCCCCACTGCCCCCCACCCCTAGTCCTCGCCGTCCCCCGATCCCCGCTGGGGCCTGGTGGGGATATCTGTGGAGGATGCAAAGATAGTTCTGTTTAATCAGTTGCACCCCCAAACCCACGTGGCTCTGCCCTGTGGACAGCTTTCAATCACCATAAAATAACAGAATTTCCTAAGCACCCAGCAAAGGAAGAAGCCTCAGAGCCCCTAGGACAGGGATGGGCAAACTTTTTAACTCGAGGGCCACCGTGGGTTCTTACACTGGACCGGAGGGCCGGAACAAAAGCACCCTGACCATGCTGGCACTCTCCTCTTGGGCTGCTGGTGAAGGAGCGGAGGGGAGAGCAAGAGAACCCTCCGCTCTTTGGGCTCCGCGGGCCGGATAGAACCGCCGAACGGGCCGGATCCGGCCAGCGGGCCGTAGTTTGCCCATGGCTGCCCTAGGATCTGGGAGCTTGGGACCAATGCCATCCGGTGCTGAGGGTGTGGGCCCCACCCTCCTGCGGTGGGTGTGAGCTGCATGGGGAGGCGGGGGCTTGGGCCACTCAATGGCTTCTGCAGCCAGATTACCCAAAGTGAGGGGGTGGGGTCATCCCTGGAGTCAGGGTCAGGGTGAAGACCAGCTCTGCACAGCCCACGGGGGCAGAACCTTTCTCTCAACCCATAAGTGGTGAGTCTGTGGTGCAGCCAACTCGAAGAAGAGACCGAGTGCCAGAGTGGACCCCGTCAAGGAGCTTCCTGCCCAGAGCGCGCCCACACGGGGCACTGACCGGGGGTGAAAGTGCCTGGGGATGACTCCGGGGATGCCCAGCTCGGGTCTTCTCAGCATCTGCCGAGTCCTTGCCCTTAACAGCCAGGCACGGAGCTCGCCCTGGCCATCCAGCGACTACCTGCCCCCCGCCTGTCCTCCGCCCCTTCGGCCTGCTTCCTGTCCCCCGTGGGCCTTAGCACCCCATGGGGCTACTTCCTTGGTGACAAAATGACAGTGCCATGGGGGTTGAACCCCTCTGGCCACTCTGCAGAACTCAGGTGTTTCCCAGATTCAGACCGACGTCCCTGGGGGCAGCCGGTGCCGCCTCCCGCACAGCTACTGCGGGGGCCACGGCCCAGGCGCCAGGGGGCGGGTCACAGGGGCCCAGGAAGAGCCGTAGGCTGGTGCCTGCCCGAGGGTCTGGTCTGCCGGGTCCCCCGGCTCCCGAGACTCCACCTGAACTGGTCCCGCGGGGCCCGGCTGAGGCTGGGAGACAGGTCAGCAGTGGCCGCCCACGGTCTGGGCTCTCCTGGGCCTGGGGACCTCGGCCTGTCCTATGCCTGTCCCGGGACGCCCTGCAGAGGGCGCCCTCCACCTCCTCCTCGGCGGCTCCCCGCCCTTGGTTCCCGTTCCCTGAGTAACCCAGGGCCAGCGGGACTCGGACCGGGCACCGGGCTCTGTGCTCGCCACTCGCCCCTGCGGGCACTGCTGCTGTTGCCGTGGTGCCCAGACGAGGAGCGGGGCCAGGGGGTTCGCCTGCCCAAAGCTGCGGGTGGTCTGGCTGCAGAGCCTGCTTTTGTGCCCCTGCCTGCCGGGGGCACGCTCCTGGCCGCTGCCCGACCCCAGCCCGCCGCCGCCCCGGCCGCCACCCCAGCTCCTAGCACCCGGGGGTGGGCGGGAGGGAGCCTTGCTGATTGACAAGCAGTGGAACACCAGTGAGGGGGTCCTGGCTGAGCCAACCCGCCACACAGCCTCCTCTACTGCGGGGTGCAAAAGGGGCCCCCAGGACCTTCCCCGGCCAGGGGGACCAAGGCTGGGCTCTGCACTGGCCCCGAGCTGTGGCCGGGCCCCCAGCCCACAGCAGCCGCCTCCCTCCCTCCCTGGCAGCCCGATGCCTCGTCCACCGGCTGCAAGAGCTCCGCGTGGGGTCTGGGATACACTCCCCGGGGCCAGACGGGAGGAAAGAGCCCCAGAGGAGGTGGGGGAGAGGCAGGCAGGGAAGGAGGAGGCTTGCAGAGAGGAGGAGGAGGAGGAGGAGGAGGGGGAGGAGGAGGGGGAGGAGGGTTTGGTTTGGGAAAAGACGGGAGGTGGAGGAAGAGGGGGAAAGCAGGCCTGATGGTGGTGGTGGGGGAGGGAGGGTGTGAAGGATCTGGTGGGACGTGGGCCGGTCTCTGGTGGTAGAGAAAGCAGGTGTGGCCACGCACCGGTCACGTGGCTCCCTTCCTAAGCCAGGCCCAGGTGCCGCGAGGCCAGCAGCCGCCCGGGAGGTTAAGGGGAGGCCGCTGGGGAGATGGGGGGGGGGGGAGGCCTGCTCTGGAGGGGAGCGGGGTTACCGGGGAAGCCACCGCCCTGCCGTGCCAGGTTCCTCCCCCTCACCGGGTCGCCAGGCATGTGGATCAGGAGGTCCACTTTCCCCCCCCCCAGGCCCGTGTCCTGGGAAGGGCCACGTCTGGCCACACCCCGGCGTCTCCCTCTGAGCCCTGCACTGGCCCGGCAGCCTGTTCTCGGAGCCACAGGTTCACGCCTGGGGGGAGGGGGGGGAGGCTTCCTCCCACACAAAGCCCGCCCCCGGGACACCCACCTGTGTACTCAGGAAAGCAGATGGTCAGAGGTGACTTCTTGATCTTCTCCCCAAAGAGATCTTTCTTGTTGAGGAAGAGGATGATGGAGGTATCGATGAAGAACTTGTTGTTACAGATGGAGTCGAAGAGCATGAGAGACTCGTGCATGCGGTTCTGCGGCCGCAGGCGGGGGGTGGGGGTGGGGACGGGGGGGGGCGGAGAGAGAGGGACGGACAGCGAGAGGGAGACACGGAGACAGGGAGGAGAGAGAAGAAGCATTAAGTTTGAGAGAGAGGAGCTGGGCTACTCAGCCACTCAGGGGGGGCTCCCGGGCCCGTGGCTTCCGGGGAGGCGGACAGACAGACAGACAGAACGGGGATCCTCGACACAGCACGGGGCTGCCCACGTCCCGCGACACGACCCCTCTACGCCCCTCGTCTCGGGGCCAGTGGCAGACAGTGACCGGACACGGCTCCCCGGGGGGGGGGGCTGAGCGCCGGTGACCCTGGGGGCTCCCCCTGCGGAGACCCCAGCCTCAGGAGGGTCTCCCTGAATGTGTGCATGTGTGTGTACGTGCATGTGTGTGTACATGCATGTGTGTGCGTGCATGTGTGTGTGTGTGCACGTGCTGGGGGTGGTGGTGATCGGATGGGAGCCCAGAGTTGGGCTTTGGCCCTTCCTGTCCAGACCTGCCCTCGTTAGCCCAGTCTGTGGGTGGGGGGTCCTCTGCGAGGAGCGAGGGGAGATGGGGCTGCCAGCTGGCTGCAGGGGAGCCGGGAGGCACACACTCGGGGGCAGGCTGGGGGGAGGGGCCTCTTGGCAGCGTGGGGAGGGTGGCTTGCTGGATGGACCGCCCCGGGGGCAAGGACAGAGGCCCTCGCCCTGGGAACCCGCCCCCCTCACACCCAGCTCCCCGGGCCCGCAGCTCCGGCCCAGAGCGATTCCGGGGTGCAGTCCCCCTCTGACGTCGTCGGAAGACGGAACCACACTCTCAGGGCAGGAGCAGAGAGCAGAGTGGGTGCCACTGGGTCTCCTTCTCTGAGATGGGAGGGCGGAGGGGGGGGAGGCAGGAGGCAGCCATAGGAGCTGAGGAAGCGGGCTGTTCTGTTGCCATGGCAACTCCCGCATCTGAGCAGGAGGAGAAGGAGGAGGAGGAGGAGGAGGAGGAGGAGGAGGGGAAGGTGGGGAATGCATCCTCCACAGCCACTCCACCCCACTCTGCACCCGGCACTTCCCCTGCCTCGTGCCGGTTAATCTCACCAACCCTTAGCGGGCACGGGAGTGACACGGGGTGGGGGTGGGGGTGGGGCGGGCAGCGCCAGGGCTGGGCAGTGTCCCGGGCCTCTCCGGGCACTCGGCGTGGTCTGTGGCCTTCCGAGGAGGAAACCACGAGGGCTACGAGGGCCCAAGGGCACCTCCTCACACCTGTGACCTGCATGGGTATCGGCCCAGACCCTCACTCTGTGGCTGAGGCGGGGGGGGGGGGGGTGGGACGGGCGGAGGTGCAGCCTGCGCCCCCTGTGGCTTCTCGGGAGCCACCAGACAGCGGCTACTCCTCCCCCAGGGACCTGCCGCCGAGGAGGCCGCTGTCCCTTCCCTCTGCTGAGCAGACGGGGCACACCCACGCAATCACGTCTCCCTCTGAGCCTCGACCAGTTGCCTTCCTTCTTGGCCCCCGCAGTCCTGCTCAGGGAGGAGTGAGGCTCAGGCCCGGGCATCTCAGGGCCTGTCCGGAAAGGGCGGAGGAGGCCTCCCGAGGGCCGAGGGCAGGGCCTGGGGCTGCGCGCGCTCAGCTCACCGGGCACCCAGGAGGGCAGAGTCGAGATGCCCCGGAACCCACGGACTCTGCAGGAAAAGCCCCCCCCTTCCCCGACACAGAGCCGCCTGCCCACAGCCACTCCGCCCAGCGCTGCCCACCGGCACGAGAGGCCGCGCCCAGCTGCACCCACAGCCCTGGCTGCATGCACAGGCCTGGCTGCACTCACAGTCCCAGCTGTACACACAGGCCCAGGTGCACCCACAGGCCGGCTGCACACACAGGCCTGGCTGCACCCACAGGCCCAGGTGCACCCACAGTCCCAGGTGCACCCACAGTCCCGGCTGCACCCACAGGCCCAGCTGCACACACAGTCCCGGCTGCACACACAGTCCCGGCTGCACGCACAGTCCTGGCTGCACACACAGGCCGGGCTGCACACACAGTCCTGGCTGCACACACAGGCCGGGCTGCACACACAGTCCCGGCTGCACACACAGGCCCGGCACTGCTTTGTCTACAGACACCGAGGGTCACAGTGGGGACATACGCCCAGCCGCTCCCAGGACCAGAGGGGCCACCAGGTTGGGGAGCTGAGAGCCAGGGAGGGGAGAGTCGGGGGGAGGGGGTTGGCTGGGCCGAAGGGGCTCTTCCTCCAGAGGCCCCGAGCTTAGGTCCGGAGGAAAAGCCCAGGCCAAGCTCTGAGGATCCGACTGGCACAGCGCCCCCCTCCCCGTCCCCCCTTCCAGGCCGGGCGTGTGGGAGGCCCTCTGCGGGCAGTCTAATGGGGAGAGGCAACGCCACACACGACAGAGGTCTGCAGGGCCCGGGGGGAGCGGGGAGGCAGAGGGCGCGGCGCACAGTCAGCCCCGGATTCTTCAGGAGGCAGCGGGCTCTGCGCACAGTCAGACCACAGCGCACAGTCAGACCACGATTCTCCACGTGGGAGGGCTCAGAAGTGTCTGGAAAGAAGAGCTGACCCTGCAGGGGCGGGGATAGGGGGCCGCCGGGGTGACACTGAGCCCCCTCCGCGCCCCACAGGCCGCCCCTCCCCACTCGGCTGGAGCTGTCACCAAGGAGCCGAGAGCACCGCTCGTCCTCCGGGCTTCCGGGAGGAAACAGACACCGAACCCAGTGCAAGCAGGAGGCGGTGCCATTTGGGCAAAGAGAGAGAGAAGCCAGAGGTCACAGCCGGACGACAGCCACCACCCCTGCCCGCAGTCACCTGCCTGCCTGCCCCCTCCCCGCCCCGCTGGGCTTCGGGGTGCCGAGCGCAGCCGGAGAGCCGGGCCCCACCCCCAGAGCGGGGGCCACACCCGCTCTGCGGGAAAGACCAGCCTCGGCCCTGGACAATCCCGAGGGCGGGCTGGGCACCATCACAGGAGTACTTTCCGACCCCAGCGGGGCGGGCCCCCTCCACCAGGCAGCCCGTGGGCGCAGGCGGGGCCCCAGGACCGACCTGAGCTGGGCACGGGACACGTGTGTCGTGTGTGTGCGCCTGGCGGGGGCTTGGACACGGACGGCATGCCACACTCATGCTCGGAAGAGCTGGCACTTTCTTTTTCTTTTCTTTTCTTTTTTTAAAGATACATTTTATTGATTTTTTTACAGAGAGGAAGGGAGAGGGATAGAGAGCTAGAAACATCGATGAGAGAGAAACATCGGTCAGCTGCCTCCTGCACACCCCCCACCGGGGATGTGCCCGCAACCAAGGTACATGCCCTTGACCGGAATCGAACCCGGGACCTTTCAGTCCGCAGGCCGGGGCCCTATCCACTGAGCCACACCGGTCTCGGCAGAGCCAGCACTTTCGTTAACGCGGGTGACCAATAAGTACACGACGGCAACCGGTGAATTATGACAACCACTGGAGATTTATTCAACCCACCGTCTCACCCTACTTACAGAGTTACACTTCACACGGGCGGGCCGGGGTGGCGGGACCGGGAGGTGGGGCCGCTGGGGCCTAAGGGGGAAGGTTTGGGAAGGAGGGAGGGGGCGGCCAAGCCTACCCCTGCCTGGGCCGGGGGTGGGGGGCAGAGAGGCTGCAGCAGTTTGGGGGTGGGGGGGGAGAGGCCTGAGGGGCAGAATCAGGAGGGAAGGGCCTGGGGTGGGTGGGGGGGAGGAGGGGCTACAGGAGCAGAGGTGGGTGGAGCTGCTGGCTGCTGAGCGAGGAGTGCCCGCACCCCGGTGGTCTCGGTGCATGGGGCCGGGGGACGAACCCTTTAGAGACCCATGGCTTTAGAACTTGGGGTGCTTCTTGCTCCTGCCCTGACAGGGGCCTGCACCTGCTGGGGTGGCATCTGCCTGGAGCCCCAGGACCCTCCAAGGGAAGACCCCCCCACCTCCTTCTGCACTGGGGGTTGGGGAGCCTGACCACCATCACCCAGCGGCACCCGGAACGGGCTCTCTGCCCGGGGTGGGGGCAGCGCTCACCCATCCTCAGACACAGTCCACAGGGCGGTCCTTGGGCCTTGCCCTGCCTGCCCCCCCCCCCCCCAAATCAGGCCAGACCGCCCTGGGGACCTTCCTTGGTTCCCCGCACGGGGCTAAGCACAGGACCACCCACAGCACGCCGCTCATGAGTCCCCCTCCACCCGAGACGGAGCCAGAACCCAAGTCATCCTCAGCTGTTTCGCCCCCTGGCGGAGCCGCCGGTGACAACACGGACGGACAGATGGACGGACGGGCGGGCGACGCAGAGGACGACAGTGAGGGGATGTCGCCCGGACACCCTCTCCTCCAGGACTCGCACCGCACAGCCCGGAGGGTCAGGGCACAAAACGAAGCAGCGCCTCCGGGAGGGCAAAGGGCAGAAGGCCAGGCGACCGGCTCCCCGAGCTCTTGCAGGTCCTCTGACCGCCGTGCTGGGAGGGGGCGGCGGAGAGGGGAGCCGTGGGCCTGGCGAGTCAGTGACTTCCACCTCTAGGACGTTAGTGGGGCTCGGCCAGCACCCACCCCTTTTGTCCATGGCTTTTGAGTCTGGGGTCCCCGGGGCAGAGGTAGGGGCACAGCTGGCCGCACCCAGGGTGACGGTGCCGGGAGATCGCGGCTGGGGCTGCCATGCCGGCACCGCCGGTGACGCGCGGTCTTTGGCTCCGGGGCCTGTCCCCTGCCGGCCCGGCGGCTGTGCAGGCTCAGCTCGAGGGGAATGGGACCGGGAAGGAGGGGGCTCCTGCAGGGGGACCCTCTCGGGGTTGGTTTCCCCGGAGGCTGGGCGACAGTGAGAGAGCAGAGCCGAGCCGGGCCAGGGATGGGCTCACCAGGGGCCCAGCCCTGCAGGCACTTGGCACCAGGGACAGCGCCCCCCTGTGGATAAAGCGCTTGGATTCGGAGCAGCGGAGGGGAGCTGCGCATCTCCCAGGCACCGCCCAGAACCGAGGGCCTGGAGGAGCGGGGGCCGGCCCGGAGCCGGGGCCCAGGGGCGCTGGGGGCAGAGGGCCTGGGGAGGCAGCCGGAAACCCCTCCAGCCGCTCTCCCCACGGGCACACGGGGGCCGCCTGGGCTGTGGGCCTTGGCATCGGCCAACGGAAGTGCCGGTTGCCGGAAGTTACCCCCACCCAGCCCAGAAGTTACCCTCACCCCCCATTCCTACCCAAGCCCCTCCAGAGGTCCTAGGACTCTCTTGGGGGGGAGGGGGGTAGATGGTAGGGCACACTTCGGGGTGGCAGGTCCTGACACCTGCCCTCCTCAGCCCCGGGGGCTGGCAGGACACCAAGAGGGAGGGAAGCCGGGGACTGGCCTCAGGGGCCGGTCCACACCCCCTCCCCCCTCCCCCCTCCCCCCTGCAGAGCCAGAATGCGCTGTGAATCACAAGGAAAAGCACAACTACTCACACCTGGAGCTGGGGCCTGAGACGGGGAGACGGGGAGACGGGGAGACGGGGAGACGGGGGAGGCGGATGGGTCACAGGGCCTGAGGCCCCATCGCCGCCGCCGGCACACGCTCCCTCCCCTCGGCACCCCTGCCGCCCGCCTCTCCCCCGGCCTCTGTCCAGGCGCCGCGGGCTCCAGCCCTCCCTCCATCCGCCACAGTCAGTCAGTCTCAGAACCAGAACCTTTTCCAGACCCGCGGGGAGTCCCGGATGAGGGCTCCCCCCGGGTGTACCTGGAAGGGGGGGCCCGGAGAAGGAGGGGCTGGCGCCCCAGGCTGAGATCCACGCGGGGGAGGGAGGAGGCGGCGCCGGCCCAGGCCTGAGCCCTTGGACCCTCCACGCACGGCGGGCCCAGTCCCGGCCCCTGCCAGAGAGACCCCGGGGAAGGGGGGGCTCTGGCTCCCACCGCCCCTCCTCTCCCCTCCCAGCGCCCCGCCCCACGGCGGCCCCTCCCACCTGCACGACCCCAGAAGCCAGGAGACCCTGGCGCTGCCAGTCTGAGCCACCCACTTGCAGGGGCTGCCCGTTCGGGGCCCCCGATGACGGCCGTGGCCCCACAGCTCCCTCCAGAGGCTAAAGCACTTGGAGACGGAGCGGAGGGGGCAGAGCGGCCCGTAGGCAGGCAGGCAGGCAGGCTGGCAGGCCGGACACTGCCCCAGGCCTGTGCCACCGTGTGCTCTGATGTCCCTCCCCCTTCGGTGCCAGCCGCCGTGCCTGCTGGTGCAGAGAGTCCGGGAGGCCCGAGCTCTGGCTCCCGGGGTTGGGGGGGCCCGGGCCGGGCGGGCGGGGGGGCCGGCGGGAGGCCTGGCCCCGGGCTCAGTAGAGGCCGCAGCCCCGCAGGTTTTTGGCGATGATGACGTCCGTCACGGCGTCGAAGACGAACTGGATGTTGTTGGTGTCGGTGGCGCAGGTGATGTGGGTGTAGACCTCCTTGTGGGCCGACTTGTTCTTGCTCTCGTACTGGGCCTGGATGTAGGCCACGGCCTCCGTGAAGGCGCTGGGGCCTGCGGGGGAGAGCGGAGCGAGGGCGCGGGTGAGGCCGGGCCGCCACCGCCGGGGCCTCCCGGTGAGAAACCCGGCGACGGCGGGGCGAGGGAAACGCGAGCGCTCAGCTGCAGACCCCGAGCCGGCTCCTCTCCAGCCCGTGGCCCCCCAGTGCGGGCCCGGGTGGGCAGAAACGGGGGCCTGTGAGCCCCCTCGGCCTCCTCCTCACCCCCCTCCCCTCTCTCAGGCTCACCGTCCGGCCCCAGACCTGCCCCCTCCTCCCTCGGGGTGTGCACATTGCTCCGATCCTGGGGAGCCCAGGCGGAGGGTTCCCGGGAGAGAGAACTGGGAGCTTTGGGGGAAGCCCCCGCCCCCCCCAGGCTCCAGGAACTGGGGCCCAGGCACAGTCAGGGCTGCCAGGACCCTCGGAAGGGGGGCAGGAAAGGGGGGGGGCTGGATTTTGGAGCCACCGTGCTAAGCCTGGCTGGCTGCTGTGCAGACTGGGGGGGGGGGGGGCTCTCCCTGGATGGGGGTTCCAGCCCCTCAGATGACAGTTCCTTCCCAGACCTGGGCTGGAGGGGCTGCAGGTCCTCCCTCAGGCCCCCTCAGCCCCGAGCCAGACCTGGTGCCCCACCTAGCCCGCCCACTCCCGATGCCTCCCAGGGCAGCACCCCTGCACCCCAACTTATATCTAAGAGGGGACTGGCTGGGGTTTTGGATGCAGGGCCCTCGGCTTGATCTTGGGGTGGGGGAGGGAGGCCGGGGGCCTGGTCAGGCTGGGGACGCCCGCTCTCCTCTTCGGCCAGGCCCTGGCGATCGGGGAGGGCTGGCGGGCCCCCAGGCTGCTCCGGCCGCCCGACAGTTAGGTACACCCACCCACGTCGCCATCACAGCACCCTCCCCGGGGGGGCCCGGTCTCTGCTCCCTCACCTCCAACGGGCCGTTAGGATTTCGTAACCCCCACGAAATGGGAGGTGTCACGACCGCTGTTAGTGAGGACCAGAGCGGTCACAGGAAGGGCGGAAGCTTAGTGAGCACAGTGGTCACAGGAAGGGCGGAAGCTTAGTGAGCACAGTGGTCACAGGAAGGGTGGAAGTTTAGTGGGCACCTGCTGTGGCCAGCTGCCACGCCAAGCGCTCCGCGTTCACCAGCTCACGTGGCCCTCCCGGCCACTCTGTGAGGGAGGGCTGGACAGTCACCCCATTGCACAGATGTGCACACTGAGGCCCCGAGAGGTTCTACAACCGGCTGCGAGGGGCAGGGGCAGGGCCAGGGGCAGGGCGCTCGGGCTGCTGGGCTCAGCCCCGTGGTGACCCCTTGTCGTGTGGGTGCTGCCCCCTCACGGATCGTCTCTGCCAGGGCTCGGGCCCCGCCTCCTCCCCTGACCAGGATGCCCCACCGGCTGCCCCCTGGCGCCCCGCCCCCCCCACTTTGGCACCCGGGAAGAGTGGGGGCGGCAGGGGGCTGCCTCCGGTGTTGTGTGGGGTTGGTTCTCCGTGGCCAAGTCTGGCACCCCCTCAGGGCACGCGCACGCGGGGAGGCCTCGCTCCAGACGGGGGCCTGCCCGCCCCCCGAGGGCCCGGCGCCCCTACCTGTGTACTCGGGGAAGCAGAGCGTCAGCGGCGATTTCCCGATCTTCTCCTCGAACAGGTCCTTCTTGTTGAGGAAGAGGATGATGGACGTGTCCGTGAACCATTTGTTGTTGCAGATGCTGTCGAAGAGCTTCAGGGACTCGTGCATGCGGTTCTGCAAGGGGGCGGGCGGAGGGGCGGGCGGGTGAGGGTCGGTGCCCGCCCCAGGCCCCGCCACTGCTCGGCGGGACGCGCCCAGGAGATGCCCACCGGCGTGGCAGCGGGACGCGCCCTCGGGGGACGGAGACAGGAGCACCCCCGGGGACAAGCGGGCGGGGCCCCGCCTCATTCCACACGCAGGCAGGCTGGAGCGGAGCGGGGCGGTCGGGGTTGGGGGGTGCACTGCCCCGGTCCTCCTCCCCCGGAGGGCTGAGCCGGCCGGGGCAGCGAGGTCGCTGGGGGGCGGGCAGGGGGAACCCCAGCTCACGGAGCGGACATGCACCATGCACTCGGGGCAGGGCCACCACTACCCGACACGTCTACACGGAACCGCGGGCCATGCAGACTCCTCTGCCGGGGCGCCATTCCGGGTCCGCCAGCGGGGGTGGGGAGGGGGGTTTGGGGGTGCACACATTCCCTTGGGGCACATTAACCGAGGACGGGGTTAATCCTCGAATTAATCCCGAGTTGGAAGCAGACACGAGGGGACAGCGTCTGGGGGGTGATCTTGCTGTGGCCTTGGTGTGGGTGGAGGTTGGGGTGGTTGGCTGGGCCACGGCTGGGCCACGGCCGGGCTGGGGTTCGGCTCTGGGCGAGCCGCTCAACCCGGCAAAACAGACGAAAACAGAGAGGAAGATAAAAGCCCAGCGGGAAACATGAGAGAAAGAGAGAGGGGTGGGGGGGAGAAAACCCCTGGAAATTTGGTTCGACCGGTGTGAGGGCCGGGAAGCCAACGCAGGTCCAGCCTGGGGGCCCAGAGGCCACGGCCACGGAGGGACCACGGACGGCTGCGTGGCTGCAGATGGGCACGAGGGCGGGGGGCCAGCCCGAGCCCGGCTGCCGGAGGGGGGAGAGGCGAGGGTGGGCGGGGCGGGCCTCACACAGCAAAGTCACCCGCGGTGCCCCCGCAACCTGCTGCTTTCAACTCCTAGCTGGTGGCTGCACCGGAGGGAGGTGCTTCCTACCTGCCCGGCGCGGAGGGTCCCTCAGAATCTGCTCATGGTTTTGGCCTTGGTTTGGCCACTGAGGGCCCTGTAGGTGGCGGTGCCGGTGGTGGTGGCCGTGGCGGCGGTGGTGGTGACGTGGTGGCAGGCTGAGACCCAGTGCCGCCGAGGCCACGGGGGTACGAGGGCAGGCGGAGCCTCCGGGCTCCTGGGTGCGGTGGGCGCGGCGGCTGGGCGGTGGGCGGCAGCCACCAGCTCCAGGGGCCACCAGACAGTCCAGACCCCCGCCTCAGGCCAGGGAGGGGAAGGCCGGGGCCTCGGTCCTGCTTCCAGGGCCGAGTCTGCGGCCCACACAGCCTGTCCTTCGGCCTCTCTCCTTCCTGGATGGAGGAGCCGATGGTTGCCACGTGCCTGGTGGAGTCCTGGGTGCAGGCTGCTCTTCAGGGCTGTGCCGGGCTGGGCACCCACCGTTCGCCGCCCTCTTAAGGGGCAGGACGTCCAGCAGCTGCCTCCTGGTCCCCGGGCCACGTCTGTCCGGTTCGCAGCTGCCCAGCGCAGCCGCGTGCGTGTCCTGGCCGGCTGGCTGTCGGCTTGGCTCCGTGGCAATGGTATTGCTCTCGCCGCTGTGGGCGCCTTCCCGGGCTGCTGGCCCGTCCCAAAGCCCCTCCTGCCCCCAGGAGGGGGCGCCGCTCTCTCCGGGGCTGTCCAGCTAGCTGCTTCAGGGAGGGGGACCGGGCCCCAGGAGGAGCCGGCCTGGGCCCCCCTGCCTCGGTTTCCCCAGGGTCCTCCGCTCCGGCCCCGGGGAAGAAGGCAGGGCGCACGGGGAGGAGGGGAGGTGAGTGAGAGGGACAGGAAAGGCAGGAGGAGGAGGAGGAGGAGGAGGAGGAGCACGAGCACGGAAGGAGAGCGCCCAGACACTGCCCAGCTCAGCAGCCGGGGCGGGCGAGGGGTTTGCAGACGGCTGGCCAGGCCGGACAGGGCAGGCAGACGGGAAAGGCCCAGCCCCGTGGTTAACAGAGACCGGAGGGCCATGGAGCTTCCGCCCCGAGGCCGCCAGGCCCCCTCAGACACCCCCCTGCCCGTGACCTGCGCGCGGCCTGGGACCCGGGTTGGAGCTGTCCGCAGGCCTGGCCGGCAGGACCCACAGGGGAGGCCCCCCACCCGCGCTCCAGCCCTTCACTTCCTTAGAAACCCACGGCCCCGCCTCCCACTCCAGACGCCGCAGGGAGAGGTGAGCCCAGTGGGTGGAGCTCAGACCCCAGGGTGGCCGCTCAGACCGTGCACGGCGCACAGGGGACCGAGGGGCAGCCAGGAGCCGCCCCGGGCTGCGGTGTGGTGAGGCGTCGGGTCCAAGCACAGCACGGGGTGCATGTCTCCCCACCCCCCGCCCCCCCACGCCAGTGATGCCACAACCAGCCCAGGTCACTAATGAAGACGGCGCCACCAGAAAGAGCTGCGCAGCCGAGGCCCCCGAAGCCTCCCCCGGGACAAGGCAGGGCTTGGGGGGGCTTTGCTGAACCCCAACTCTGGGGTGCAGCTGGGCCGGAGGCGGAAGGGCACGGTGGGCACGCCAGCCTGTGGTGCGAGTCCGGACCACCCCCCTTCCGCCCCCTGGCGGCGGCCTCGGCCCCCATCTGCCAGAAGCCCCGCTGTGTGCGGGTCCCTCGGGACGGCGGCTGCTCCCCCCACGGCACCGCACCCCGAGGCCCCCACCCCGCGGCCCGTCAGAGCTCCAGCGCAGCCAGGGACCAGCGGCAGGACTGGCGAGGAAACGGACCCCGAGAGAAGACAGGCCCCCCGTGAGTGAGGCAGGCCTTCCTCCACCCTCAGTGCTGCAGGCAGAAGTGCTGGCCCATGCCACGAGTGTGACCCCAATGCCATGGGCATGACCCCAATGCCACGAGTGTGACCCCAATGTCACGGGCATGACCCCCTGGCCCAGGAGCCCCACTCGTAGGAGGTGCTGTGGGCTTGTCTCGGCACCCTCGGGGTGGGCCACACCACCCCCCAGCTTCCTGGCGGGCTGAGGGAGCAGGCCCCCCGTAACCAAACGAGGACCCTCCGGGGCTCCCCAGGTCAGGACAACCTCCAGCGACAGCACCACCACCCGCTCGGCCCGGCTGTGCCGGGGACCGTCACCTGGGCGCTCCGGTCCGTGGCCAGTGACCCCACGGGCAGGCGCCACTGTCGCCCCGCCCCCCGCCCCTTCCTCAGGCCACAGGAACCGAGCGGGGAGGGTGCTGCCTGGATTCGGCCCCAAACCAGGACCCGGAGCGGAGTGACCCAGCACCCTCGCCAGCTGGGCGCCCCCCGCCGAGGCCGGATGGCCGTTCCGAGGCCCCGGATGGGACGCGGCGCACATCAGAGGCAGGAACCTGGGCTGGCCTACCTCCTCCGGAGGTGCCCGCTGCCCGGCCCTCCCCCTGCCCGGCGTCCACCCTGCAGGCCTCTCCGTGGGGCAGCCCAGCCCCCCTCAGGGATGGCCGTCAGGGCTAAGAACTGTGCTTTCCGTCTCATGCACATTCTTGCCAGACACCCCCCCCTCCCGATTCTTTTAGGACTGGCTTGCTTCGGGCCTGATGCCCCCAGACTCTGCCCAGTTTACCGGAGAGGCACTCACTGCCAGATGCCCACGGCCCGCCCCAGCTGCCGGCCTGTGGCTGCCTCCTCTGCGCCGGTGCCACCAGACATTCCCCCGACCACGGCACCCCCGCCGCTCTGCAGCTGCCGCGGGGACCCCCCGCCCTCGCCCGGCGGGCGCAGGCCACTCACCGTGGTCTCGTCTTCGTGGAGCACCTGGTCGTAGCCGCTGAGCGCGACGCAGAAGATGATGGCCGTGACGTCCTCGAAGCAGTGGATCCACTTCTTGCGTTCAGACCGCTGGCCTCCGACATCGAACAGCCTGCGGGGAGGGAGACGGGGGAGCTGGGTGGTGGGCGGCCGGGCCCAGGCAGGCGGGAGGGCGTGCCGGTCAAGCTCCGAGGATGGAGGAGGAGGAAGAGGAGAGGAGGAGGAGGAACAGGAAAAGGAGGAGAAGGAGGAGGAGGAGAAGGAGGAGGAGGAGGAGGGAGAGGAGAGGAGGAGGAGGAGGAGGAATAGGAGGAGGAGGAGAGGAGGAGAAGAGGAGGAGAAGGAGGAGGAGAAGGAGGAAGAGGAGGAGGAAGAGGAGGATGAGGAGGAGGAGGAAGAGGAGGAGGAGAAGGAGGAGGAGAAGGAGGAGGAGGAGGAGGAGGGGCTGGCACCTGCCCTAAACAGCCCCAGGAGGCCCCCTCCAGGTGCTCAAAGACCGCCATGGCCACTGGAGGGTGGTCTGTCCCACCACCGCACTGTGTGTGCACGCAGCAAGTTCTACCTGCCCTCACATCTCTAGAGCGCCCCCCCCCGCCCCCCAAGGGTGCGCCTCACCTGGCCAGGACACAGGGCTTCTACCTGTCCACCCCTCCGGGCTCTCCTGCTCCACCTGACACCCGGGCATCAGACCCACAGGCACGCGGGGCAGGCAGGCCAGGGGCTCCCGGCCTCCGTGTGCGGAGCTCACCCCAGGCGGCCAGGCCGCCCCCTGGCGGGGTCCGAGAGGTCCAGGCTCACACCGCGGGACCCCGTGCCGAGGCCCCCCCCCCCCCCCCAGCTCGCCGTGTCCTGCTCTCGGGGAGAGCCTTGCTCCTCCCAGGCCTCGGTTTCCCCAGATGTGCTGGGGGAGGGTGGGCCAGCTGGTCCCTGAGCCCCTTCCAGCTGAGATGACGTGGGTCCTCAGGGCCTCACGGACACCGTTTGGGCTTCCCCATGCCCACCCCCCACCCCTCTCCACCAGGTGTCCTGGGAGGTGACCCACCTTCGCCCGCTCGGAGGTCACCCAGGGACCGGCCTCCTCCCCAGATTCCCACCCCAGGACCCCTCTTCCGGGAGGCCTTCCTGCCGACCCCGCCCTGAACTTGGTGGGACACAGACCCACAGACGCGTCCCTCCTCCTCGCTCACTGCCTGTCCCCACGCGAGAGCCCCGGGGCCGGCGGCTCTCCGGGACTGAGGCCGGGGGCCTCACCTGAAGTGAAGGTTCTTGAACGTGAAGTGGGTTTCCACGATGCCGGTGGTTTTGACCCTGGTTCGGAGGATGTCCTGCTCGGTGGGCTGGTAGTCGCTGGCCCCGATCCGGTCCAGGCTGTCCAGGTAGCTGGGGGGGGGGAGGGGCACACGGGGGCCGTGGGGCCGGCTGCAGGCACAGCTC
Organism: Vespertilio murinus; assembly: GCA_963924515.1. Classification (NCBI taxonomy): domain Eukaryota; kingdom Metazoa; phylum Chordata; class Mammalia; order Chiroptera; family Vespertilionidae; genus Vespertilio; species Vespertilio murinus. The sequence goes on along the minus strand of OZ004716.1, from coordinate 4,964,325 downwards.
GGGGCTTGCTGGGCCACCCCCTTCAGAGCCTGGTCCCCCACCCCCACACCCCAGGGCCCCTCGAAAGCCATGGAGGGAATGCTGGCACCACCATGGCCAGGGGTGGGGGTGGGGGGAGGGTGGCCGCACATCCTCGAAGAGCCTCTAATTCAGACCGCAGGGGCCTCTGTGCTCAGCTCGAGGGACGCTCGGAGGAGACCCGACTTTGCCATGAGACCGACGGGCTAAGGAGGCTGCTTTGTCGTTTCTTCAAAACGATAATGGCCAACACCTGGACGCTATTCTTCACTTGCGACCAAGTCCCATATATTTTTAAAAAAATATATATTTTATTGATGTTTTACAGAGAGGAAAGGAGAGAGATAGAGAGCTAGACACATCGATGAGCGAGAAACATTGACCAGCTGCCTACTGGGGATGTGCCCGCAACCAAGGTACATGCCCTTGACCGGAATCGAACCCGGGACCTTTCAGTCCGCAGGCCGACGCTCTATCCACTGAGCCACACCGGTCTCGGCGGCCAAGCCCCGTCTTTCATTTCCAAGCTACATGTCTTCTCTCCAGGTTACAGGACGGAGGAGGGTCGATGAAGGCCCGACCTTGTCCAGCTGGGAGCTGGGCCTTGAACCTGGGCACCTGGCCCCGGAGTCCCGGCTGGAGTCTCTACAGCGTTTCCAAGAGGCGCCTAGCACCCGCCGGCCCTGCCGTGCCTCCTGAGAGCTTACCCGGGGGTCCATGGGGCGGGAGGGTCATAGGTCACATAGGGGGCAGTGGCTGGCCTGCCTGGGACCAGGGCTTTCAAATCAGCCCCCCCCCCCACTTCTGGAGACAGACCGGGCCTTTGCACCCCACCCGCCCGGGGCCGAGCACCTGGAAGGCTTTGGGGTCCGTACGGATTAGGGGTGAACCCGAAGCCAGGAGGGGATCTGGGAAATCAGGACTGGGCTCCCCCGGGGCCAGCCAGCCATCCGCTCTTTGTGCCGGGGGGCAGGGGGCTGCACACAGCCCACAGGGGAGGATCCCCAAGTGTCGGGGGCAGGGATGACGTGGGTTCTGGCTGCACGTGGGGGGAGGGGGGCTGTGCTTCATCTGTCTCTCTGGTCACTGTCCCAGCGGCTCTGACCTCAGCCCCACCCAAGTCCTGCCCGCCCTCCACGCGGTCCCTGCCCTCCACGAGGTCCCTGCCCCGCGGGCGACCGCCCTCCTGCTCTGGTAACTCACTATTTGGCAGAGTCGTTGAGCTGATACTCCCGAGAGCGGTTGAAGCACTCCTGGATCCCCGAGTCGCCCCAGAGGCGCACCATGGCGGACAGCAGCTCCGGAGAGAAGGGCTCGGTGTCCTCCATCCGGCTCACCACGTCGCACACCATCTTGGCGTCGGCCTGCGAGGGGACACGGGTGGGGCCGTGAGGCTGGGTGGGGACAGAGAACCCGAGGGACACCTGCCAGGGCACGGGGACAATGCTCAGCCCCAGGCCTGTCCGGAGGAGCGGGCCACTGTCTGAACCCCCCCTCCCCACCCCCCAAACCCCATGCCCCTGGATATGGGCGCGGTCTGCTTTCCCAGGCCTGGGGGACCGGTCTCCGCGCCAGCCTGCGGGGACTTCCCGTGCCTGCTCAGTCCTGGGGCGCACGTGGGCGGGAGGGAGTGGGTAGGGCTCGGTTCTACACCCTCCAATACCCCCGAGCAGCCCTGCTTTCGTCCATTTTGAAGACTGGCATTTTGCAAAGGTTTTTTGGAGGAAATGTCAATGTTTTTTTAAAAAAATATTTTATTGGTTTTTTACAGAGAGGAAGAGAGAGGGATAGAGAGCTAGAAACACCGATGAGAGAGAAACATGGATCAGCTGCCTCCTGCACGCCCCCTACTGGGGATGTGCCTGCAACCAAGGTACATGCCCTTGACTGGAAAAGAAACCCGGGACCCTTCAGTCCGCAGACCGACGCTCTACCGCTGAGCCACACCGGTTTCGGCACACGCTTCCCTTCTTTTCAGGGCAACATGGCCCTTCTGGTCAACATCTGCACATCCTTGGCAAAGGGCGAACGTTTAATAAAGGGCCTTTGCTCCCCCCTCCCCACCATGAGACATGAGGGGAGTGAACGGGAATTTTCACACGCAGGCGACCTGGGTTCAAGTCCTGCCTCCGTGGCTTTTTAACTGTGTGACCTGGGACAGACCACTTAAGCTCTCGGGGCCTCTGCTCTCCTTTGTCCCCCCCCTCCCTACCTCCCACCAGGGCTGTTTGTGCCTCGGCGGAGACAGGCGGAGGGCGGGACCCAGCCCTGCAGCAGAGAGAGCCCTGCAAACGGTAGTCATTACGAGCAAAGATGGAGCCCCTCAGACACAAGCAGCGAGCTGAAGGAAAATGGGCGCCCGCTTTGTGCACGGCGCCAGGCGAGCCCGATCCTCTGGGTAACAATAATCACAGTGATTATAATAACAACCCCTTCCGCTGGAGGAGCTGCCTTTTCAGAGTTTCCCCCTCCATCTGTAATCTTGGAGGCCAAGAGAAGTGTGAGTGCGTGAGTACACACACACACACACACACACACACACACACACACACACACACACACAGACAGACACACACAGACACACACACACACACACACACACACACAGCCCTCTGGCTGCAGGGAAGAGCCTCCATTCACCCAGCCCCGCCCTGTGCGCTGCAGTTGTCCCGGCTCCCACCAGGGGGCAGGAGCGCACAGGCCAAGGGGCGAGGGGGCCAGAGCTGGACAAGCCAAGCACCAGCAGCCGGGCAGGGCAGGGCAGGGCCCACGGGCATCGGGCATTGGGCATCGCTGCCTTCCTTGGCTACAGGCTGTTCCTCCGGGGGGGGAAGCGGCAGAGAGACCCGGCAGGCACCACGGCAATGCCAGCAGGTGGAGAGTGTCCATGGCGGGAGCAGGGAGCATTCTGGGCACTCAGCAACGGCCAGACCCACGCCCCCCAGGCCTCGGTATCTGCCTTTGTTAGTGGCAATGGTGGGGGCACTGCAGGCATCTAGTGGCTGGAGGCCAGGCGTGCTTGCGGCTCTTTCTTCCCTTGGGCTCAGGGGTCTTGGTTGCAGCACGCTGTCAGAGCGCAGGGTCTATGGGGTGGGGTCGGGGTGGGGTGGGGATGAGGGGGGAGATGGGGACCTCCTAGATCTACCTCTTGCCTTAGGGAAGGGAGCCTTCCTGGTTCCCCAGAAAGATCCTGCAGCAGAACCAAGGATTTGGTGCTGTTTGCCATCTTGTCTCCTTTCAAACCTGCCCATCCTCCTCCATCCATCCATCCATCCATCCCTCCATCCATCCACGTATCCCGGTAACACCTCGCTAGGATGCACCCCTTTTGAACACCATGCACCGACCCCCGCAGCCACCAGCTACCCTTGTTCAGCCATCCACTCACTGCCACGCCCGCCCACCTCCTAACCTCCCTCCTGTCCCTCCCCGGCATCTGTCCATCCATCCATTCATGATTCACGTGTGCACCATTTCTCTCCTTCCTCCCCATCCCTCTCTAGCCTCCCACCTATCCAGCCAGCCCTGCCCTCCTTTACCCACTGCCGAGGGGTCTCCACCTTCACAACGTTCACAGCAGCTGAGAAATGATGGCCCCCAATTGCCTGGACCCAGGATGAGGGGGAGCCGGCGGCTCTGTCCGGCTCAGGAGCCCTGTTGTCATGGTGACTCCTGGTCTCCTGGCCGCCACCTCCTCTGAAGAGGGAGGTGGACGGTGAGCGCTCAGCCCCAAGGCCAGCAGGGCAGAGGGGAGGAAGGAGAGAGGGAGGTACCCCCTCCCTGCCCACCTGCCCCAGCGGCTGGGCGGACACTTGGCCTCCAGGGAGGCGGGCAGGATCACGGTTCCTGGGAACCCCGACACCCACTCCCGCCGCTGCCTCCTAAGCTGAAAGGGACAGGAGCTGCCACTTCCCTGGTCCTGGGAGGGGGGGAGCAGCTGCCTCCCAAGAGGCCCAGCTTCTGCAGCACCAGGGGAGGCTGGGTGGGAGGGCGCCTGGGTCCCTTCCAAGCAGCAGCCAGCAGGCCGCCCCATCACCACAGGGCAAGGCTGACCAGGGACGGAAGTCTGACTTGTCCCGGGTATTACGGGAAGCCATGGAGGCTTAAAGGAGAGAAGAAATGCCTGACCAACGTGGCTCAGGGGTTGAGCATAGACCTAGGAACCAGGAGGTCATGGTTCGATTCCCAGTTGGGCCACATGCCCGGGGTTGTGGGCTTGACGCCCCAGTGTGGGGCGTGCAAGAGATGATCCACGATTCTCTCTCATCTCTGACGCTTCTCTCTCGCTCTCTCCTTCTCCCTTCCTCTCTGAAATCAATACAAATATATTTAAAAAAATAAAGGGGAGAAGAAATGGCATTCTGTTTTTGAAGCTCCCCATGGCCTCTGGGGGTACGGGAGAGCTGAAGTGAGAGTGGCTACAGGGCACACCCAGGAGGCGGGTGCCGGCAACAGAGGAGAAGGCACTTGCCAAAACCGGTGTGCTCAGTGGATAGAGCCTGAGACTGAAAGGTCCCAGGTTCGATTCCGGTCAAGGGCACGAACATTGGTTGCAGGCACATCCCCGTGAGGGGTGTGTAGGAGGCAGCTGGTCGATGTACCTCTCTCATCGACGTTTCTAGCTCTCTACCCCTCTCCCTTCCTCTGTGTGAAAAATCAATTTAAAAAAATAATAAAAAAATAAAAATCTGAGAACTTTAACAAAAAAAAAAAAAAAAAAAAGGAGAAGGCACTGGAGGTATGGGAGGCGGGGGCCGGAAACGCCCTTAGAAACACCGCCACCTACACTCTCTCTGAGGCGGGCCGTCCTAGGTTTTGGTCTTGGCTCCGCCACTACCTGTCTGTGTAGACCGCCCAAGCCTTAGCTCTCCCATCCGAACAGTAGTCCCCGCTCCTCCGGCTGCTGGCCGTGAGGACTGGAGGAGGTCATACACCCGGCGCTGTCGTGTCAGCACGTCCACTGTCACTATGCCCCGTGGCCACCCATTTCTTGTAGGCAAGCCAACCTTGCCTATAAGATTGTGCCATTGTTACAGGTTGACTTCTGAGCACCAAGATGGCACACGTAAGTCGCCTGCCTGGCGCGGCCCCTCTGTTTCTCCGGGCTCCTCATCGGCCCGCTGCTCTCCCCTCCCCGCGGTAAGTGCTGCGAGGCGTGCTCCACCCCCCGGGCGCTCCCCGTGCCAATCCAGTTAGTAATATTCTGACATAAATACAAATATAAACACGGATCTACATCTGCCTCCCAGGCTTCCGTGACTGGAGGGAGGCGGCTTTCCGAAATCACCCAGGGAGCCCACGGCGTACGGGAAAGAGAGATTCAGGGACGAGAAGGGCAGGGAAGAGGAAGGGCTGGGAGAGACCCGGGAGGAAGGGGAGGAGGGAGGAGGGCACGGTGAACGCTGGGTGACAGCAGCTCCTCGGTCACGTGTGACACCACGCCAAGGCCCTTTCTGAAAAGGCCTCTCATGGGGAGAATTGGAAGCAGCAGGCCCAGGGCCCCGAGGATCTGCTCCCATTTCACCATTCCGTAGGGAGCCAGCAAAGCCTTCCTTCTCCAGGGCAGAGGAGACCTAGGAAGGCTGGCTGGACCCCCCCCACCCCGCCCCCCAACACTGGGGGCTGCAACCGGAGCGTGAAGGGGAGCGTGTCTGTGAAACGAGCCCAACCCGGGAACGTACGGAGCCCTCGGGGGTCAGGGAAGCTCAGCCACACTGGGGTCCCCCCTGCGCTGCGATCTCTGCCCAGTCCCTGTAAGACCTCTGGCCTGGTGCGTGTCGCCCGTTCCTTTTACTGGACTCGGGAGGCCCTCCAACGCCACCCCCTGGTCCTGTTCTAGTCTCAGGGCCATCATGGGCTAGAAGGGCCGCGTGCTTGCTTTCCGGCTTCGTAGGAAAATAGACACATCCCCCTCGTGATGAAGAATGCGCTGGCTGAGTGTGGCCGGCGTGTGCTCCGCCCGAGGGGAGCTGTCACTCCCCCGCTGTCATCGCTGTCACCCAGAAGTGCGGGAGGGCGGGGTGACCGTGAGTCTCTCCAGGCACCTGCTTCTGGAGTCCCCTTGCCCCCCAATGTGGGGTGCCAGCCCCCTTCCTGCCAGGGCCTGGACCCCCTTCCCTTCCCCCCGGCCTGGGCTCCTCCCGCCCCTCTCTTCGAATATCACCACCCCATGTTTGCACCTATGACAAAACCGTCCTGCACACAGAGAACTTATTTTTTAAAAAAATTATCTAGCTGAAACTGGTTTGGCTCAGTGGTTGAGCGTCGGTCTGTGGACTGAAGGGTCCCGGGTTCGATTCCGGTCAAGGGCATGCACCTTGGTTGCGGGCACATCCCCAATGGGGGCTGTGCAGGAGGCGGCTGGTGGATGTTTCTCTCTCATCAACGTTTCTAGCTCTCTATCTCTCTCCCTTCCTCTCTGTAAAATATCAATAAAATATATTAAAAAAATATATTAAAAAATTATCTAGTTCTCCAAGAGGGAGGGAATCTGCCGGGCCCAGCCCAGCTGTATCCATTTTCCCGTGGTCCCCTCGCCTCTCCTCCAACTCAGCAAAACCCGAGTTTGTAAGAAGGAGCAAAGTACTCGGCCCTGCATTGCCCGGCCACTGGTCCGCTCGGCCCAGACGACTAACCCAGGATTTCCCAGTGCAACCCCACCAGCATGACGTCACGTTCATAAAAAAAAAAATACTAGGAAACAACCCAAATTCAAAACTTGTGAAGAAGGCTCACCCACAGCCACGAACACGCACGCACACAAGCTGAGCAAACAAGGCAGGCGTGCAGCGTCGGGGCCTGTGTTTGCCGAGGACACGGGCTGGTCAGTCCCAGGTCCAGGAGCGGAATCGGCGTGACCTCTGCAACTTGGGGGTCAAGGTGGGCCCGTTGGGGAGGCTGCGGTGTGGGTGAGGGGCTGGGGTGAGTGTTTCCTGGAGAGAGAGGGGTCGCCCTTGACTGAGCTGGGGGGCAGGTGGCCTCCATCTGACCCCCATCCTGGGCACGGGGATCCCCGGTCCGCCCCAAAGGACTGTTTTCTCAACGAGGAGGTGACGGCTGATTCCCACTGGGAGGTGCTGCTGCCTCCTCAGGCGTCGGCACTTTAACCAGGATTCCCAGAGACAGAAAGGCCTTTCACACCAAGAGGGCTCCATCCCCAACTGGGGGGTTAGGCCTGGGGGACACACTGGGAGGGGGCGCAGCTCTACCCTTGGGCAATATGCCCCCGTAGGAGGAGTTCTGGGGTTGTCTCCTTTTATTCCGGGAGAAGACCCGTGGGTCCCAGAACCGAATCAGACTCTGACCCGGAGCCCCGAGGTCCCATCACAGCCTCTGCTCAGCTTCCCAGAAATCTCCCCCAAAGCAAGGCGCTCTGGCTGCAGACAAAGGTGTGCTTTCCAGACAACACCGGGGTGGCTCAGTGGATAGAGCGTTGGCCCTGGTGCCTGAAAGGTCCCAGGTTCGATTCCGGCCAAGGGCATGCACCTTGGTTATGGGCACATCCCCAGTAGGGGGCGTGCAGGAGGCAGCGGATGGATGTTTCTCTCTCATCAATGTTTCTAACTCTCTATCCCTCTCCCTTCTTCTCTGTAAAAAAATCAATAAAATATATATTATAAAAAAAAGTGTGATTTCCAGTCCCCACTGCCCTGGGCCCGGGCCGCTGGGGCCCAGCAGGTTGGGGGGAGAGGTGACAGGCACCTGAGGGGCTCTGACCTTTGGACCCCTGGATCCTTGACCTCCGCAGCCTTATGCCTGCTCCCCGGGCAGGGGCTGGGGGCAGCCGGAGCCCAGTCCATGCTGAAGCTACTCCCACACAACCGGGGAGCCCCCTCAGCAGCCCCTTGTGTGTGCGGTGGCACCCTTGAACGCAGCCTTGGCCGCCGCCTGGGAGACGCACGCCCCGCCCGCCAAGCCCAAGGCCTCCGTTCGGCTGAGCTCAATCCCCCAGCCCCGCACCCTGGCAACCGGCCTTTGGGGGATTTACATCTCATGCATCCCAACCGGGGAGCGGCCATTCAGCAAGTTGTTGGTGGTGGTGGTGGTGGGGGGGGACCCCACAACACAAAACAAATGTGCCTTAACCCGCCTCCCCCCCACCAAGAGCACAGCCCAGAGCCAAGCAGAAGCAACAATAAAAATTTCCCACAAGCCCCCTGGGCCTTGGCCGGCAATCAACAACCCACCAGGAATTCAAACTTAATCAAACGTTCATGTCCTCCTTGTAAAGCTCAGGAAATCGGTAATTGGCTTTATAATTGAGTTTGCTGATCACGTATCAAAGCGACGGGCCCCTGCCAGAGGCCGAGGGGTGGCCCGGCTCCGGCGGGGACGGCCCAGGCCGCTCTGGAAGGTCGGGGAGGGGCGCTGGCTGCGGGTGGGCTAAGGCCAGAGCCCGGCATTTATGACCAGAGCCTGCCCTGGCCAGGGGGTCTCCCCCAAACACTCCCCCCAGGAGCCCCGTGTTTCTGATTCCTTTAGCGACGGTGGCCGAGGCGCGCGGGGGGAAGACGGGGAGGCGGGAGGCCGGGAGACCGTGTGGGTAGGGAGCGAGGAGGCCTGTGGGTCGGGGGCAGGCCCTGGGCAGAGCCTGGGAGGCCATCGGGCCAAAGCCATTCTGGAAAGGAAGTGGGGGGCAGGAGGAGTCAAGTACGGGACTCAAGTACGGGGCTGGGGGGAGGGGGGCTCGGAAGCCTGGCTCCCGCAGGGCCCTGGGGGACACGGGGGGACGTGCCTGAGGCCGCACGCAGGGGGAGCTGGGCGGGCCGGAGACAGCTCTCCTGTGGAGGCCCGTTCCTCTGCCCCTGAGCTGAGGCCTGGCGGCCCTCGGGGTCAGGGACCCTCGCCTGACCCAGACCCCAATGAGAGAAGACCTGGTCCCCGCCTTCTCCCCGCCGGGCTGTGTGGCCGCTGAGACAGGCCTGGCGGGCTGCTTCCCACCCCCCCTTTTCCCAGCAGGAAGCGGCCCAGCTCGGAGACCACGGGGACTTGGGGCCCAAGCCTGTGTGCCCCCGGCTCGCTCCTGGCAAGCTCCTGGTGGTAGTGGTGGTGGTGGTGACGTAGCCATCTCTCCACCCACTCACCCCGTGGCTGGCCAGCCCCCGGGAGCCAGGGAGGGGGCAGACGAGGCTGTCATTGCTGTCGGCACCTTGACCTCATCTGCCCGCGGGCCAGAGGCCACACTGGGCATCAGAGCCCACGGCCGCTTCCCTGGGCGCCTTGGCGACTGCTGTGCACACGGCTCCGGGCCTGGGCCCAGCGGTGGCGCCCGGGGGCTCCCGGGGGGGGGGGGGAGCCCAGATGGAGATGGTGGACCCGCCTCCCATCAGACCGGTCCCGGCACACACCGGCCCACAGCCCTGTGACCTTGGCTTGTCCCGTCTCTTCCTGCACCTCCGTTTTCTTGGTCTACAGAACGTGGACAGTGATGGATGTCTTAATCGGGGGTCCTGCCAAGAAGCAGGGCGCCCTCGAGGGGGAGGGGCGAGGGAGTGAACGTTCGGAAAGTGCTCAGCCCCGTGCAGGGCCCCGGGTGAGCGTGTGACCCCATCACTCCGAGGAGGGAAACTGAGGCGCTCGGGGTAGTGAGGGCGCCGGTCTGAGGTCACCAAGCTCAAGGAGGAGGATCAGCTTTGACCTGTACCCTCAGCACCCCCTTGCTCCCCCTCCCCCCTAAATGCATCAGCTTCACTCCGAGGACACACACTGGGCTCTCGAACTGGGTTCTCTGAAAGAGTTCTGGCGGCTGAGCCCTTGGACTTGGGCCTGTGGTGGGTGGTCTCAGGGTGGGGGGTGGGGGGACAGGCCCTTCACTCTCAGGTGCACGGCCGCAGACCCTGAAAACTGGGGTGGATCCCAGCCTGGCCCCGGCCCCAGCAGCCGCCCTGGGGCCAGGAAGGTGCCTCCTCTCCTTGGCCAGCGGGCATCGGGGGGACCGGCCGGCCTGGGCGCCGGGCAGGGGAAAGAGAGCCGGGAAAGACGTGTACGTGCGGGGGGCGCCCGCAGCGGGCAGAGCGGGCCCTAATTTGGCGCTGAGCTATTTCGGGACTGTGCCCTGGGGACCTGGGGCCAGGGATATCGGGGAGGGGAGTCTGGGCTGAGGAGGGAGAGGGGAGGGGGGGCAAGCCAGGCGGGGTCTGTGGGGTCGGCGTGGAGCCCAGTCCTGCCGTGGCGGGAGGGTCATGATGTGCAGCAAGCACGCCTGTCCGTGGCATTGGGCTGCCGTGGCTGGAGGATCACCCCTACCTGACAGCTGAGGAGCCGGTCAGGGCTGGGGGTGGGGGGAGCAGGGGTCAGGGGGGGTCGGAAGAGCCAGGAAGGGCTGTGGTCATGAGCCGGGGCAGGGGGCAGGCAGCAGCTGTCTGGATGCACCGAGCCCTGGACTAGAACCCAAACCAACAGGTAATGTCCTCGGAGAGGGGGGGACACACACACTCTCTCTCCTCCAAGGAGCCCCGCAGGCCCCAGCGTCTGGCTGAGGGAGAGCACGTGGCCCAGTGGGGGCCATGGAGGGAGAGGGGCCTGGACGGGGGCTGCTCTGGGGAGCCCACACAGGTGCACCCCTGTCTCGGGATGCTCACAGGTCCAGAGCGGTGGGAGGACGCAAAACATGAACTGCTGCAGCCACCACCTTGCAAGGTGAGGGAGAAATTTTTCTGGGTCTCCGGCGGAGGCCACGCAATGGGACAGAGGGGAGAGATGTAGAGAGGCGGCGGTGTCGGGGGGGGGGGGGGGTATCTGAGCTGCCGAGTCAAGCCTCGCCTGCAGCTGTACCTCCAGACTTCTTCTTTTTTAAATAAAATATATATTTTAATTGATATTTTTTTCAGAGAAGAAGGGAGAGGGAGAGTGCTAGAAACATCGATGAGAGAGAAACATCGACCAGCTGCCTCCTGCACACCTCCCCCTGGGAATGTGCTCGCAACTCAGGTACATACATGGCCTTGACCGGTATCGAACCTGGGACCCTTCAGTCCGCAGGCGGACGCTCTATCCACTGAGCCAAAGCGGTTAGGGCTCCAGACTTCTTAATGGATGGGCCAGTGGACTTGAGTTTTCATAGGCCACTCCGTTCGTTACTTGCAACCCAAAGTGTCCTGACTCACCGTACGGGGGGGGGGGGGTCTTTGGCGGTGATTCCAGACCACTGCGGGTGGGCTTGCAGATAGATACAGAGGGGGGGCAAGCAGAGGGAAGAGGGAGATGGGTGTGTGTGTGTGTGTGTGTGTGTGTGTGTGTGTGAATCTCCTGACACGGGCCAGGGCTGTTCACAGCCTTTCTCCGGGAGCCTCCTGACCCTGAACTTGTCCAGTCCCCGGATCCTTACAGGGCCGGCAGCCCAGACGCTCTGCTTTTGTGATGCAGATGAGGGGCGGGGGGGGGGGGGGGGAGGAGGAAGGGGAAAGATTCCACTTCAAAAGATTTAGGCAATTTGCATAATAATGAGCTGGAGAGGGAGGGAGGGAGGGAAGAAAGGAGTTAGAGAAGGAGGGAGGGGGGGGAGAGGCAGGAGAGGGGGACATGGGAGGGGGAGAAGAAGAAAGAGGAAAAGGAGGAAGATGGAGGGAGGGAGGGAGTGTGGGAGGGAAGGAGAGGAAGAGAGGGACCCACTTATTAGCAGAGGGAAGTGGGTGGAAGGGGAGGGAGGAGGAGGTGGGAGAGGACAGGAGGAGGAGGTGGGGACAGGAGGAGGAGGAGGAGGAGGTGGGGACAGGAGGAGGAGGAGGAGGAGGAAGAGGAGGAGGAGGAGGGCAAGAGAGGGAACCCCGTGGTCTGGGGGTAGAGAGGGGGTGTCCGGGGAACTTGGGGAGGGAGCAGCTCAGGAGAGTGGGGGTGGGACAGACGTGAGGAGGACGGAAGGGCTATGTGGGAAGCGCTGTCCTTTGGGTCCTTGTCCGAGTTTTTAGAGACAATTAGGGGGAAAAGATGGGGTTCTCAGGACGATCTCATGCTTTCCCTGACGGTGCGGTGCCTTTAACAGGACGCTGCTCTGGACCGAGCCCTGTGGACTGTCGTTCTCTTAGGGCTGGGTCTCCCTCCACCCTCCACCATCCATGCATGTATATTTTGTACTACGTGACCTCGGGCACGTCACCTAGGGTGTCTGCACCTCATTTTCCCCCCTTGTAAAATGGGGTGACAATAGCACCCCCCCCAGCACAGGGAGCTGTTTGTGTTAGTCACTTAATTCACGCAAATGGTTTAGCACAGGCCCTGCCCCAGGAGCCGGAGCCGGAGCCGGAGCCGGAGCAGAAGCTTCAGTTCCCGGCCCCTCCGCGTGGGGACCACTCCCAGCTGGAGGCCCACCAGGTGGAAACCCGACCGGCCAGGTGGCCCATCTCCTGACTCTGTGCCTTGTCCCCAGGCCCCGAGGCTGGCCACACGGGAGCTCCGGTGTCCTGATCCTTATCCCTCTGCCGGGAGCCAGGCCCGGCCCCATTCCGTCACCGCCCGCCCTGGCTGCTCCCTTTTCCCTCCCCATCGGGACCCCGAGACCCCGATGCCGCGGTGGTGGCGGCGGTGGTGGTGGTGGTGGTGGTGGTGGTGGTGGTGTCCTTTGGTCCCCGCCCCCACGAGTCCACCCTGCATGTACCATCATGATAACTGATAGATTAATTAAAGAAGGTAGCTGAGACTGGGATGCCCGGACACAGGCTTTTATTGGAGAGAGGGTACCTCCCTTCGGCTGCTTCCAGAGAGAAAGAGGAAGAGGCCGGAAGATTGGGGGGGGGGGGTCTGCTTTTAAGGGGAGGATAGGGGGCGGGGCTTAGGGCACTTAGCACACGCTGATTGGCGATCAGGGACCTAGGGTCTTAGGAATCAGGGCTTAGGGTACTCGGCAGGTGCTGATGGGTGGTTCAGAGTTCAGGCATGTCTGGCCACAGGTGGGGTTTGTGCCTGTCCATCAGGTGAAGGAAGGGAGGGTCTGTCAATAACTAAAGCTTGCTTTTACCCATCCCTCCCAGCTCAGACTTTTACCCAGCTGCCAGCAGGATAAAACCCAAACTCCTTGGCATCCGGTCCCAGGGCCCCCCCCCCCAATGGGGACCCCACCCTATCTCCTTCCTACCTTCCCCACACCTGGCCCCTACCCTAAGCCTCTGCTCTGGCCACGGGCCTCGCCTGTCAATCAGATCTCCTCCTGTCCTCGCCCACCCACCGCTCCTCCTCAGCTCTTCCTGCTCCGGGTCCCTGTCCTCACCCCCTCCCCGCCCCCCCCCCCCCTGCTGCTGCACCCGCTTCGAGGACAGTTCCAGCCTCACTTCCTGCAGGAAGTCTCCCGGACCAGCTTGTGGGGTGACCTCTCATGCCGTCGGCCCTGTGTGCCCAAGGGCAGGGCCGGCTCCCCCATCTCACCTCACCTACAGCCGAGTCTTTCCGGGCTCAGCACAAAGCCGGCACGTGGTCGTGGTCCGTACTCTGCCCACGTGGACTCACTTAGCGATGAAATGACAGGTTCTTTCCCCATTTTCTCTGAGAACCGGGAAAACTAGGCATGCCGCCTGCCGGCCGGTTAACCAAGACTCAGCACCGTGCTCTCGCTTCGGCGGAGGGGCGGACGAGGGCACAGGCCCGGGGCCTGTCCGGGTCTGAGGATCAGAGCAGGCGCCTCCGGCTCTGGGCTCGGAGGCCAGAGGTGACTAAGGTGAGTGGATATAAGCCAAAATCGGTGTGGCTCAGTGGATAGAGCGTCGGCCTTCATACTGAAAGGTCCCAGGTTCAATTCCGGTCAAGGGCATGTACCTTGGTTGCGGGCACATCCCTGGTGGGGGGTGTGCAGGAGGCAGCTGATCGGTGTTTCTCTCTCATCGATGTTTCTAACTCTGTCCCTCTCTCTTCCTCTCTGTAAAAAATCAATAAGATATATTTAAAAAATTTAATAATAAAAATAACATGAGTGGATGTATGTAAAGTGCTCAGTGCAGTGCCTGGCAGCTCGTAGGTAATCAATAAATGATGGCTGTTTGTTGGGGTGGGGGGGGGGTGGAAGCGGGGTGCAGGGCTAGGGGAAAAAGGGGAAGGGATTAAGCAAAAAAAAAAAGAAAGAAACAAAAACAAAAAACCCGCCAAAACCAGTTTGGCTTGGTGGATAGAGCGTTGGCCTGCAGACTGAAGGGTCCCGGGTTCGATTCCGGTCAAGGGCATGTACCTTGGTTGCGGGCACATCCCCAGTAGGGGGTGTGCAGGAGGCGGCTGGTTGATGTTTCTCTCTCATCGATGTTTCTAACTCTCTATCCCTCTCTCTTCCTCTCTGTAAAAAAAAATCAATAATATATATATAAAAACAAAATAAAACAACCCCTCCCCCCCAAAAAAACCCCTAAAAAACCAACACCACAGCACACTCCTCTTAGACTCAGACAGCAGTATGTGGGTTAGCAGAGGGAAGGGGGTGAGGGGAGGAGGAGGAGGGTAAAGGGGGGCAGGTGGTGATGGGAGGAGACCTGACTTGGGGGTCTGAACCCACAGTGCAACAGACAGATGGCGTGTCCCAGAATCGTGCACCCCAGACCTTCGTAACGTTATTAACCGACGTCACCCCGATCGATCCGTTCAATGAAAACCCACAGCTGTTAGTCACCACCGTGGCCGCTACCGCTGAAACGAATGAAGCCCGCGCCGCCTCGGCCGCTCTGCCGGTCCGAGCCGGAGTTTGCTGACCGCCTGCTCTCTCCAGCTCCGCTCCACCCGCTCGCTCGGTCCGCACCCAGCAGCCCGCGTGGGGCTTGCAGGGACCGGGCTGGAGACCGGCCGTGGCCTCTCCCCAGGGGCCGAACCAGAGCCCGTCCCCTCCTGCCGGCGGCCCACTCCCTGGCCCCGGGGCCGGCCTCGGACACACCGCGTCACCCGGTCCCCCACCCCTGGAGGAGCCGGTGCCGGGCGGTGGGGTTAGAATGCCGAGCATCAGCACCGAGTTTTACACGCACAGCTCGGGTCGCAGGTGAGACTGAGTTTTCCTCCGGGATGGAGGTTTTTTTTTTTTTTTTTTTTTTTTTTTAGCAAAGACAGGATATGTCTGCTGACCACACGGCAAACCGCACAGTACTCAGCGGTCAGGACTGCCCATCCAGAGGTTCCCTGTGGGGCCAGCGCCCCGGGAGGCCTCCGCCTGCCCCCCTTTCTCCACCCAGGTCACAGCGAGAGGAGCTGGGACTCAGCATCCCACCGGGGGGCCGACAGCAGCTTCTGGATGGGATTCCCTGGGGTTGTCTGTCTCCCTCCCTCCCTCCCTCCCTATAACTTCTTTTTGCCAGTATGGCTGCATCAAGTTCAGTCTTACAGTTAATGCAGGCGTTTGCAAAGAAGAAGCCTTTATATAACCTGTTTCCCCGAAAATAAGACAGTGTCTTATATTAATTTTTGCTCCCAAAGATGCGCTAGGTCTTATTTTCAGGGGATGTCTTATTTTTTCCATGAAGAAGACTACGGTACACGTTTATTGTTAGATGAAAACAAAGGAAATGTATGACCTGTCTACGGTACGGTAGTACGGTAGTTGTCAACACAGACCAGACACACTGTGAATCCTGGGGGGCCTTATTTTCGGGGGGGATGCCTTATATGTCACTCAGAAGGAAACCTGTGAGTAGGTCTTATTTTCGGGGAAACACGGTACTTATCCCATCCGCTTATCAGCCGCCTGGAAACTCAAGTGAAAAAACAGTCCCTGTTCTAGGACGGCCCCTTCCTACAGGGAGGGGAGCCCCTTGGGTGCTCAGACTGCCCCCCATCCCCCCCAGAGGCAGAAAGCTCACCCCTTGGTTCGAGGGAAGGAAGAATCCGTTCACATGGCTGCTCCCCCTGCCACACCCCCCAACAAGGCACGGAGAGCTCTCCTGGGAGGGATGGGGGCCAGGTATGAGACCTAGTTCCTCGCCTGGCCGGCGTGGCTCCGTGGTTGAGCGTGGACCCAGGAACCGAGAGGTCACCGGTTTGATTCCCGGTCAGGGCACATGCTCGGGCTGCAGGCTCGGTCCCCAGTCGGGGGCGTGCGGGAGGCAGCCGATCGCTGACTCCCTCTCATCGACGTTTCTATCCCTCCCTCTCTCCCTTCCTGTCGCTCTCAAATCAATAAAAACATACTAATTATTTTTTTTATGGACTACCCTGTTTCCCCCGAAAACAAGACAGTGTCCTATATTAACTTTTGCTCCCAGAGACGCGCTAGGTCTTATTTTCAGGGGATGCATTATCTTTCCACGAGGTAGGATGTCTTATTTTCGGAGGGTGTCTGATTTTCGGGGAAACACGGTAGAGCAGTGCTGTGGAGTCCCCGTTCAGAACAGCCAGCCGCCCTCTCTCAGCTGCAAGACGCGCCCTGGAACTGAGGCTGTCGTCCTGGTGGGCGACTTTGCCGGGCGGTCTGCCCCCCGGAGAAGCCCCTGTCTGCGTGTGCCAGGAGGGGACAGGCCTCCTGGCGGCCCAGGGGGGTGACTAACTCCTCTCCCCCACGCAGCACCGGCTCCTCCTGCGCCCGAAGGCAGCATGGCACGGCCACGGGGACGCGGCGGCGGGGGACCGACCCAGGCCCTCTCCTGGCCGGGCCCCCCGCGCCCGGCGGCCTACCTTTCTCTCCTTGTCGCCGTATTCGATGCCCAGGGTGTCCATGGCCCGGACGATGGCTGCCAGGGACTGGATGGTGTTGCTGTAGACGACGGGCTTGTACTGCTTCACGTCTTCTCCCGAGAAGCCGTCTTCGTGGATGATCCTGGGGAGAGAGCACACACAGCCACCGATGAGTGCGCCTCCGCACCGGGCCCCGGGCCTGGGCCGGGAGCTGCATTGCTGAGCCGACGCATCGGGACCCTCGGATCTGAAGGGAGAATCTACCCGAACCGCTGAAGGTTAATCTGAAGAACGCAGAGCCCGTGGGAAAGAAAGGCAGTCTTTGTGGATTCCCTCCCCACGCGAGCATGGCCGTTAGCAGGGGTGGGTGATGCCTGAGCGCGCTTAGCCCGGGAGGGCGCGCACGGAGCACCCAATCAACGCTAGCTCTCCGCGTTTTTGAGCAGAGCGCAGGGTCTTGCCTTCCACTCAGGAGGGTAGGGCTTCCCCTCTGTGTTAAGTGCTGTGTACGCACCGTCTCGTTTAAGGTTCAAAACAATCCTAGGGCCGAAACCGGTGTGGCTCAGTGGATAGAGCGTCGGCGTGGGGACTGAAAGGCAATCCCAGGTTCGATTCCGGTCAAGGACATGTACCTTGGCTGCGGGCACATCCCCAGTAGGGGGTGTGCAGGGGGCAGCTGGTCGATCTCTCTCTCATCGATGTTTGCAGCTCTCTATCTCTCTCCCTTCCTCTCTGAAAAAAAAAAAATCAATATATATAATTTAACGAAAATCCTAGGAGATCAAAACTATGATTTCCCATGTACAGGGGAGGAAACTGAGCCTCAGAAGTGGCATTAGAAGAAGCTTAAAAAATGTGGCTCTCCAAAGAAATGTCAATCGTTGTCCTGTTGGTATTTGGCTCTGCGGACGGATGAGTTTGCCGACCACGGAGCCAAGAGGACCCGAGTTTGTCCCTTACAGCCAATAGTGTCCGAAGCATGTTTTGTACCCCGATGCCAGCCATAGTCAGGGGTCACCGCTGAGCAGACCTGTTAATGAACCTCTGTCTTTACCACCATCCTGTCTGCCCTCGGGCTTCAGGTGGTCACACCTCAGCGTCCCCCGGTCCATACCACCCGGCACAGGGCCGGCCCCGGACAGGACTCATAACGACCGGAGCGGGGAGTGCACGGGGGCAGAAGACCACCCCTCTCCGAGGAGCTCTCCGAAGGAGGCAGACGTGTGCATGTGTGCATGTATGTGCGTGTGCATGCATGTGTGTGTGCGTGCGTGTGTGCATGTGCATGCCAGGGTGGGAACCCACCGGTGTTTGATGCCGGCAGAGGCAGAGGCAGAGGCAGGGTAGCCAAGGGAAGCCGAGCGTGGTGCCCGCCTGGGACTCAGGGGCTCTGAGCGGCGTCGCAGGCCTCCACGCCGGAGGCACCGCGGGGAGCGGGCCACGGCGGACTCTGCAGGCCTGCGAGTCCGGCTTTGCACCGGAGCCGCCCAGCTGGACTCCGGAGACCAGGCTACGCAATGGGGGGATCTCAAGTGGGAATGGGGAGAGCGAGGGAGGGCAGCACCCAGCCCCCTGCCCCCCGAGAGGGGCGGAGCTCTCTGAGGGGGACCCCTGGCCGCCCTCTCCCGGGCTCCCCTGGGCTGCCCGGCGCCCCTGCACGGGCTGGGCCGGGGCCCCCTCGGCGCTCTGCCTCTCCGCCGGCCGCAGCGAGCCTCCCCAGGCGCAGCGGCCTTATATGGTCACAGAGCCACGGGCTGGCAGCTGGAAGGGACCGTGGCGGGTCATGTGGCCCAGCTGCCACTCTCTGACCACAGACGCCTCTGAGTGCAGCCCACACACAGCTCTGCCCCCTGTTTCTGGGGGTTCAAGGCTCACAGCCCCCCGGCTGCCGGAACACGCTGTGTTCCACTCCACTTCCCGGCCGGCCGGCCCCTCCTCGGCTTCCCTGCCTCGGCACCCCGTCCCCTGCACGGAGTTGTCCCCCTCCCCGCCCCCCTGCTCCATCCTCCCACAATTCCCTTAAGGACTTAGGTAAAGGGGGGAGTTTCTAGAGATAGACTCGAGCCCTAACCGGTGTGGCTCAGTGGATAGAGAGTCAGCCTGGGGATTCAAGGGTCCCAGGTTCGATTCCGGTCAAGGGCATGTACCTTGGTTGCGGGCACATCCCCAGTGGGGGGTGTGCAGGAGGCAGCTGATGGATGTTTCTCTCTCATCGATGTTTCTAGCTCTCTATCCCTCTCCCTTCCTCTCTGTAAAAAAAAAAAAAAAATCAATAAAACATATAAAGACAGGCCTCACGAAGACACAGAGCCACACACCCGGACGGAGCGAGCCAGAGGCAGGGCGTGGGTGACGCGTGTGTGGACAGGATTTGAAAAGCAGAGAGGAGAGGACCCAACGGAAAAGCCGGCTCCTTCCCTCCGGGTGAAAGTGAATGGCAAGAGCAAACGTGACCTAGAAAATACACGGGACAACCCCCCCCCCCCCCTTTAGTAAGGAATGCTCTATGACAACAGGACGGCCTACTGTTAGCGCCACGGAGACTGAGAGGGCTTCCCAGGATCAGCACGAGGCGGGCGGCCGCCGGGTGTGTGTGTGTGTGTGTGTGTGTGTGTGTGTGTGTGTGTGACGGCTGTGAAGCCGGAGGTGAGTCCTGGGGACAATGACTTGCAGAAATCTGTCCCGAAGGGGCAGCTTCTAACGAGGGGGAGCGCGGGCCGGAAGCGACGTCGCCGGCTGCCAACGGTCAGCAGACGGAGCCGGGGCCAGGCCGGGCCCGCGTCCGCTGTTATCGGCGGAACGGCGTGGCCCCTGCCTTTCCCGGGGCGCTCGGCGCTGGGGGCAGGGGTGGCGGGGGACGTGCGTGCCAGCTCCCAGCCTGCGTGTGTACATGCGTGTGTGTGCATGTATGTGAGTATGTGTGTGTGTGTGTGTGTGTGTGTGTGTGTACGCATGCATGTGAGTCTGTGTGTGTGCCGCTCTAAGAGCTGCCTTCCAGGTCTCAGTCCTGGGACCCCGGCTTTGGATGACAGAGTCTTGGTCTTGGAGGCAGAAGACTCGGGTTCTTATGCAATTTGGCCGCTGACCAGCGTCACGCCCCCCCAGCGAAGTGGGCAGGAGAAGGCCGCCTCTGCCCAGCCCGCCTTCGGTCAGCACCGGGGGCCTCGGCCTGGGCCCCCCGAGGTCTCCGTGGATAGTCACATGCCGCATGCTCCCGGCGCCCCTTGGACTCACCGCCCAGCCTCCGGCCTCGGTGAAGCTATGCCGGTGTGCGTGCAAGCGCCACGTGCACGCGGAGGAAGCTGGCTAACAGGGACTTCCCGAGCTTTCCCAAGGCCGCCGTGCAGCAAGAAAACACATGTATTCCCAAGAGCCCATGCGCCCCCCCCCCGAACCCCCTACAGACAGCCCTCGGGCCTCCATTTCCCAGGAATGCTGGTGGCCGCGAGCCTGTTCGGAGGAAGGAGATCGGGCCGGCGAGGGACAAAGCCCCTGGCCAATTGACAGGAGGAGAGAGACAGTTTCCTGTTAAGAAGGGATTACCAACAATCAGGAGGTTTCTCTTGCCACCCTGGGCTCTGCCACGGAGACTCTTATGCCTCTTCCCAGCACCCGGCCTCTAACACCTTCCCAGCTCTAGCTAGTGTTGCTCAGTGGGCAGAGCGTCGGCCCGTGGACGGAAGGGTTGCAGGTTCCATTCCGGTCAATGGCATGTCCTGCAGTTGCAGGCTCAATCCCCAGGCAAAGGTCAGGGCGTGTCCAGGAGGCAACCAATCGATATTACATCCATATTTCTCTCTCTCTCTCTGTCTCTCCATTCCCTTCCCCTCTCTCTTAAAAAAAAAAAAAAAAAATCAGCCAAAACCGGTTTGGCTCAGTGGATAGAGCGTCGGTCTGCGAACTGAAAGGTCCCGGGTTCGATTCCGGTCAAGGGCATGTACATTGGTTGCGGACACATCCCCGGTAGGGGGGGGTGCAAGAGGCAGCTGGTCGATGTTTCTCTCTCATCGACATTTCTAGCTCTCTATCTCTCTCCCTTCCTCTCTGTAAAATATCAATAAAATATATTTTAAAAAATCAATGGAAAAACATCCTTGGGTGAGGATTCATAAACAAAGAAACAAAAACACTGTTGCAGCCTCCTAGCTTGGTGCTCGTCCAATGAACCCGCTGCCCTGCCCTTCTGCGGACCACTCACAGCTCCGGGCGGGCTCCACGCCCCCTCTCCCTGCGTCTCTGCGCTCTCACTGGGCTGAAAACCCACTGCAGGCAGAATCCAGCTCAGAAAGCCAGATGACGCAGCACGTGGCTGAAGGAGCGGATGGATGGAGTCTGTCCTGGGAGGCCCTGACTCTGCCCTGTGTCCCCACCACGGGAGACGCTTACCATCACCACAGCCAACTGCCAGACAACGGTCCTAAGTGATTTCCGCATAGACTGCGCCTTACGCTCCAACGCGCATTCGGATCAGGGCGGTCAGGGGCCAGGGCAGACGGTGGGAGGGGGTAGAGAACACACACAACTTTCCGGCATCCAAGGAGGACGCCACCTGAGCTCCCAAGAGTGACGCTCAGCTCAGGAACACTCTCAGCCCCTACAAGGCACAAGGCAAGGCTTTGGACAAGGAGTCAGCATCCCGGCAGGGGAGGCGAACGGTGCGCTCGGTCCAATGTCGGTTCCGGCCACTGCCGGGCCTTCCTGCAGGTGCTGCCCGCGGCCTCGGGAGCAAGGCCGGCCCCCGCACAGCCCCAGCGGGGACGTGCTGACTCACACGGATCGCAGAACACCCCGGGGCTCTCCGGCTGGCCGTGCAAGAATGCGTCAGCAAGTCTCCTGCAGGCCCGCTCCGCCGCTCCAGGCCTGGTACCATACCGCGGGCTCAGATAACGGGCCCCCCGAAGCTTCCCGCCATCAGCACGGCTCTGCGTCCTGGAGTGACCTTGGCTGCGATGTGTGTATCAGCGTGAGCAGCACCCACCGGGCCCCGGAGGCTAGAGGGCCCGGGGGCAGCCCTGGCCAACTGCGGACTAAAACCTCCCCAGGGCAGGCCCTACACCGGGGGTGGGCAAACTTTTTGACTCGAGGGCCACAATGGGTTCTTAAACTGGACCTCTTCCTCATTATTTGGGTTTGAAAGTGCCCAGATGAGGCCCAGCTATGAAGCAATGCAGGCTGCTGCTGCATTGCCTTAGGCCAGGGGTGGGCAAACTTTTTGACTCGAGGGCCACCGTGGGTTCTTACACTGGACCGGAGGGCCAGAACAAAAGCAACCTGACCATGCTGGCACTCTCCTCTTGGGCTGCTGGTGAAGGAGCGGAGGGGAGAGCAAGAGAACCCTCCGCTCTTTCGGCTCCGCGGGCCGGATCCGGCCCGTGGGCCATAGTTTGCCCACGGCTGCCCTACACCCTTACTTCTGTGGATGGGGATGACAGGTCTCCCCCTTTTTGCCCACCCCACATACCCTCAGCACCCCTCAG
The DNA here is from genome assembly GCA_963924515.1 of Vespertilio murinus. Taxonomy (NCBI): domain Eukaryota; kingdom Metazoa; phylum Chordata; class Mammalia; order Chiroptera; family Vespertilionidae; genus Vespertilio; species Vespertilio murinus. The sequence continues at coordinate 4,942,264 of OZ004716.1, read as the reverse complement.
TCCTGTGATGGGGAGCGGCTGCCTGCAGGCTGTGAGCATGGGAGGGCCGATGTGTGGGGGTCTCTGACACCAGCCCGCAGGGAAGTTATGGGGGTCACGGCGCCGGGTCTCCCCGGATGGCACGTCCCAGGACTTCGGGAATATCAGCATGACCACCCACGTTCCTGAACAAAACAAAGGGGCGAGGGCTGAGCCGGGGCTTGGCAGTCTGGCCGGGCCGCCTCCTGTGCGGCGGCCGTGGCGAGGGGCCTCCTCCTCTGGCCGGTGGGCCGCTGCCCCGACCGGTGACCGTACCCAACACGCCCTGCGGCGTGGGCGAGCGTTTTCACAGATGGCGTTTGAACAGCAAGCACAGCTCCCGGGGATTAAACATTAACTCCGGGCCGGGCATTTATGTCTGTGTTCCCATCGCATATTCGCAACCCATCAACACTGGATGACTTGTCTCTGGGACAAGGAGCACACGCACCCCCGTTTCACGGAGAAGGCCACGAAGGCACCAGGGAGGTCAGCGTCTGCGGGGTCAGGGTCTCTGAGCCGGAAGCGGGGACCGAAGCAGGGTCCCCCCCATAACCTCTGTCCCAGGAGCCCCGGGCGTGGCCCCATTTGGCAGTCACGGGGGACGCATGAGAGCCGCAGTGAGGGGTGGCCCGGTGGCCCACTGTCCCAGGGCAGAGGCCGCAAACCGGCCATCTGCAGCCTGGCCGTGGGCCAGAGAAAGCTGTGTTTTGTTTGGCTTGTGGTGGTCTTGAGTTTTTGGTTTCGTTTTTTTTGTTTTTTAATTTTATTTTTTTTAAAAAATGGGAGCAAATGTCTATGGTCCAGGAGAATTCTCACCAAAAGATACTGATCTTCTGAGGAAATAAAAAAAAAAATACCGGACATTCTCGGTGGATGCCGTGGACAGGGCCAGGGCTCTGTGGTGACCCACAGGCCCCTGCAATTCCCAGCCCTCGGTCTGCTGCCTGCTGGCTCTGGGGGCACTGGGGCCCCTCAGAGAGCCAGCTCCTAGGACAGGGATGGGCAAACTTTTTGACTCGAGGGCCACAATGGGTTCTTAAACTGGACCGCAGGGCCGGAACAAAAGCATGGATGGAGTGTTTGTGTGAACTAATATAAATTCAAAGTAAACATCATTACATAAAAGGGTACGGTCTTTTAAAAATTTTTTTTTATTTCAATAGTTTAGAACAGCCGAATGGATCCGGCCCGCGGGCCGTAGTTTGCCCACGGCTGTCCTAGGAGAACAAGCATCCCCAGCACGCTGGGAGGAAAGAAGGGTGCTATGAACTAATGGCAGATTTTTAAATATTTGGGTTACTCTAATAAAATACAGGCAACCAGGACTCTGACCGCTCCTGTGAATCTGGAACATTCAGTGTGAACCATGCTCTAGCCTGTGTAACGGTCCAGCTTGCTTCCATCTTGCAGCCTCAGGGGAGGATACAGCCTCCCTCTCACCCCGCCCGCCCCCCCGCCACGGATCCGACAGGTTGCACGGCTAACCAGAAGGCTCTGCACAGCTGGGAGCTTGGCCGCAGTCCATGTTTGCACTTAAGTGCTGCTTGGTCCGACACATGGAACACTAATGACCGTCACGTGGCTTCGGCTGCCGAGAAGCGGCGCAGGAGTGATGGGAAGCAAGCCTCCTGAGCGAGCCAGTTCAGGGGCACCCGGCCAACTCGGGGGGTGTGGGGGGTGAGGGGTCGGGGGTTGGGAGGGGGGAGGGTCCTGCACACTGGTTGGCAATGGGGCAGGAACCCAACCTCTAAACAGTGGAGGGACCCCGGCTCGGGCCTTGGGCCGCCTCCTCACACCTCCGTCCCTGCACACGGGGCACTGCAGACTGAACAGGCCCCTCCAAAATTCCTCCGGCCAGTTTCCCAGCCACCAGAGGCAAGTACCGTTGTCTACCAAAGACTGTGAGCGTGATACCTGCGCGCTCGCGCTCTCTCTCTCTCTCTCTCTCTCTCTCTCTCTCTCTCTCTCTTTCTCTCTCTCGTTTTGCTAAAAGGGAGACTTTTAAGTGTTACAGAGGTGTCAGAGGCATAGTAACACCAAACGCAGGGCTCTGGATTTGCCATCCTCAGAAGAACTGAGAAGAGAACCTGGGAAAAGAACGCTCCCACGACGGGATGCAACGCTGCCGAACGCCGTGTTGTCCTTGTTGCTAGTGCAAAGCATCTTGGGGGACACGGACGGTGGATCATCAGAAAAAACCACGCACACGCCCGGCGACGCAGAGCTGCTCCAGGCGACAGAGGACAAGCCAACCAGAGACTCACACATGCCCTAGAGCGGTCCAGGCAGGTGGAAAAGGCCTTCTGCCTATCTAAGACAGAGCCTTCCCCACGGTAGTCAGGGAGTCTCTGTTGAGATGTGACTTAGTGGCCCGGAAGACCACGGGAAAAGGTTATCTCCAAAGATATAAGGAGAGCCGAAACCGGTTTGGCTCAGTGGACAGAGCGTCAACCTGCAGACTGAAAGGTCTCAGGTTCGATTCCGATCAAGGGCATGTGCCTTGGTTGCGGGCACATCCCCGGTGGGGGGTGTGCAGGAGGCGGCTGGTTGATGTTTCTCTCTCATTGATGTTTCTAGCTCTCCATCCCTCTCCCTTCCTCTCTGTAAAAAAAAAAAAAATCAATAAAATATATAAAAAACAAACAAACATACAAACAAACAAAGAGATAAGGAGAAACGATTCATGAGGGAGAAGGAAAGAGACATGGCGGACAGACCCAGGGAGACCTAGCGTGAGGATGTCAGGGGTTTGAGAAGACGGAAGGGGAACGGGTGGAGGGGAGCCAGTAGTTAAATACACATGGAAGCCCCCGAGCCTATGAGTCGAAAGGAAGGATGAAGAAGGGCTCTGAAAAGAAAAGGGACACACTGCAAGAAAAAGTTCAACCACACCCCAATGCTAAAAATATCCAGCCGTCCCGAGAAGATCCATGAGCCGACGGGGAGGAGTGCGAGCAGATTCCGCGGCCTCCCCTTCAGCCGGAGACCTGGGACTGGTTCTACAGGTCCCCTCCCATGGAGGCAGCGGGGAGAGCAGGAGGAAATGGGGCCGACTGGAGGGAGAAACCGTTATTTCACGTTATCTTGTTTTCGAGAGTCGTAGTGGAATAATCTGTGTTTGATTATGAATGAAGGGGGAAAGAATGTAACCTTTAATGAGATGGAAAAGCAGGACTTCCCAATTGGCATGGGAAAAAAAAGAAAAAAAAAGAAAAGAAATGCAAAGCAACTACATCAAACCAGCGTAAACAAGAGGAAAGAAAAAATACGAAAATAGCACCGGGAGGAAATTAAAAACATGCCGTCAGATGGAAGACATGAAATCAAGAGCGACAGTTCACAGAGCAAGCTGCTAGCTAAGAAAAACAGAAGCGGTTGGATTGGGTTAAAAAAATTAAAACAAAACAAAACAAAAAAAAACACCTAAACGCAGGTACATGATGCTTACACGAAAATGAATTAAAATAAAGTGTAGAAATGTCGGAAGTGAACGCCCAGGCAAGTCCATAGATACCAGGCAAATGCAAACCGAAGGGCTAAGCAGGAATGTCCAAATGAATTAGGCGAGGGGACATTTTGCTTGAAAAACAGTGCAGAGGATACGTAAAGGTATTTGTGGCGATAAAAGGAACACTTTATGAAGCAGTTTAAAATACCAGGTGCCTGTGAACAACACAAACCATGTATGGAAGAGATAAAACTTTGGTGTGAAATTTCAAAAGTGCCTATTTCAGAAGTGGACAGCTATTGTGGGCAAAATCAACGAAGATAACAGAGAAAATGAATAAGATCATTCGAGTTAGGAGAAATACGTAGGACCCCGCCACGTTCCTTGGATACGGAATGGTCTAGCTTAGGAAGCCTGGATCATTTCTCCAAAATGGATCACCTTTTGGGCCACAGAGAGAATGGTAGCAGATTTAAAAAAATATATATTTTATTGATTTTTTACAGAGAGGAAGAGAGAGGGATAGAGAGTTAGAAACATCGATGAGAGAGAATCATCCATCAGCTGCCTCCTGCACACCCCCTACTGGGAATGTGCCCGCAACCAAGGTACATGCTCTTGACCGGAATCGAACCTGGGACCTTTCAGTCCACAGGCCAACACTCTATCCACTGAGCCAAACCGGTTTCGGCTGGTAGCAGATTTTACAAAGGAAAGCTTTTATAGACTGCAGTCTCTGATCCCAAACATATAAAATTAGAAATTTAAAAAGGCGAGAAGAAAAATATTGACTTAGCAATGAAGAAACCCACCCTAGATGAATCCAGGTTGAAGAGGAAATTAGAGGGAAAATGGCAAAGGACCCGGATGAAATGAAGGAGAGCACGCCCTATTCCCATGGGACGGAGCAAAAGTCATGCTCTGGGGAAACCCAAAGCCTCTACGATGATGGAAGAAATACCAAAAAATGAAAGGAACTTAGCCTTCTTAAGAACTTACTAAAAGAACGAGCCCAAACAGAAGAAACTACAATTGTAAATCAGTAAGTTGGGAGCTGGAATTAATAAGATTAAATATATAGTAGAATAGTGGGGAATATAAAGACATCCACTGAGAATAAGTAAAAGAAAACCTGGAAGAGATTGAGAGGAAAAGCAAGTACACGAAGGTCGGAAATGAGAAAGGAGCCCCAGCCGCAGCTTCAGAAGAGGAACAACAAAGTCATCAGGAACGCCGCACGCAGCCCTCTGACATAAGCCCGCGAGTCTGATGAGTACACAGCCAAAGACAGATGACTGAGACGGAGCCAAGAGGAAGAATGTTTGAATGGACAAATTACCAAGGGAAAACTGGAAAGGGGACCAAGATCGACTCCTGAACATGGCCCTCGGTATTCAATGGCCCGACTCAGGGAATTTCACCCGACCTCTACATGACAGATCATGCCAACGTTACTTCAAAGACCGAGGGTTCCCCAGTTAACGCTAGGAAACCACCATCACTTTAATCACTAAACTATGAAGAAGAAAGGAAACTTACAAACGATTCCTATGCATTCAAATTCATGCAAATTTATTTTTTAAAAATTATCAAATTGAATCTAGGCAAGTAGGAAAAAACATGCTACAACGAAACCTGTTCATTCTAGGAAAGTAAACTTAGTTCAACAGCTTTAACCATTAGAATTTCAACAAGGTTTGGGGTTGGAATTTTTTTTTTTGGGGGGGTGATGTTTCATTTTTTTAATTGGAAGCTCAGTCCTAGGAAGACTTGACATCTCCCTCCCACTCCCAGCCTGGGAAGGAGGCAGAGGCTCAATGCTGGCCCTTCATCCCACTCTGCCACCCACACCCCCTGGGGCAGTCCCAGCTCTGCTTCCCAACACGCCAGGAGCATGCAGCCCCGCTAGGCCACAGCCCCATTTTGTTTTTATTTTATTTTATTTTTTTATTAAGGTATTATATGTGTACATAGCTTATCATTGCCCTCTCCCCCAGCTCCCATTCATGCCCTCCCTCCCCAGAGTTCTGTGTTCGTTGGTTGTACTTATATTCATGCATACCAGTCCTTCGGTTGATCTCTTATCTCCCCCCCAGGTCTCCTTCCCCTCCCCGCTGTCATTTGGCAGTCTGCTTGTTTTATGGTGACTATCTCAGGACCCCATGGATAGAATCCGCTCCTCATTTGGCAGTCTGCTTGTTTTATGGTGACTATCTCAGGACCATATGAATAGAGTCCGCTCCTCCTCTGGTTTTCACCGCCCCTTCCCCTGGGTCCCACTGCTTCCCCTGGGACACACGGCTCACCCGGGGCACACGGACCCATTGGGGAACACCACAGCCCGATTTTGAAGAGCTTCATGCCAAGGGCATACCTCCTAGTGGGGGGATGGGCCTGAGAGGAGCTCAGCGGGGTACCCCCCAGCTCAACGTTGAAGCTCTGGGCAGGTTGGTCCCGGGAACGTGCCCGCCAACACCAGGTGTCTGAAAAGAGTGGTCACTCCCTGCCCTGCGGGGCCACGAAGGACATTTTCATCCCCCACGCGCACCTCTGGCTCCCATTAAAGGCTCTCAGACAACTTAGCATTGCCTGATGGCGGTCTTCCCGGGCACGGCACACGCCCCGGTAAGGAGGAAGGACAGCTGTCCTCCTCCCCTTCGTCCCGGGAAAACACCGAGGCTTGGGAAGGTAACGGGATGAGCTCAAGGTCACCAGCCAGCCAGGTGCCGGCTGGGGCCCCAGCCGCGGTCCTCGGACGCCATGTCCCCGGCCTCTCCCCGCTAATCTCTGCGATAAGACGAGTCACACGCTGCTGCGGGGGAGATGGGGAACGGCGGGGGTGACGGGGGGGGGGGGCCTGGGACCAGACCCAGGGTCCTTGAGGGAGCCCTCCCGAGAGAGCCGGCCAGGCCCCGGGTCAGGCTGGAGGGCCCGGAGGGGGTGGGACCGTCCCCTGCTCACCCACTTGGCTCCGGCGATGGCCGCTGCTGGCGCTATCTCCTCACACACCCAAAGGTCAGGAGCGAGCGGCTCCCCAGCGGAGAGCTCTGGGCCGGGAGGGAAGAACGCCGCCAGCCCATCACCCCTAATCTCTCTGCACCCTTGGAATCCAGCTCCAGCAGGCCCCCCCGGGGGTGACGTGGGCTCCATCTGCCAGAAGGGCCCTGTGAGCTGTGTGTGTGTGTGTGTGTGTGTGTGTGTTGGTGGGGGTGGGGGAGCAGGACAGTGCACCCCAAAGCTGCAAGGTGTCTCTCCCTTATGAAGACAGGGCCCTCCCAGCTCCCAGGAGAAGGCTCAGCGGGACCGGGCCGGGCCAGGGGGAATGGCGGGGAGGGAGGGGGTGTTACTGAGTATTCCTGGGGGGTGCGTGTGGAGGAGGAGGTCCTAGTCTGAGAGCCCCGTGAGGACGTGGATCCTCAGAGGGCTGGTACCCACAGCAACAGGCCCACGTCTCTGAGGAGGACGGCGGTACCGAAATGACTCCCGCAGGGCACAGCGCGCCTTGTGCCAACCTTGGGAGCAGCCGGATCGTGCCCCGGCCTCTGCGGGGACCCCCCCCTCCAGCGGAGGATGGCGCGTGTGTTGGCAAGGGCAGGGGAGTGAGAGGGAGCATGAGGAGACTCGTCCACAGGCAAGCTCGTCCCCATAGAGGAGGCTGCTGGGGAAATCCAACGCGCACCTGACCACCGGGGGCTCTCCTTCCTCCTGGGACCCGTCTGAGCAGAAAAGGGGGAAACGCTTGCGGACTATTTTGCCAACGCTGATGATGAACCGTTGTTAAAACACGCCCTTGAGCGTAACGACGCCCTGCCTTTTACCGATCACACAGCCCACGCCTTCCGGTGATGGTAGCTCCTGGGGCCGACTCTTCAGCTTGATGCCATTGGCGAAGCTTTAGGCACGTCTCCTGCTAGCGAGCACACCGATTCCCAGCGGGCCATGATGGGAACATGGGGGGCAAGGCTCCTGGCAGAGTTGCCCCCGGCACAAGACCTGCTTCCAAAGCCGCCACGCCTGCGATCGCCTACGTGGATGTCTCTCAGTAAGCCAACGGATGCCGCTGCCCCTCATCTGTAAAATGGGACCGTTCCCATCCGACCACCTTCCCAGGGATTGCATGGGAACGCTGACGCAAAAACACGTCAGCTCTTCCTTGGACTTGGAGGTAGCCCAGCGGTGGGCAAACTGTTTGACTCGAGGGCCACCATGGGTTCTTCAACTGGACCGGAGGGCCGGAACAAAAGCCACCTGACCATGCTGGCACTCTCCTCTTGGGCTGCTGGGGAAGGAGCGGAGGGGAGAGCAAGAGAACCCTCCGCTCTTTCGGCTCCGCGGGCCAGACGGAACAGCTGCACGGGCCGGATCCGGCTCGCGGGCCGTAGTTTGCCCACGGCTGGGGCAAGCACGTACTAAACACCCCTCCAGCAGACAAACTCTTTTTGTGCCTCCTTCCCCGCCCCCTCTGCCCCCAAGAGGGCTTTGTACATGGTTGGCGCTCACAACACTTGCCCGTTAGACCTCATGTGTGTAATAGGATCCCACCGGCGCTCTGACCGAACCAAAGGGTCTTTGCTAGCTGTGGGCAAGGATGGCAGAGTGGCACGGAGAGAGAGGAACAGCGGCGAAGGGGTGGCAGTTTCTGTACGTTCATTTTGCTAGCCTTGGTTGCGAGGGTTAGCGCACTTAGAAGGCGAACACGTTATACTACTGAACCTTGCCTCAAAGGCCTGTTCCTGTTTTTCTTAGCGCGGCCGTTGAAAGCCAAGCAGCTTGCGTTTCATCGAAGGTAGCAACGGACACATTTCCCCTCAGCACCCCTCGTCCCCACGGACACCCACCGAGACGTCACGCGTAGCCTTCTGGGAACGGGGAGACTCCACCGGCCTGTAAGAGAACGGACACCCAGGACCAGAATGGCCTTGTCTCTACGTATTTAAATCTGCAGCTCCGAAAGAGCATGCCGTGAGGGTTGTTCGCCAAGAAGTAAGACAGTCCGAAACCGGTTTGGCCCAGCAGTAGAGCGTCGATCTGCCGACTGAAGGGTCCCAGGTTCGATTCCGGTCAAGAGCATGTACCTTGGTTGCGGGTACATTCCCCGGTAAGGGTGTGCAAGAGGCAGCTGGTCGATGTTTCTCTCTCATCGACGTTTCTAGCTCTCTATCTTTCTCCCTTCCTCTCTGTAAATTATCAATAAAATATATTTTTTTAAAAAGAAGTCAGACAGTTTAAGCGGTTTCCTTTTTGCCTCAGAAAGCATCACGTCCAATCCTCTAGGTTGGGCAAACCGCTTGCAAATGATGCATTCCTCCAGGCAGCACTGATAAAGAATTGGTCACACTCCCGCCCCGGGAGCCTCTGTCTCCTTAGGGAGACAAGCGGGTGCTCATTGTCACAGGATTCCAGGGAAGAAGCTGGGATTTAGGTTTTGGAGGAGGACCGTGCGGGTCGCTCTAATTCAGTCATGCGCTGAGCAGCCACGACGTGGACGGCGTTCTGCTAGGCCCCGTGCATTCAAAGACGGGGGGCTGTCCGCGAGAAGCTTATAATCCGGTATGTGCGACGAGGTCTGGGGACAATAACCTCCGTCCACAGCAGAAAGGTGCCAGCTGCGCCGCCAGAGGAGAGAACAACCAGCCCTGCTCTCCAGGAGCCGAGGGGAGGAGGCAGCACCGCTGACGGGAGAGGAGCCATCACACCTTGCGGCCCGGGAGAGGTGGGCGTGACAGGCAGGGAGTGGGACGTGCAGGCTGGGGTTATTCCGGGTAAAGGAAGCCGTGTGCCCCGAGGCAGGGCGACCGCAGAGCTCGGGGTCCAGGTGGTTCTGTTCTGCTCCGATGGCCCGCCTGAGCCCATGTGCTCTGGGCAGTGCAGCCACGTGTGCACGTGTGTGTGTGTGTGTGTGTGTGTGTGTGTGTGTGTGTGCCCCTGTGACCGAGGGGAGCCTAGCTGGGCAAAGGCTGCTCCGGCAGGCATGCGGAGAATGGATTAGACAGAGGAGAGAAGAGGAAAAATGTCCAGTTAACGGGTCTGTTACTCCAGAGAAACAGGCCAGAGAGGAAACGGAACTTGTCGAAGAGGGCATTTTGTTATAAAACTCTTAGACTGATGTCACGGTCTCTTATAGGTACAAACTATCCCTCTATATAAAGCCCTAATATGCAAATAGACTGAAGGAAGGACAACCGAACAACCGGTCGCTATGACGTGTGCTCACCACCCGGGGGCGAGTGCAGAACATGGTGGGTATCAGCTGTGGCGGGATGGTGTAGCAGGTGAGGGGGGTGCCAGACCAAGGCGGGGCACCGGTTGCTGTCATTGGGGTGAGCTCCTGGTGGTTACTGAAAATTCCTTGCTCCCGCATGCTGTGGTCTCGCCGGGTGCTCGCACCTGCTGCCGACACCGGCCCCAATGGCTCTGTGCCATCAGTGGGTGTCAGTGGGGCGGCACCATCAGTGTGTGGGAGCAGCAGTGGTGGTGGGAGCAGGGTTGCCAGCGGACAGGGTACAGGGTGCTGGGGCAGAAGGGGCCTGGCTGGGGCACAGAGGATGGGCTGAGACCTGCCCCTGGGCCCACACAGCCTCACGGCCCACAGTTCCTTTAAAGACGCACGAATTCGTGCACTGGGCCCTTACTTACGCAATGAAAAGGCCTGCCTGACTTGTTAACAGACATAAATTAAACGGGCGCTCCTTAAAGTCTTTTGGAAAAGGCTGGTGTCCAGGGAAGAGAGAGATGACGGGTTTGCCCCCGGGGGAAGGGCTGCAGGAAAGGAAAGGAGGGGCGGGCGGGGAGAAAGGACGGCAGCCAACTGGCCACACAGACCGCTGTGGTGGGCAGGGTGCGTGAGGGAGGATCCGAGTGCAGAAAACAAGGCGCGCAGTAGGGCGCTGGAGGGATGTGGTGCTTGGAGCTGTTCCCTAAGGAAGGTCCTGGGCAGGAAAGGGACTTTGGTTCATGAACACTCTAACTCCCCTGCCTTTCTTTTGGCCCCAGCTGGGAAGTCTTTCTTTCTTCCTTCCTTTCTTTTTTTTTTTTTTAAAATATATTTTTTAATTGATTTCAGAGAGGAAGGGAGAGGGAGAGAAACATCAATGGTGAGAGAGAATCCTCTATCGGCTGCCTCTTGCATGCCCCTATTGGGGATGGAGCCCACAACCCGGGTATATGCCCTAACCAGGAATCCAATTGTGACCTCCTGATTCATAGGTCAACACTCAACCACTGAGCCACGCTGGCCATGTCGGAAAGTTTCTTTTTTCTTTTTTTAAAATATATTTTATTGTTTTTCCACAGAGAGGAAGAGAGAGGAACAGAGAGCTAGAAACATCGATGAGAGAGAAACATCAACCAGCTGCCTCCTGCACACCCCCTACTGGGGGATGTGCCCGCCACCAAGGTACATGCCCTTGACCGGAATCGAACCTGGGACCTTTCAGTCCGAAGACTGACACTCTATCCACTGAGCCAAACCGGTTTCGGCCGGAAAGTTTCTTAAAGCTGCATTCAGCCAGGAGACACCGAACCGGCTCACCCAGGGCGCACAGCACCTTCCGGTCACGGGCAGTGGAAGGACCCCAGGGGCATCTGCAACAGGGTCCTCGCTTCCGTGTGCAGGGCCCCGAGGCCTCGGACTGTGACCGGGCGTGCTACGGTGAACACAGACACCCTACAGGAGAGGTGTCCTCGCCGGTGCCCCGTGATTGCAGCTGGCGGGGTTTTCCGTAACGTGACCCCGGAGAAAGCTTAACGACGGTGTCGGGAGGCCGGGGACTGGCTAGGCCTGAGAAGGTGCGTGGAAAGGAGAGTCTAATCGGGCTAACGGAGTTCATCCCCACCAAACCAGTATTACATGAAATGCTGACGGGCATTCTTTGAGAAGAGGAAGAAGAGAAGAAGAAAAAAAAGGTAAAAAATGAACAGTAAAATGGCAAAAAATATCTACCAACAACTGAATCTAACAATCAAAATGAATGAACAGAGGCCTAATGAGCCACATGAACTGGTGAATAAAATAGAATCAGAGGCACGGAAACCTGGAACAGGCTGACGAATCCCAGAGGGAAGCGGGGATGAGGGGCAGGAAGAGAGGAACCATAGATCTTACCTGTGGACAGACAGTAGGCTGGTGAAGGCTTGGGGCAGGGTGGGAACCGGTGGAGGGGGGCGAGTGGAGGGGAAAAGGGAGATATCTCTAATGCTCTCAACAATAAAGACTTAATATAAACTTAAGAAAAATAAAAAAAAGGAGAGCCTGGGTGTTAGGCCATAGTCGGAGTCACCCACGAGCCCCCTTCAGCCCCCCAGGCCGGATGCCCCTGAGGGGTGGCCCGAGGGGTGGGCAGGCCTGGAGGAAAGAAGGCTGACTGTCCCCAGCTCTCCCGGGGCCCTGCAGAGCCTCAGCTGGCAGGGAGCAGGGCACAGCCAGTAAGGAATCTGCCCTGGACTGGGTAGGCCCCGGGTTTGCATCCTGCTGCCTCTGACACGCCCCATCGAACGTACACACCTCTCACCAGTCTCTCTCCTGAAATGCCTGCATCGCCCAGCCGGCGCGGCTCAGGGGTTGAGCGGCGACCTGTGAACCAGAAGGCCACTGTTCGATTCCCGGTCGGGGCACGTGCCCAGGTGGTGGGCTCGATCGCCAGTGGGGGATGTGCAGGAGGCAGCAGCGGATCCATGATTCTCTCTCATCGTTGATCTTTCTCTCTCTCTCCCTCTCCCTCCTTCTCTGAAATAAATTTTAAAAAAATGCTGCACCTTTCACATATTATAGTAAGATCCACTGGTGTGTTGTTTCCTGTCCCTCTCCTCCACGCAACCTCTAAGCTCCGTGAGGGCAG